>JAZGLO010006681.1:147500-502500 GCA_036873155.1 Biomphalaria sudanica | reverse complement strand
GATTTGATTACAATGACGCTGATGATAGTGCTGTTGATGATGATAATGATGTGTGTGTGCGTGTGTGTTAGAAAAGCTGTTTACAAATAGCAAGCTAATAAAAATACTAAATCGAAAATGACCAACAACATACTATGTGTAGACTTGTGGACTGTCATAACTGTACACTGGGTCATTGGTCATATAAAGGTAGTGGTCAGTGTTCCTCTTCACTTCGATGCTCATTTGAACACCTGAAAGTGTGGACGTAGAGTTGAAACATATGGAATAGAACAGTAAGTATTCATTGACTCGGCTACCTGGTCGTGTGGTATGTGCATCGGACTGCAAGTGACAATAGTTGGAACCTTCTGTCACCCCCCCCCCCCCCCCCAGCCATCTTGCAGAAGAATTTTAATTTCTAAAGGGCTCAGAAAATTGAAAAGTAAAATAATAAAATGTATCAATGCAGATGTCACGTGATTAAATGTTTCAAGGTTGCAGAACGTAAACAGAACTTTTTTTTTTTACAATGTGTATTTCAACGTTCTCTGTCTGTCTGGGGAGGATCTTTTACACGCTATGTCTGCCACTTCCCAGTCTCGGATCAAGTTGAAACTTTTCACAATTATTCAGTGTTTTGTTGAGAACACATGAATTAATTTCAAAAATTAAACAATGAGTTAAAGAATAGTCGTAGTTAATTAATTTTGTTGCCTCTGGAAGATGTACTAACTTTAGGGGAGATTAGTTATAGGTAGAGCATTAGGTCGTTCTATAAAAATGTGAAACTAACAATAGTCTATAAAACCTTCTATTATTGTATATAAGAAGTATATAAAGCCTATACAGGGAGAGACAATTATCGGGATTGTTTCCAGGACCGGATTTTTATTTCATAAAATTGAGACCCACGGCGGAAAATGTCTTTGTCTGCATCAGATGAGGAAAAATATGCAGGTCGCAAATGGGTTTGCGTGGTCATGTGAAACAATGCTTACAGCAAAACTTTAAATTATGAGCAAAAATATTATTTTATGTAATTATATTAAATATATACAATGAATTAAATCAAAAAAATATTATTATTTAATTAAAATGTATTCTAACATCAGTCATTTTGAATTAAATGCTGACCGGCGTAATGCATATGATTCCATGCCATTGTGACATTGATTGGTGCTTTTATTATGTTTCTTGTACATCCAGATGTGCATGTGCTTGTGATTGTTATCGACGCCCGTCTAGGGGGCAAAACGAAACCTTGGGCGCCAGCCACAATAATTCCTGCATCGTACGTTCTCCTGGGAACAACAAAAAAAAAACAGGTTGTGAAACAGCAATATGAAGTACTTTCAGACAAAGATTGTGGAGTTGTTAAAGTACTTTGAGGCAAAGATTGTGGACTTGTTGAAGTACTTTGAGGCAAAAATTGTGGAGCTGTTAAAGTACTTTGAGGCAAAGATCGTGGAGTTGTTGAAGTACTTTGAGACAAAGATTGTGGAGTTGTTGAAGTATTTTGAGACCAAGATTGTGGAGTTGTTGAAGTACTTTGAGACAAAGATTGTGGAGTTGTTGAAGTACTTTGAGAAAAAGATGGTGGAGTTGTTGAAGTACTTTGAGACAAAGATTGTGAAGTTGTTGAAGTACTTTGAGGCAAAGATTGTGAAGTTGTTATTGAAGTACTTTGAGACAAAGATTGTGAAATTGTTGAAGTACTTTGAGACAAGATCGTGAAGCTTTTGAAATAGTCTGAGGCAAAGATTATTGAACTATAGAAGCAATATGTGTCAAAAATGTTTGATGTATTGAAATACTATGTGGCAAAGATTGTGAAGACATTGAAATACTATATGGGATTTGTAGAAATAAACTATACGCTAATCAGAAGATAAGTGCTACCTACAAATTAGGTGTGTAATATATCCTCATTCCAGAGCTGTCTACCCAGTCTGATCGTTTGCTTGGATTGTTCCAGTGTAACTGGTTTTTAAAAAAAAACGAACAATCAAATTGCAACATAAATATTTACAAACTATTGATTTTACTCACTGAACTCTTCTATTACTTTAATGTATGGAAAAACAGAAAAATTAAATAAATTAAAAACTGAAATATAATCAATTATACCGTGGTGTAAGATTAAGATAGAGTGCTCTGATAACAGGGGAAGTTGCTAAAAGAATAGATAATATTGAATACAGTTTGAATGTTTCTGTCGTAGTATCTTTCAATCTAAAAATCAAGTGTTTTCTACCATTACATTCTATACATAAAAGCAATTTTTTTAACAATAAAATTGTAACACTTTTTATATTCATGCGATAAATGACCAATTCTCAATTTGTTTAATTTTAATTAAGTTTAAGTTAATATTGTCCGATATGTAGTGTGCACCAGGGATGGATAATATTCAATTATCCTCGATTTCATCTGAGTAGTATTTCCAAGTACTGACTATGACCTACCTGAATGGCGATTTTCTTGTATCCGCCTTGACCCAGCTTTATACCAGCCAATGGATGAGCACAATCTCCAGCGAGTCCAACTGTCCACACACTTATAAACATTTGACAACTTGGACTGGCCACCATCCCACACTCGTAAGGTCCATTAATCATTTCTTGGGAGTCTGTCGAGGTCAAACAAAGAGAGACATGAATCGAAAAGAATTTTTTTTTGAATCTTTACTTTTCATTTAGTTGGGAGTTATTCTGAGCTCAGTACTCGGTTATTATTTTCCAAGTTAAAAGAATAAGAAAAGATTGCTGAATTGTGCGAGTTTAGATTTAGCTCCGGAGATTGACACCAGATTATGATGAGATAGATGCCTCAAACAGCACAGTTGTCAAATAATAAAACCTTGCCACTATACAGTCTATAATGGATTTCTCCGGAATGTCCATCAATTTTTGTGTCGGCTTGCCATTGTGTTTTTAAAATGGAGGCGTATGAACTTTTGGTTAAAAAGTCATGTCATTCATATTCTGTCTCAAAGTTAGTCCCAATAGGCTTTGTTGGACTAGTCCGTTTCGTTTCTTTGATTAAAAAGTATTGGGGCGGAAGTGGCTTTTTTCCTTATATATCTTTGTATTTTTCAGTTCTCTCTTTAAATTAAACTGACATTATTATGCTATAATTTTAAGTGTGCCTGATACAGAAACAAATTCTGCACAAAAATACGGCTAGTTGGGATCAAACCCGATAGAGGCTATAAAAAGAAAAGACATGAAACTAGCGTGTTAAACTACACATTTACAGTACTTTATTTGATGAGCATTTTACCCAAGATCTGTGTTGTTTTTTTAGGACTAGCTTATGACAAGTACCCGGCATTTTCCGATACACAATTTCATACACAAAATAATTGTTGAAAAAAATTGTAGTGATTTTAAACTTTAAATGATTAGTTAAAAATGTGTTACTCTAATCAATTTTTAATATTAGTTTGTTATGAATGTCACTGTCTATTTTGTGTCTATTCTAGTTTCTTAAATGTTTCTTGAGAAAAGGGTTATTCTAATGGGTATACCTGATTTCTCCAAGCAGCCTTTGTAAAATATTGGTCCTAAATAATGCTATGTTCATAAACGAAAAATCGCATGGCTGCATTATGATAAATGTACGTGTTAGTTCAATATATTTTATATTACTAGGTAACTAACTATAGATAGCTGCATAAATAGACGTAAGTTTCATTTTTTTCTGTTAGACAAAGTCACATGGCACATTTTAGTTTATATCCTTATTCTAAAAAGGAATAATAAATAGAATTATACAGTAAAAATAATCACTAAGTTTTTTTTGTATAGTTTTAATAGTTTTGAAAGTCTGATAAGATTACAAAGAGAGTTTGTGTTTTTGCAAATGTACACAAGGTACGCTATGAGTCTGTCCATCTCTTTTAATTGTTTAGAAATGAGTGTAAAAATGTAGGTTTCGATATTTTTAGCCTCAATTTAAGAAGTTACAAACTTCAAACAACTAATATATTGCCTCTTCCATAAAACTTTGTATTTAAAATATTAAATGTATCCAATGCTCGAAATCCTGCTTGTATACTTAGGCCCTATATGAATCGATCCGGTATTAATGTATTAAGTAGCAATAAAAAAGTTAAATGAAAGAAGATTGAGATATACATATATTTTTGTTACGGTACTCATCGGTACGGGGTACCGGCACCTTTTTTCAATGTCGGGAAAAATTATTACTTTTCTTGTATTTCAACGTTAACTGTTAATTTATTAGTAGTTGAAAGTTAGGCAATCTATCACTGAGTACCGGTAGTTGAAAGTTAGGCAATCTATCACTGAGTACCGGTAGTTGAAAGTTAGGCAATCTATCACTGAGTACCGGTAGTTGAAAGTTAGGCAATCTATCACTGAGTACCGGTAGTTGAAAGTTAGGCAATCTATCACTGAGTAACGGCACCTATTTTTTTTTTTCCAAAAAAAATCACTTTATATATGTATACTTTGTATACTGCTTACTTTCAGCCGACATGCCGTATTATTAACAACACCTATATGTGAAAGTCTCAATCATCTAGAGTCTTAGACAGTCATTATTTTAGACTAAATTTAAGTAGAGTCTAAACCTAGATCTAGTAGGCCTATTACAATTTTAAACAAATCAGTCATTAGATTTCAATATCAATTTTATTATTAGGTCTAGGCATTAAAAAGTAAATCTATTAATAAACTATAATAGATCTAATCATCTAAATCTAAGTAGGCCTACTAACTTTATAAATAAGTAGAAGTATTATAATGAATATTGTATAGATCTAGATTGACAAGATAATAGATAGATCTATAGATAGATCTCTAGTCTAGTTGATTAAGTATAGAGTATGGTAAATGTATTACAGTATTATTAGATCTATGTAATATGTCTATATCTAATAATCTATTAATTAATAAACTTTATTCTTCAGTAATATCTAGAATTTATTCTAATAAAAACTGACTAAAGGCATAGCATACGCTAAACTCGGCAATTTAGTATCAAGATAGAGTCTATACTATTACTAGATCTATTCGATTTTTATATATAGATCTAGACTAGAATTTTATTATAGATCTAAATATACTAATGGAGATATGATATGCGGTGTTAGCTAATAGAAACGAACCTGGGTTTTTCTAAACTCTAATACTTGGTATGTAGTAGTAAATCAGCACCTACCTAAATAAATCGTAACTAGAAATAAAAAATCTAGATTTTATCGTTGTATATATAGGTCTGTGGTTGTAAATTATATAGCCTTCGTAACTTCTTCTATAGAGAAATGACTTTTGACATTTTTTTTTACAGAAAAATTGGGCTATTCGCGTCTGACACATATATAATTTTTATGTTCAGCAACAAACCCTATTAAGACGTCAAGGTGTGGATGTCAGTTACTCAAACTATTTTGAAACACTTCAACAAGAAATCAAGAGCTCGGGAATAAAGTTTCTGAATCGTGAACATCGAGATGACATTCATAAGCGCATACCACACGACCAGTAAGAGAATTGTCCATAATAATACCTAGTGCAATCAAATACAGATACATGACTTAGGGCAGTGGTTCTCAAACTGTGGTCGGCGAACCCCAAAAATAAAACAATTGAAATAACGTCTTCGATGAAAGCCAGTTTATCCTATTGGATATTTTAATAACTAACCCCTCACTGATGTATTATATGTTTTTTACGTACTACGAACTAAACTATATACTATGCATTTATGTAACTTTTTCACTAAGCGGTCTTGGGCAAGTTTTAAATTATTAAAGGGCTGCCCGGGTCAAAAAAAGTCTGAGAACCTCTGAATTAGGGTATTTAGGTGAAGCTAATAGTTCTTCTTCTTTGTAATTGCACAATTGTCGCTAGAGTTGAGTCGGGCAACTCTAGACGCATGAGAGTTAACACCTGAAATACATCTCAATGTAACGCCATTGTTTATTATGAGATAGTGGTGTGATTGTCCTTAGTTTAAGTGAGAAACAGCTGTCTTTAACGGACCCTATCGCAGATACCATCATAATCATCTTCGACATCTTCGACATGAAAATCTGAAAGACTAATCACGTGACTGGACCACTTACCTTCACACCCGAACAGAACCATGTGATGTAGGACTTCAACATTCCCAATGATAGGTTCCACAGCGACCATGTGATAGGTGCCGTTCTGCAGAAGGGTCTCCAGGTTAAACATTTGACACATGTAGGTAGTCTGTTTAGGCGGCACAGTTGTGTTCGTTGGTACATGTAGAGCAGCATTCTTTACACCTACGTAGGACAGAGTAACAACATGAAAACAACAATATTACGAATTTAAAACACTTAAATACACCGGTTATAGCATAAAAAATTATTTAGTGAACATTGGATTGTTTCTCCATTTTGAAATGATGACTAATCTACGGCCTGTGGACCATTTTAGCTTTGCTATCCGACCCTCGAGGCTTCTGCTGAATCGCAGCGAATAGGCATGTTAAATTTTTTTTTTAAAGAATCGGCCAGCGACACGCGTGTCAGAAATGTATGTAAAAATAGCTTCGACATCAATGCTTTTACACTGACAGTGTCGGAGAGAGCGTGCCAAGTCATGAATCCGAAAGACAAGCATAATTAACAATGCGACCCATGAGCCCACACGTAATGCTTATAGCTGGAATAGAGAACATTGTATTAGATATATTTGGTTCCGGAAAACTGAATTGTGTACTTAAAGTGCATTACTAAAAAAATATATTTCTTACGATGATCTTTTTGAAAAGAAAATATATGTGGGATGTGTGCTTTGGCTACCTACCAAGAGGGGCTTTCGAGTTGCGACACCAGTTGAGTTGTGATTGCTGAGCAGCTCGAAAACCTCCTTCCAGATACCCCACACACACGCCCACACACACAGGTCCATCAAAGAGATTGGACCATAACGCATTGAGCACGTCATATAAAGATGCCGATATGTACAGTATATACTTTGAGGCAAAGATTGTGGAGTTGTTGAAGTACTTTGAGGCAAAGATTATGGAGTTGTTGAAGTACTTTGAGGCAAAGTTTGAGGAGTTGTTGAAGTATTTTGAGGCAAAGATTGTGGAGTTGTTGAAGTATTTTGAGGCAAAGATTGTGGAGTTGTTGAATTACATTGAGGCAAAGTTTGTGGAGTTGTTGAAGTATTTTGAGGCAAAGATTGTGGAGTTGTTGAAGTACTTTGAGGCAAAGATTGTGGAGTTGTTGAAGTACTTTGAGGCAAAGATTATGGAGTTGTTGAAGTACTTTGAGGCAAAGATTATGGAGTTGTTGAAGTATTTTGAGGCAAAGTTTGTGGAGTTGTTGAAGTATTTTGAGGCAAAGTTTGTGGAGTTGTTGAAGTATTTTGAGGCAAAGATTGTGGAGTTGTTGAAGTACTTTAAGGAAAAGATTGTAGAGTTGTAGAAGTACTTTGAGACAAAGACGGTCCAATAGTTACGCTGGGCATGGCACGTATCCCATATGGGGGACGAATGTATGGTTAATATGTAGGTCACAGCTGGGGCTGCGTAGCGACGGGAAATACTGCATTCCTCATTAATCTTCGGACTCGAAGACAAGCCTTAGTATTATATATTATATAAAAAGCACCGGACCATTGTGCACCGAGTGTGTTATAGCACTAAAGATGCGTTCTATAAAGGCAAGTTAATTATTTTTGTAAACCCACAAAACGTCCAGAAAATTTCAAAGAGGCCATGAAAAATCAAATTTAAAAAAGATGACCAAATATGAGCTACATGAAATTTACTGCAAAACAACAGAAGTCCTAACGTATTTCAACATTTGATAGATTTGAAAAGAATTTGACAACATACAAAGCTTTTATTTATACAACTGTCATTTGTGTTTGTTTATTTGTGTTTTTAATTATATAAATTATTCAACTAATGACCTGATTCGTTTTTCCCGGGACAAACAAAGTCCCCAGCCCTGCAGACAGCACGGAGCCAGTCTCCTTGTGTCTTGTACACTCCATGAGTTACATTTTTCAGAAGACACGTCGGAGAATCCCATGGGTCACAAATACCTGTAAAAAAATCAAGGGTTGTTTTACACAGATTTCTGAAATATCGAAAATGCTACATACGTTCTCTATGGCCAAACTTAGAGAACATTTTAAGAGAAAAATATCTGCAATAGTTTGCATAAAGAAAAACTAAATTACGGTTCGATATTGACTTGATAATATCTGGAATAGCCCCTTGATTTATTTCTGTTCTTGTTAGAGGTGTTCACACTAAAGGATAGTCCCAATTCATAATCTGATCATTCTTCATTTAAAATGTTCATTTTATAATACAATGCTAAAAAAAGTTTTAAAAATTACTATATAATTTTAAAAATGTATTGCTCATCAATAGTTCTGTATTTTGTCCAAGGAACACACACGCACACAAACTTGCTATTTATGAATTGGGATCCAATTTATACAAATCTCTAATAGACGTGATAGAAGCACTTTAAAAAAAGACAATTGTTAATGATTTCTCGTGAAATGCATGTGTTGCTAGGATATTTGTTGATGAAAGTGATCTACAAAACTATTCTCATGACATAGTTTAATAATGTAATGTGTCCCTGTGGAATTACGAGGTCAAGAAGCGGTAAAATAATCTCTTTAGACCGGCTAAGTGATAAAAGAATAAATAAGTAGAAAAAAAAAGGAATTTTTGCCTAAATCAAGGTAGAAAATATAGTTTTAATTAAAGGAATAAAAACATCTGCAGCCTTGTCCTAGAGTGTAAAGAAAAGAAATACCCGGGTGACTTATTCCAGATGTCTGCGTGGGAATTGTATTTTCTGTCCAAGCACAGTTAGGATCTCCTAACTCTTGACCATTGGTACGTCCATCACCGTCCGAGTCTTTACGACACAAAGTTATAGTCCAGGCCTGAGGAATACATATGCAAAGTAGTTTAGTTATGCAATACTAAGCCAACTTTAAACAAAAAAAAATGTGTGGTGTGCAAATACAGATTATATCCTATTATACTTGGATCATAGATGGGTCGTCATTGCGAAGATTATAAGCGCCATTATTACTAGTGATATACTAGAGCCCTGTAGAGCTTCAAATGATTCGCTTTGAAACTACTATTATTTAACAGGCGGCCACACCCTATATTGTCATCCTAATCTGCCTTTCAATTACAAGGAAGAATTCACTCTCCACTTCGCCGATACTACAAGTTAATAAGAAAGAGGATTTACAAAAGTGTTTGTTTTATTATTTGTCACATTCATTTCGTCAGTCCTGGTGTCTTGAAAGGCGTTCTGGTTTTCTATTACCTCCGAAAGTGTTCGCGCGGTATTAGAGAAATGTTTCATTTGTAGTTTATCAAGTAGAATATCAACAGTTGTAACAACAACACTTCATCTATAATCAGTTGTATCAACAACGCATACTTAATCAACAATTGTTCAACACTCTATTCTTACTCTATCAACAGTTATAAAAACACTCCGACTCAGCATATACACTAACACTCAGCAATGTCAAAGGGCACGGTGGTTAAGCGCTTGGATTCCACACCTTGTATCCTGGGTTCGAATCTCGACAAAGACAGGAATTTTGAATTTCTGGATTTTTAGGGAGCCCATGATTCCACCCTACTCTGATGGCGGTTGCTCGTTGAGCTGGCCACATAACACCCTGTTCGATAAATGTTGGCCGAAGAAGCAGATGACCTTAACATCATCTGTCCTATAGATCGCAAGGTCTGAAGGGGAACTTTACTTCTTACAACACTGTCAAAGAGTCAAAGCAGCAAACAACTTAAAGTACAAAGTTTTCTATTGGAGCACAAGTAAGTGCTTCAACTCTACTCACAAAATTCTCAGCTGCAAAGTCAACACCGAATGGATTTCGAGGTCCAGTACCACCTTCAATAAAGTGGCCAACTCCTTCCCAAAGAGTGTTGGCTTTACAAGGGTGAGGCACCGCGTCCCCGTTAGGGATTTTAGATTTGAAGCTCCTGTAAGCAAGGGCGCAGGGCGCCAACAGTACCACAAACAGAAGTCTGAAAAAAAATAAAGATGAAAAGAAAAAACATAGTAAATGACGTACATTTACCTTTGAGGTTGCATGTTCGTATTTCTTTATGTCATTCATTAATTCTGTGGATATTTGAAATAATACAAAAGCCGCAACTCTTACCAGCCCCACTACTAGTAAATGTTCACTTACATGTGGAGGACTAATTTGATAGTTAGCGTGAATACTGCTGTCATATTTTAGGCTTTTGTTGGCAGATTAAATTTTTGCAAAGCTTAGGCCTATATCAACTCACTATTTCTTTCTGTCTGTCTGTCTGTCCCTCTGAAAAAAGTGTGAACACGTTATTTCTCTCACACCCAGTCTCGGATCAAGGTGAAACTTCGCACAATTAATTATTGACATAGGCAAGACATGAATCAATTTTAAAAAAGTAAGTAACCAAATAGACAATTAATTACTGATAATTCATTATTTTCGTTTAATAGCAACAAGGGAAACTAATACTTCAGTGTTCACTTATATGGTTAAATTTGTTGGGTTTAGTCCCTTAAATAATTATTAACGCTATCTATCTATGCTCAAGTTGACACTTTAAACAATTATTCAATGTAACTAACAAAACAAGAACCAATAAACAAAAAATTCCTTATTAATCAATTTAATTATTGGTAATTAATTATTTTGCTTGATATCAAATAAGTGAAATAACTTGTACATTATTGGTTAAAACAGTTTTAAGGACGGAGTTCTTCCCCTTTAGATAAACTTTTTTTTTTAAGGATTTTTAAAAATATTTTGCTTGTTTGTATTAACTGGTCACACGGTGAGACCTCTGATTTGACCGTTATATTTTTTTCAAAATATAATCTTCTCAAAATTAAATTATTTTGAAAACACTTTCACCGGGTATACCCGCACTCGACTCAAATGTTTCTTTTTATTCAGTAAAGAGTAAATACACGTTCATGTACATTTTGCGCACCATCTCTTGCGTCAATGAGCTGAACTGTAAATGTACTAGAATACTTTGATTGTGCTACTGTCAATATGGAAGAATTGCACGATATAAATAGATGGAGAAATGAAAGATCACTTTCAGCTTCAAAAAGTAGGACTTGATTTTTAAAAAAAACAAACTTTTTCTTTTTATTGTACTTGTTTATCCACCTTTCAATGATGCCCTGGGTAACTAATGCTGATTCGGCTAGATTTAAACTTTGGCTATCGACTATATTCATAGTAAAGCAGTTATGTCAAGTGTACCCGCTATCGTGACGTATGATTTAAAAGGATGTTTAACTATTTTTACAATCCATCTTTCTTACAATTGAATTAAAGGTCTAACAGTCTAAAAGGTCTCGCACGTGCATGTCAAACATTGCACGTTCGCGGGCCGCTGCCACTTTTGCAAGCGACCTGTTCATTTGCAGGCGGCCCGTTTGGCTATCTCAACAACTATAACAGAAAAATGTTACATTATTAAGCGTTTAACAGTCACCACTTTCAGGTAAAATATTTACAGCAAACAAAGAACAAAACAAACTAAAACGTAACAATCAACTACGTTGAAGTTGTTAAGTACTAAGTATTTTTTTTTTATTTATTTTAAATTGAATTAGATTTGCTAATTTCGTTTATTTAACTTTGAATTATCTTACGTGAACAATGGACCCCATTCATCAATCGTAAACAAACAACATTTAGCCACGTGGTTCTCTCTCTCTTCTCTACAGAATACGTTTGAGCCTCCTCATGTGGCTGCTGAGACCTATGTGAGCCCGGAATGTTTGGCTGCACACTGGGTAGATTATTCCAGCTGGAGCTAGTGTCATTGGCCTTGCTTTTTTTTGTCTCCGACTCTTTTCTTCTGCAAGCGCTGTTCTCTATAATTTGTGCCAATTAAATTAAAATCCACCCAGTACACCTTCCCCCCCTCCCTCCCCACATTTCCGACTGGTCCAGACAAGCGATAGAAACAAAGCGTATCTGAAAGGTAAAAGCATGAAATAGCACTAAACAAAAACAATTGGTAAATATATTAGTAATCGCATTTATTAATTCTTGTTGGTTTAGATCTATTGCATTTTAATGACATGACTGACCCAAACTAATTGATACAACTGCGACTCGTATAAGCTTGGTTTTTTTTATTTATTTTTTATTAATTTGTTTTAGGTTTTTTCTTGATACCTAATCTTATAACTTGACAAAAGTTTCTTTTTAAAAATCTATAGGGCACGGACTTACACGTAAAAGATGTACAGTGATTAAGAGATTATAGTTGGGTTAATCCATTGGCTTGTATTGTTCTACAGAATAGCAGCGTTATAAATGAAGAGCGTTTTTTGAAATATACTTGTGTTTGTTATACAGAAATATGACTGTTGGACTTTTATTGTTTGGTTTCAATAGCAAAACAAACGCCATACAACCAAAACAAAATTAATGAGGGTCTAGAGTTATACAGGAACTCGGTATGTGTGTCATGAGACGATCACATGGTTGTCACCTGACTATAGACCTATTGGCTTTTGTTGAGTTTTCTATTGAGAGTCACCCAGCGTTGAAAAACACGTGACGCCAACAAATCCAGGTAAATGTCTCACGTGGAACAAAACCTGGTGCACTTACATAACCATACCACCCCACAGCCAAGTACGGGTCACATATTTTTGGGCTATTTACTCATGGTCATGTCTGGGTGACAGAGTTACACCTATTCAACTAGACTTTTTTTTCACTTCTTTCATAGACTTAGTAATTTGTAGTTAAATATTTAGTCTAAACAAAGCATGACAATAAAAAGAGAAAGTGTTGTATTCATTTACGTTTCAGTTATTATATTGTTTATATGCATTGTATTTTACTTCAATCAGCTGGACGTATAAATATAACAGCAGAAGGCGGTCTGTCTCTTGATAAAAGGTTTGTTACCTGGTAAAGAAAGAGTGGGGAACTTTGGTTGCGAGCCCAGTCACTGTACCTCAAAGCAAGAAAATCGTAAAATGATGAAGATGCTAATGCAAAACGTTTGTTAATATATATTTATATTGTAACGAATCTCATTATCCAGACTCTCTGCAAACTGCACCATACACCACCAATTTAAAGAACTTGACAACTCAGGGCTCCAAAGTAACGTAACACTTTAATAGTTGAATAAATCTGAGACAATACTGTACAAATGACAAAACGTACATTGTACAAATATCTCTCCGATAACACCGTATCGTCGTATCAACTCTTGAACTGGCCTCTACGTCTCGTTCCGGACTTGCACAGTTCAACAGTTCAGGACTGACTTCACACACTGGGCTCGTTGTGTCGGACTCGATCACAAACCAAGATCAAGACGCCAGTCGTCTCAACTGTACTTGACAGTACTCCGCACTGAACCGTCGTAATGATCCGTACAGAACCACACCGTTGAGCTGTGCTGTATCGACCGTGTTCTGAACCCCTGCCGTGAACCGTCTTGACAGCGACACCTCCGCTCTTTATATAGGGTCCCTACTGGCCTTCTCGAACCGGACAGAACGCCGCTCGACGTTTCTAGGTGGTCAGATGACTGCAACTCTCGTGACGCTCCTGAGTTCTGTTCACGACGTCGATCCTTCCCGAACCGTCGTGTTGACACTCTCGGCTGACCGTCGTAACTCGTCACGGTTGACCGCTCGTCTAGCTGGTCCGGGGCGATTTGCGTCGGCTGACTACACTCACACCACTACCCCCATCTGTGCCACCACCAGGCTTATAACAATATATATATATATATATATATGCCTTTTTTATGGTACGCACAGGTACGGCGTACCGGCACCTTTTGAAAAAAGTATTTAACGTATATTATTAATTTTTAGTGGTTAAAAGTTAGGCAATCAACTACTGAGTACCGGCACCTAATTACTGAATACAGGCACCTATTTGTTTTTTACACAAAAAAAAGCACTGTCATATATATATATTGGCCTCCTTTAGCCATAGAACACTGTTTTCATATGGCTGTGGAGCCCTATTTTGAATGTACACTCCCGTCCCCAAGGTGCTTTCGCTTTGGTGGTAGAAAAGCCATCCATTTTAGTATGGCGCGCTTTTTTTCAAGAGCTGAGGTCCATGTTTTCTCGCTGTCCATAGCTTTCTTGGTCACCGTCTCAATCCAGCTAGTGCAGTCTAGGGCTATGTCTTCCCAATGGTCAGTATCAATGTGCACTGATTTTAAATCTCGTTTAATCACATCAACTTAACGGAGGTGGGGGCGAGCAGCTTTTTTTAAAAGCAAGACGCGAGTTGCCCATACAGAGTGATTTTCTGTACCATAGGTTTATGCTCAGCATACAATCAAATTAATAAGATGATTATTGACCAATTGAATGTCAAGTTATGAGTCAGTGTTTTTCAAATGGTGTAAACTTGATTTATTTTTTTTGCTGTCGTTTAAATAAAAGAAAAACAAAAATGCTTCTCGATAAATCAGGATGCAAATATGCTTTTCAAAAATGTTTCAAAAACAACGTGAGTCAATAGGGCGGAACAAAACGTCTAACAAAACTATAATACACATTATATATAAAACAATATCTACACAATACATCTATAAACATTAAACATGAGTATGAGACAATCCCCTCCAGTACGGAAAAATATAACAATATTCCACACACACACACACAATGTAACTTTAAAAAAACTTAATAAAATACTTTGAAATCAAAGACACCACATCTTATTCTATAAACTAGGACAAAATTCTTATAAGTGCTTTTTCTTTCCTTGTGCCATAAGAGCAGGCATATGGTTGCCTGGTTCAGACAGGAAAACCAAAGGACTAATGGAGTTTAAGTCAAACATGAACGACATGAACACTTGTTGAACTTTATATTTTTTAATGAACGTTTCTAAGTAACAATAATTTTTTTTCCATTTTCTCTATTGGCTTTCATTTTTTTTTTATGAATGGAAATGGAAGTTTGGAAGATGAAATTTCAAGTCTTCAAAAAATCCATTTAGTGGTGAACATTAAAAAATTTTCTCCCTCCTAACTTGTTAAAGAAGAGTTCAAACACTTTAGGCAGTAGATAATGGCATATTGGGACATGGGTAGGCCAACGGGAAACGAAAATAGTTGTCCAACAACAAATGAACTATCGTTCTTCCTTCAGAGTGAGAATACAGTGAGTCCTGCATAAGTCTGAGAGGCTGAAGCAACAGTCAACACTCCTAAGTTGATACATGAAAGGATAGAACCGTTGTAAGGCTCTGATGACCTTCAAACACTTCCTCGGGATTATCATACCTCTAAAAGTCACTCGGGACAGTAGTACAAGCTAGTCTAAATTGCAACAACTACAACTTAAAGAAGAACCAGATCTAACTACAGAGTTTATTGATTTATATTTACTTATCCTAGTACATTGACTAGTATTTATGTTAATATGTACTACATGTTTTTACTTAGTGTTACTTGTCGTGTGTAGGCGGCGTGAATGTGGTGAAATCGTTGATACTTGTTTAAGTTTGTGTAATGTGAGAAGGTGCACAACATTGATGCATTGTATTGTTCTCTCAATATCTTTCGTATGTGTCGTTCTATTTAAATAAAGCCTTGTATTAGATTTTAATTGTGATCTTAATTCTTATTACAAATTTAGTTCAAGCTAAACTTTCCTAGATAGTAGTTTGGCTGGATTGCACAGTTGATAGAGCGTCATACAGATGTCAAAACACACATTTAGTAATCACACTGATCTAAGGATGATCCCTCAGTCACTCTGAAAATCATCTACACCTAGTGGAGAATTAGATTTAAGATCTAGATGTGTGAGAAATAATCATACATTTAAAAAAAATATGGAATAAAGGAAAATTACGTACCAAAGAAATTGGTTATAGCGGAAGGAATTGTAGCTTTGTACTTTAGACTTGAACATTTCGCCTTTCAAAGACATAGTTAGTAGAAATTGCAAATAAAAAGTCTTTTTTTTTTTTGGTTAATTTATCCACTGCGCTTTCGATCAAAATGGCTTAGTTGTAATAGGCCAAAGTAAGAACAGGTTCAATTATCTTATTTTATCGTCCATGGCAAGTAAGAAAACTGAGTGATGATGAGTCAGTGAATGGTCTGGATCAAGAATTGTATATTGTAGATAACAGTTTCTTTCTTTTATTGAGCCCATAATGGCCATGTACAAGGGCGCAATGAGCCCCTCCGCGTCATAGTTGATACGCCACTGTTTGCTTTGCAGTTATTCTAGCTGTGTTTGGAGTTAATGTTTTGAAGCAATTTAAAACATGCACTTGAAATAAATGTTGAAAGAAAAATATTCCAAAGATTGCCTTTTTCTCTGTGTCTACAGTAGTCTACACAAAAACACTTTTTTTTTATACATGCACAATTCAGCACTGAACTCTATATTAGAATCACTAGATATGGTCCGATTGGCAGCTGTCTGTAAGCATGTTTTTTTTTATGACGTGGGTTTCTTTAATATCACAGGTAAGAAATGTTATTTCCAATCATGAAAAGCGAACGGACGAAGTGTAACTGTCTTAGTCACGTTGTTGTCTAAAGTCTAAACGTCACGAGTTTGTTTTGAGCGAAGTGTTGTAACACTATCAATAACACTTTTTTTTGGTCTTTCAAAGTCACGTGACACTTGGAGGTATGGAAGTGCATGTATATAAACAGACTGAAGAAACATAGTGAAAAATATTTTTTTTTAAGTTGAACATCTTCAAACAATCAGAGTATCTTCCCTTCGAAGAATGCAATGCCAATAAGCTATAAATCACTTAACTTGACTTGTACTAATCATACCTGTAGTGGAATTAAGCGCAGTGACTAATTGCTGTGCACGAAAGTGACGATCAATGACAACTGACTAATTAGGAATGACCAACGACCCCGACATCTTGCTTTTATACCTATCCTTTATAAACACTTTTCTGGATTGTTACATAAGTCTTGACCCTTAGTTAGTTCAGCTAATAATTTCTACGGTAGACTATGACCAATTGACCATAATACTTATGTGCGTCTATTTATTCTTTCACCTCTTTACTGAACGCGAAAACATTTGAGTCTAGTACGGGAATTCCCGCTGAAGCTGCGCTCCAAATAAAAAAAAGACGTAATTCCAACTAAATGGGAAGATTATATTTTGAAAAATGATCAGGTCAAACCAGAGTTTTCACTGTGTTAGGTAGTTGTTTTGTTGTTTTTGCTTTCAAAGATATACATTAATGGTCAGTTTTTTGGGGAAATCGTTAGAGCCGTTTTCGAAACATGAATTGACTTTCCAGTTTCCAGCCAGTTTTTACAGATATTATATCAACACTCACTCTGTCTGTCTGGGAAAAAGTGTACACGTTGTTTCTCCCACACCCATTCTCGGACCAAGTTGAAACTTCGCTCAATTATTCATTGAAATAGACAAGACATAAATCAATAAACAAGAAAAGTAACCAATAAGACAATTAATTCATCATCATCATCACTCCTTTGAGTTCCTCATGGAACATAGGGCCTCGACAAAAACACGCCACTCGCCATGGTCTCTTGCTAGTTCCACATAGAACATAGGACCTCGACAAAAACACGCCACTCTCCACGGTCTCTTGCTAGTTCCACATAGAACATAGGACCTCGACAAAAACACGCCACTCTCCACGGTCTCTTGCTAGTTCCACATAGAACATAGGGCCTCGACAAAAACATGCAACTCTCCACGGTCTCTTGCTAGTTCCACATAGAACATAGGACCTCGACAAAAACACGCCACTCTCCACGGTCTCTTGCTAGCTTTTTGATGGTGTCCCAGCTCTTCCCAGTCTTCTCGGCTTCTTCAAGTACACTGCGTCGCCATGTTCTTTTCGGTTTTCCTCTGCGTCTTGTTCCCTGGGGGTTCCACTCTAAGGCCTGCCTAGCTCTGTTGCTGGTATCTTTTCTAAGGTTGTGACCAATCCATCTCCACTTCCTCTCTAAGATCTGCACTTCTATATTGTTCTGTCCACTTATCTCCCACAGTTTGGTGTTTTCTACTTTGTCATACCAGTGTAGTTTTAGGATATTTCTCAGACATCTGTTGATGAAGGTCTGTATTTTTTTTTTGTTGTGGCTTCAGTTGTTCTCCATGTTTCAGAACCATACAGTAGGACAGCCTTGACATTAGAGTTAAAGATTCTTAGTTTAGTCTTGTTTGAGATGTAAGGAGATCTCCAGGTTGGTTTTAGCTGTGTAAATGTCTGACGCGCTAGATTTATACGGCGTTTAATGTCTTCATCTGTTCCACCTGATATACTGACTACACTCCCAAGGTATATAAAATTTTCTACTTGGTCTATTGTCTGAGAATTCAGTACTATGTCTCCAATTTGTTTATTGTTTACTTTAAGTACTTTAGTTTTTTGGACAATTAATTAGTAGTTATTAATTATTTTGTTTAACAACCACAAGGGAAACTAATACTAGTGTAGTTTTAAGGATGGAGTTCTTCCCATTTAGATAAGCTTTGTTTTTTCTCTTTTAACATGAATTTTTATATTTTGCTAATTTTAACTTTTGAACCTATAAAAGAGTTTGCAAGCTAATAGAAGGAAGTGTAAAAAATAAACATTTTAAAAAAATTACTGAAAAATTAAAGTATTTAGGCACACTTTAATAGCTGCCTGGTAGTGTGATATGCGCTTTGGATTGTCATGGGTTAGGACCGTACCCTAGGTTTGGGCTAAGATACAATAAGCCTCAATTCTGGAGGAACATTCGAAACATGTCAAACGTTCCACTATTAGCAATCACTAAACAAAAGTTGCCGCTAAAGTCTCATTTATTTAACAGAACACAGTTTTTGATTAGGGATTAAAATGAAAATGTGTGTAAGAAAATAATTTACCTGAACATTTATTGCAATATCTCGTTGAAGTTACAATATAGAAAGTCTATACAGTGATTCAAGCTGTAGACTTTATTACAAATATCAACAGTGTCTCGGGCTGCGAGGAATCAACAGGCCTGAAAAAAAAAAAGAGACCGCGAGACACAAAAACAGCGGCCCTATTTATGACTGTAAAATACAAACTGTAAATGGGATTTGAATCCGTCAAGTACCTTTGAGGTAAAGGCTGGGTTAGAGGAATGGCTGGGTAGAGTACATAGGAACTACCATTTAAAGGGAAAGGTGAATGAGTCTTGTGGTATAAATAGATTCTCCGGTCATAACTTCAGACATGCAAAATTATTTTGATTAATCTCATGAGACTGTTAATACATTCATGGTACGTGTCATTGTAGTCGCCTCTATTCTCTTATTAACATTGTAGTCGCCTCTATTCTCTTATTGACATTGTAGTCGCCTCTATTCTCTTATTGACATTGTAGTCGCCTCTATTCTCTTATTGTCACTGAAGTCACCTCTATTCTCTTATTGACATTGTAGTCGCCTCTATTCTCTTATTGACATTGTAGTCGCCTCTATTCTCTTATTGTCATTGTAGTCGCCTCTATTCTCTTATTGACCATGTAGTCGCCTCTATTCTCTTATTGACCATGTAGTCGCCTCTATTCTCTTATTGACCATGTAGTCGCCTCTATTCTCTTATTGACATTGTAGTCGCCTCTATTCTCTTATTGACATTGTAGTCGCCTCTCTATTCTCTTACACAGTTCGAACCTTTTAAAAAAGTCAATAACTAAAAAAAAAATTGGGGGTGGGGGGCTCATTTTTTTTATTAATAACTGTGTTAGCCTACCCATAGAAAGCTTATACTGTCCACACACCAATTTGGTGTAGTTTACTTGGACTATGTAGGTCATGGCGTCGTGGAAAAGTAGTGCAACTCATGTATGCGGCGAACACACACATTGACAACCTTTACTTACTGCTGTTAAACCTCTCCTATAATCTTCATCTTTCCATTCCACCATTTATTACACAACTATAATTGCCTCTCCCGTGTCCATTGTTACACTTTCTTTGTTTACAAAGCTTTTATCAACTCATTCTGTCTGTCTGGTAAAAAGCTTATACACGTTATTTCTCCAACGCCCAATCTCGAAGTAAGCTGAAATTTTGCACAATTATTTCTTTTACCTGACAACATAAGAACCAATTTTAAAAACGTAACCAATTATTTAGTTGACTATTTGTAATTAATTCTTTTGTTTGTTATCTTGAACAAGCGAAAGAAATAATATTTGTCAGACGTTGTGGTATAAGTTGAATTAGATCCCTTGACGCTTGAGTCTTGAGTGCACATTTTGTATGTACTTAAAAACATTCAAGAAGATACCCCCTTCTTCCCTCCCCACTTAACAACTGGTCCAGACAAGTGATAGGATCGTAGCGCATTGAGGAAGCCTAAAGCTGATAAACAAAAACAATTGGTACAAATATTTATAATCTCACAGATGTTTTATGTCTAGATAAATACATATAATACATGACAGATCCTAACTAATTGATACAATCACACTTAATAAAATCTTTGTTGTTTTTTTAAAGCAAAATGTTTTTGGTCCTTTTTTAGCTGCCCCCAAAAGGGAAAAAGACGCTATTAGTTTTGTGTGGAATGTCTGTCCGTCCGTCTATCCGTCTGTCCGTCCGTCCCGTTTAGATCTCGTAAACTAGAAAAGATAGTGATAATCTTACACCATAATATTTTAGACCATTCAAGGTTCTGATGCAACGGCTACTTTTTTTTCTTTTCTGAAAGCAAAATATCTAGTTTTTTAAATCACTTATGCAAGCAGTTTGATCATAAAAATACACCACTTTTACAACCATTCACTATAAATAGTAACAAACACGGGAAGCTCTTTAATAGGGGAGATTGCCATTTACCATATTTTTAACACATTTATGCAAATGGCTGTAGATATTTTGTCAATAAAATATTATTTTTACATTTGTATTGTTAAGTTGTGTAAGTTCTGTTATACTAATAAAAAAATGTTTACTATTTTTTTCAAGAGAAAAAATCTATTTAGTATGCATATAAGTTGGACATAATTTAAAACAACAATTAATAAGTAGTTTTTCATATTATCGCGTGAACTGTAGTACCCTACTAATGCTGTAGAGCACTGAACCAAAGGAAAAAAAAAATTTTTTTACGGAAATGTTTTTTTTTCTTGAGGAATAAGAGATTGACCCTTTACAAAACAATTAGATCAATTAGATATTCACTTTAAGTCATCAGTTAGACCAGGTACACATCTAACTTCACATTCACTTTCACCTATCCTTTTGTCTGCTGGACCGTGAAGCACCACACAAGATCTGTTAACCTTTTTTCTCCATTCTTCTCTGTCATTTGTCTTTGATAGAATTTCATTCTGATAATATTGAAACCTGCCAGTTTACCTGCCTGGGTGGACCTCTTGGGGGGCCGATTTTCAGTTTGTGTTTGTAACCTTGTTTTTCTTTGTTTCTCTTAGTGAACTTAGGTTTTCAAAAGAATATTAAAAACTACTTTTAAAAATGTAATTTTTTAAAAATTAGTTTGAATCGGTCATGTAATTAAATTTGTAAGACTAACACTAAGATTGCTTTATTGATCCTCATGGAAATTTGTTCTGATTACAAGTACAGGGAAGGACTCTTTTCTCATATAAAGACAACGCAACAGAAACATACACATAAATAGAACAGACACAACATAAAGAGCTCATGCAGCGACTACACACCGGCATCTTGGTCCTTTTCATGTTTCCTGATGAACGAGTGGCGTTGATATAGTCTGACCAAATAAGGAGCGAACGAGTTTTGTAATAGAGTTTGTAATAGATCTAGACAAGTAAAAAATATGTGCGATTAGAATTTTTAGCAATTGTTTTTTGTTTTAGCTTTCTCAATGCACTATGATCCTTGTCTGTACCAGATGGGAAAAGGGTGGGAGGGTTGAAAGAGGGTTTTTTTGTGTGAATGTTACCGTGATCGCTTTTTAAATGCATTTTAAAAAATAGTGTACGTCTTTAATTCGATATTGAGGGCTCACGCCTCATTAAGTTAATATACTAACGACTGCGAAATACTTTCAAGCGACACACTAGTTCTCTACACAAAGTAGCATTTTAAAAAATAGTGTACGTCTTTAATTCGATATTGAGGGCTCACGCCTCATTAAGTTAATATACTAACGACTGCGAAATACTTTCAAGCGACACACTAGTTCTCTACACAAAGTATAAGGGGGACTAATTCAACTTACACCACCACATCTGTAGAATTTCTTTCCCTTGTTCAATACCAAAAAAAAAATTATTACCAATAGTTTATTAATTAATTGCTTGTTTCTTTTTTTTTTAGCTGCCACCGAAAGGGGAAAAGACGCTATTAGTTTTGTGTGTAGGCTAATGTCTGTCTGTCCGTCCGTCCCGCTTAGATCTCGTAAACTTGAAAAGATAGTGAAAATCTGACACCATAATATTACATTTGTATTGCTAAGTTATGTAAGTTCTGTCATACAAACTACTACATTTACACACAAAAAAGTTTTGATTTTTTTAAAGAGAAAAAAATCTATTTAGTATGCATATAAGTTGGACACTACAGAAATAGTACACTTTACTAAATGAATTATTTTTTTGTATGAAAATGTTTTTCATTTTTGAGGATGTGAATAAAAGATTGACCTTTTACAAAACAATTAGATTAATTAGATATTCATTATAAGACATCATTTCAACCAGGTTCACATCTAACCTATAGACACACTAAAACAACATGAGCTTCAATAAACACAATGATTTTATTAGTCTCTACTATGTTCTTTACTCCAGCCACTTGTTCTCTAAGACTGACCTCCTTTTACACACAGTCCTGACACACTGCTGTTCACTCAATCATGTACACTCAAGGTCCACTGGTCATTTCATACACAGGCACACACACTGCACTACCAGCCACTCAAAACACATACACTTTCTATCACACACATTCATTTTCACCTGTCCTGTTATGTACTAGTTTAGAGAGTATGTTAGTTTTGTTAGACAAATAGATTGTGTATTGTTGTTAGCGACGGTAAAAGTAGTGACGTAGTCAGACAAACGAATGACGTAGTAGACTAGACCAACAGGAGAGCAACATGGCGTTAGTTTAGAAGTAGTTTGTTTTTGGATGTCAGTTAGAATTAGCGACGTTTATGAAGACTAGACGGACTTCCCAGTGATAAATAAAGGTGTCATTTTATAACAGTGAAAGTTGTTATCAAGTATATTTTTAACGTGTAATGTTCTGTGGCTACTGTGAAGTAATAATTGAGTTAGAAGTGAAGTCAGAATAGATTAACCTACAACAATCCTTTGGTCTGCTGAACCGCTGAATCAACACACAAGATCTGTCAACCATCTTTCTCCATTCTTCTCTGTCATTTGTCTTTAATAGAATTTCATTATGGTGTTCTCTCTGAATATATTGAAACCTGCCTGGGTGGACCACTTCGGGGGCCGATTTTGAGTTTGTGTTTCCACATAAACTGTCTCTGTAACCTTGTTTATTATTGATTCTCGTTTTGTGTGACTCCTCAGCTTAATCCGAGATTGGGTAAGGGAGAAATAACATGTACCAACTTTTTACTAGACACAGACAGACAGAGTGAGTTGATATAAGCTTTGTAAAAATATTATTAACATGTTACATAGTATTGATTTCTTATACTTAAAATCCACGTTTTCTTTACATAACTTTATTGATTTCAAGGTTCGAGTGACCGTCCAAAGCTTATAATAAGCTTGCTTGTATCAATTAGTTTGTATCAGTCATGTAATTAAATTTGCAATAGATCTAGACTAACAATAAAAAGATCATTTATAAAAATAAAAAACCGGGTAACGACCTAAATTCAAACTCATGGCTTCAGACTTCTCAGGCCAACACGGTAACCACTCATCTAGTGGATAGCCTATGAACATAGAAGATAGTTATCTATTGTTTCTAGAGTCTCATCCTATTTTTCATGTTGTGTTTACTGAGAATCAGACGTCGATGTATAAGGGGACTAATTCAGCTTTTTGTCAAGTACTAATTAGTTACCTTGTTTGAGATACTAAACAAAATAATGAATTACCTAACCAATAATTTCTTTTAGATTCTTGTGTTGTCAGGTAAAAGAAATAATTGTGAAAATTTTCAGCTTGATCCGAGATTGGGTGTTGGAGAAATATCGTGTACGAATTTTTTTACCAGACAGACAGAAGGAGTTGGTATAAGCTTTTTAAAATTAGTTTGAATTCTGGGTCAAATCCCAATAAGACTTTGGAGTCTGGGAGCCAATGATGCGCCCAAACGGGTAGAGGGAACGATATATTATGGCCAACTTCCGGACTTTCCACCCAAGCCAAACTTTTAATCATAAAAAAACGTTTATCATGTTTTTGTTTAAGACTTGCGGGTCGGGATAAGCCACTTGATCTTGACTTGTATAATGTATTATCACACACACAAATGAAAAATAGGATGCTAACTGACTTCGTGAGCTTAGGCTTGTAAATAATTTCCATAAGGATCAATAAAGCAGTCTTAGTCTTAGTAATGGGACATATCTAGGTTGCGTAGAAGCCATTGTGGAGAGAATCTGGCTAAAGCTATCATCTAAATCTATCTTTTTAGGCGCATTCTAATGAGAGTTTGTATAAAAACATACATTTTCATTCTTAAGATTTGCTTTTGTTCAATGTGTCTTTTTTTTTTTTTAATCTATCTATTTGTTTAATAGCTTCCTGGGTAAGAATTTGCCTTGGCATAGTGCGTCGTGCTGTATGCACGCTGCACTGTCGTTCGGGTTCATACCCTACCCACTGCCATCTCCCGTCGTACTGTAGGAGGTTAGGACAACGAAAAAAAAAATATTTTCAACTTCTTCAGATTTCAGAATGAATATATATATATATATAATTCTCTTCTTGGCTCTAACAGTTTGGACACTAAGAAGTAATGGAAAGATCACTCTTTTATTTCTGCAAGCCGTTACTTTAGCGGCGAAAACAAAAAAAGGGGGGGGGGGGGGGGAAACAAGTAGCATTAACCCGTCACTAAATAGCGACCAGAGTAACCCCACGTATCTTTAGTGGCGAAAAAAAAAAGGGGGGGGGGGAGAACAAATAGTATTTATCCGTCACTAAATAGCAGGGCCGGATTTAACCATTGTGGGGCCATATGCGAAACGGATTTCGCGGGGCCAAGTTTGGGTAGGGACACGGGTAATAAGTAAAAATTAAGAGCTTGTATTAGAAAGTAAATTTGTCTTTGCATTTTATTCCTTCTTTACTACGTACAGAATTACTTGACGAGCCTTGCGTGTAGCGAAGCCATACAGTACATCATTAGATTTTTGTTTTCTACACAGATCACGCTCAATAGCAAGAATTACCAAATGTTTCAATCTATCTACGAGAAATGTTGACCCAAGTAATTCTTCATTAGTTTGAGGTGCGAGAAGCTTCTTTCACTATATTCCACAATTACGAGAATTGCATAATGCCGTTTTTTTATCGCGCGTAGGATTGGTGTTTTCCATATTGAATGACACCCCAAAATGACAAATTGTCTATATTTCAGGAGATTTGTATGAGTTTTCAAAAGATTTTAATAATATATATATTAAGTCTAACTAGCCCATCAAATGAAATGCTAAAAGAACAAACTCGGTGCACCAATGTCTATGATCCCTCAACAAGCTGCTCGTATAGATGACATTTTTTAGTCTAACTAGGACGTGTGACGTAATGGATTTTTTTTCCTTTGACGTCATATGGAGTTAGTTCTTTAAATGAAATGCTAAAAGATCTCACTCGGTGCACCAATGTCTATGAACCCTCAACAAGCTGCTCGTATAGATGATATTTTTTAGTCTAACTAGGCCGTGTGACGTAGTGGATTTGTTTCCTTTGACGTCATATGGAATAAATTCTTTAAATGCTAAAACAACTCGGTATAGTAATGTTTATTAAACCTCGTAATGTGACTCGCATTTTAAAAAGATAATATCTAGATTTAGATCTAATCTAGATTTTTTACACTAGATCTAGATTTTTTTTTACACTAGAGCTAGATTTTTTACACTAGATCTAGATTATTTTTCTTACACCAGAGCTAGATTTTTAAAACTAGATTTAGATTTAAGTTCTAATTAAAATCATTATAGAATCTAGATCTAGAATTTCTTGGTCTAGTTTAGAATGTTTGTTGTTTTACATGTTTCGGATGTTCCTTCAGAGTTGTAGTCCAAACCTCCCGTAGCATGACGGGGGATGGAAGAGGGCAGGGTTTGAACCTGGGACCATCGATGAATCCAAACGACAGTCCAGCGCGCAAACCGCACTACCAGACAGCAATGATTTAGACTACATCAAGATCTATAATTTTAATTTCTAGGCTTAAAGTGTAGCTTTTATTTCTAAAGTCTAGATTGTCAATATGTCAATATTGCAATGTTATAAAATACTCAAACTAATCTATTATTTTAATATTTCATATTGCAATAAGTCAATTGATTATCTAGTGTTTTTTTTTTATATAAATCTTATCTAAATTACATCTACATTATCCCAAATACATATTTTAGTTCTAGATCTAGTAGATATAGATATTGAGAGTGCTAAATTAGTAGTTTAGTTTAGGTAGATCTACATCCTCATTCTAGTTCCATTTAGGCCTAAATGAAAATGCTCAATACCAAAAGATTATCTAAATTCGCTGTTCTGACATATTGTACATATCCGGTAGTTGTCATTCCGTAATGTGTAGGTATATTATCAATAGTAGGCTATTAGTTTGTAACCAGTTTGTCATTAGATTAAGAGCAATGTCTGGTCGTGCGGTTAGCGCACAGGACTGATTATCTCTACGGTCTTGGTTTCATACCCTGCTCGATGCCATCCTCAGTCGACCAGCGAATATGCGGATCCGACAGGGATCCGTCTCCCACGGAGGCCGCCTCTTTGTAATCTTGTTTTTATTGTTTTGTTTGAAGCCATGGGCGCAATGAAAATGTTTTCCCTTTTTTTATGACAGACCGTCCATTCATTGATGTCTTCCCATCGCTTTCTCTGTGTCTCTTCCTCTTTTCTCTTATTTGTCTTATCTTATAAATTACAGATGTTACTCCAAAAAAAAAAAGATGATTACGTCCTGCGCATGTTTCAATGTCAATCGTGTTATGCATGACTTAAATTCTGTCAAGTCATTCGTTTTCCTGGCTGACTCAAGCAACCCATTCCATGCTCTAATAGTACTAGTGAAGACGGAGCATTTGTACAAATTTGTCCATTGAAACGCTGTATGGTCCTTACAAGCCCTGAGTCATAACTTTTTTTCTTTTCATATAAATTAATGTAATTTTTTCGAAAAATCCTAGTGTTAATCTAGCCATGTGTGTGGGATGTGTGATATATTGTGTGGCTGTGTCAATCTAGCCACGTGTGTGTGATATATTGTGTGGCTGTGTTAATCTAGCCATATGTGTGTGAGATGTGTGGCTGTGGTAATCTAGCCATGTGTGTGTGAGATATGTGGCTGTGTCAATCTAACCATGTGTGAGATGTGGGGCTGTGTTAATCTAGCCATATGTGTGTGTGTGTGAGTTGTGTGGCTGTGTTAATCTAGCCATATGTATGTGTGAGTTGTGTGGCTGTGTTAATCTAGCCATGTGTGTGTGAGATATGTGGCTGTGTGAATCTAGCCATATGTGTGTGTGAGTTGTGTGGCTGTGTTAATCTAGCCATATGTATGTGTGAGTTGTGTGGCTGTGTTAATCTAGCCATGTGTGTGTGAGATATGTGGCTGTGTGAATCTAGCCATATGTGTGTGTGAGTTGTGTGGCTGTGTTAATATAGCCATATGTATGTGTGAGTTGTGTGGCTGTGTTAATCTAGCCATGTGTGTGTGAGATGTGTGGCTGTGTTAATCTAGCCATGCGTGTGTGAGATATGTGGCTGTGTCAATCTAACCATGTGTGTGTGAGATATGTGGCTGTGTTAGTCTAGCAATGTGTGTGTGAGATATATGGCTGTGTAAATCTAGCCATATGTGTGAGTGAGTTGTGTGGCTATGTTAATCTAGCCATATGTGTGTGAGATGTGTGGCTGTGTTAATCTAGCCATGTGTGTGTGAGATATGTGGCTGTTTCAATCTAACCATGTGTGTGTGAGATGTGTGGCTGTGTTAATCTAGCCATGTGTGTGTGAGATATGTGGCTGTGTGAATCTAGCCATATGTGTGTGTGAGTTGTGTGGCTGTGTTAATCTAGCCATATGTATGTGTGAGTTGTGTGGCTCTGTTAATCTAGCCATGTGTGTGTGAGATGTGTGGCTGTGTCAATCTAGCCATGTGTGTGGGATGAGTGGTGGCTGAGAGGCAAAAGCCTATGGGGCTAGAGGTCGAAGCAAGACTCAAGTTGTGTTTGCTAAGCGCCTAAAGGCAGTATGGAAACTTTCTTCTACATACACCCCCCCCTCCCAACACTGGTCATCAAAAGAGATTTGAGCATAGCCAGACCAATCGTCATAGTAGGTCTGAACACTCAGATCTGTGACGTGGCAATGAGCAATTGGTCTCTACTGACCGCTACTTGTCACGTTGCAGGTCAATGTTCCGCCTAATTTCACGATGCGTTTATTAGTCTTGCCTTACTGGCTCATGCTAAATTAAAAAACATTTGCCTCGACTTTGCATTAAATGTTACTGTTACATTAGATCTGCGGAAGGGTTGTTGTTGTTTTTTTTTACTTATTCTTTAGAAAATATAATAATTTATCTTTCGACGTAAAAAAAAATTCTGACCAAACAAAATGACTCGACATTAAAATTTGGGTCAGTTATTCTTAGGCACTGCACTCATAGTTACGCTCCAGTGACGAGGTCATTATTTAAGAACTTAGATCTACTTTAATGTTGACTCGGGGGGGGGGGGGGGGGTTGATGAACTTGAGAAGGGAAAAAGCAAGAATAAAAGTTTTTGAGTCCGGAAAAGAAAAGTACAAGAAATACTTGGTGGAAAGACATCAAGGCCTCTGGTTTTATACTGAAATCTCTCAATCCGTGTGTTCCTCTAAGTGCTCTAGCTTAGCCATGCTGTTCTAATCAAAAGTTCTGTTTGTACAAAAACGTTATATATGTTTGCTGTTTTACAAAACGCTTAGATTTGGATGCTTGATAATGTGCACATGTTTGCTTTGGTCCGGACGTTTGTCAATAAAGAATGTAAATCTATCGGCTTGTAAGCTTAAGTGTGTAGTTGATCTAGACCTAATGCTGATAGTCATGTGAGGGAGAGTCTAGGTAGAAAGGCTAACACTGAATCCTGAGAAAGGATGGGTAAATGTAGTCCTTTATGGAACTCTGGAGAAGAAGTCATTTTTTTAAAATAGGAATAAATATATTTGTTTGTTGGTTTTGTTGGTTGTTGTTGCTTTTTTCAAAATTTTGTTGTGGGGGAGGTATTTAGGAAGCAATTTATTTTTTTCTTTTTATGAGAGGAGATGGGGGGGGGGAGATTTTTTTTTTAATTGAAATTATTTATTTGAAGATTCAAATGAATTTTATTAAAAAGCTGCAGAGTTGTTTTTTTCTGGCAGAGATTATTTGTCATATTCTGAACATGTAAATAAATTATTCTTTGTCATATTCTGAACATGAAGATAGATGATTCTTTGTCATATTCTGAACATCTATATAAATGATTCTTTGTCATATTCTGAACATGTAGATAGGGGATTCTTTGTTTGATATTAAATAGGGGGAAATTGTTTCTGCATTATTTAGAGATATGGCTGTAATGGGGTTCTTCTCCTTAGTAAAGCTTTGTTGTTTTTTTTAAGGATTTTTTAAATATTTTGCTTCTTAGCTTAAATAATCGCTATTTGTATAAGGCCCAAATAATATAAGACCATTGTTACCAAACTAATGGTCTGGTTTGTTTCTCTAGGTAGTCAACTTTTTTTATTGATGTGAAGGGTAAGGGTTAACTTTTAAAAAAAATAGGGTTAGTGTTTATTTTGATTATGGATAGATTTAGATACTATTGCCCCCACTCTCAGCTTAAAATTTTTGGATCCGCTCTTGCTTTGGTGTTGGAAGGAGACTTGAAGATGATACAAAGAATGATTTAAAAAAAAACCACCTGCTATCTCATTGCTGCTATCTCATTGCTGCTATCTCATTGCTGCTATCTCATTGCTGCTATCTCATTGCTGCTATCTCATTGCTGCTATCTCATTGCTGCTATCTCATTGCTGCTATCTCAGCATATAAAATATACATCTTTGAAGAAAAACTGTCAATTTAGTCGGGCTTGACACGAAGAAAACAAAGTGAAATCCTCAGATTGAAAAGTTGATAAGGTGGTTTACATAGAGAGTGTGGAACAAAGACTGAACAGTTTTCACTGTTTCGTTTAATAGTTGTTAGTAATTTAAAGTATTAACAATGCTGGTTGAAGTATAAAGTAGTTGTCGATCATGTAATGTCAGAGTGACAGAAAGAGAGAGAGAGGTAAAAGGTGAGAGAGAATGAGAAAACGAGTCCGAGAGTGAGAGAGTGGGTGAGGATGAAAAGAAAAAATGAAAGATAGAGAGAGATAATTAGAAAGATATATAAATAATGTATATATATATATATAGAGAGAGAGAAAGAGAAAGAGAGCATGAATAGTAAGTAACAGTTTAATAAATAATTAAAAACTTCTGTGTATTGAAGATTTTCACACTAGAAATTAAGTTATCTGCTTTTTGTTTACACTTTGATTTTCAAGATTCGTTTGCGTCAAAGATAAAAAAAAGAATCATTTAGAGAGAAAGAGAAGGGAAAGGAATATTAAGAAAAGTGAAAGCGATACAATGGAACCCAAAGAAAAACTCTAGAAAATGAATCATTTAGAGAGAAAAATAAGGGAAAGCAATATGAAGAAAAGTGAAAGTGATACAATGGAACCCAAACAAATACTATAGAAAATGAATCTAGAAAGATTGAGAGAAATTTTGTAAAGAAAGAAACGATGTAAAAAAAAAAGGTCAAGAACGTTTCATTGAAACTGCCAATTCAAATAATAAAAATTATTTTGAATCACAAACGAAATGACTTGGAAATTTAATTATAGGTCTACAGTTCAGGAAATTGCACACGAATTATTAAATGGTTTATTATAATACTTCGCTAATAAGTTCGTCTGTATTCTGTACACCGGATACACCGAAAAGAATGCTAATTATAGATTTCCCTCCATTTATAAAAAAAATTATAAAAATCTCCAAATATATGTATATATAATAAGGCTTGTCTTAGATAGATAGATAGATAGATAGATAGATAGATAGATAGATAGATAGATAGATAGATTAGATAGATAGATAGATAGATAGATAGATAGATAGATAGATAGATAGATAGATAGATAGATAGATTAGATAGATAGATAGATAGATAGATAGATAGATAGATAGATAGATAGATAGATAGATAGATAGATAGATAGATAGATAGATAGATAGATAGAGATAGAGATAGAGATAGAGATAGAAAGATAGAGAATCATGACCTCTAAACGCTGACATAGGCAACTGAGAAATTATATTTTCTTTTGTTATAAACATAATAGCATACAAATGTAAATTGAGATATCGAATATCACAGCAAATTCCAAATAGTAAAACATAACTGTATTGTTTCAAGTACTTATAAAAAAAATACATCAAATAACAAATTCAAATAAAACAATGTCACTCTCAATTATTTTGTAAATTCCTCGTACTTCAACACACTCTCAACACACACAGCGGTAGTTCACACAATTTACAAGATACACAGCTTTGATATCAGCCTAAGGGATGGTGACAACTGATATTAGAGGCATATACGTATCTAAGAAGAGCCTTGTTACCAGACAGATAGCTGCAGAGCTGCCACATCGTCAGCAAATTCGTCAGCTGACAGTGTTAAGGGGAGACAACAATAGACTTTGTTTCCCTTTAATAAATCTCCATTGTGGCAGTGCCAGAGAATGACTACAAACTTAAAAGATGACTATAATAATAATAATAATAATACAAATAGGTTATACATTTGAAATACAAATCTTACATTTCTGTTAAATAAATTATTTGTTAAAAGAAAATGAGGAAGACAAAGCTATATACTATAATAAAGAAGGAAGCAGAGTTATTGACAGCAGACGTCAGCGGTGTTCCTCTGCTAGCCCTACACACGCTCGTATCAGTTGAAGAGATTGGAATAGATTGATAGCTCAGTAAGGCGTAAACCTCTTTCTCGCATGAACTCAACCTGGTCATTATTTTCCTTCCATCGTAACTGGAAATCAAGATCCGCCCCTGTAAAACATTAAAAAAAATATGTGTGTCCTTATTACGATATAGCTCTTTTACACATCTCTTCATACTTTGACGCATGTATATAATATATATATATGAGTTGACCCGCGGCGTAGTGAGAAGATTACTTGTTCTCCCACCCCCCTCTTTTTTTTTTCTGAGCCGCACTCTCTGTCGCCGCGAAAGTTACGTCTGGTAAATAAAAAATAAAAGAGTTATCTTTCCATGACTTTTTCATCAATGGTTAGAGAGTCGGCGTGCGTGCGTCTTGTCCCGCATTGTTGGTCGACGTGAAGAATTATATATACAGATATGGTATGTATCGGAGGCATTGCTGGCAAATATTTCTCAGAAAATTTTGAGAGAAGAACTCAATGACTCACCGACATTTGAGGAAGTTGAAACTGCTATTCATAAACTCAAAAAACACAAAGCAACTGGCTCAGATGGACTTCCGGCTGAAATATTTAAAATGGGTAGTATTGCCCTAACCGAAAGGCTAACAGACTTGCTGCATCTATGCTGGGAAAAGTGTGTGGTCCCACCTGAACTTCGAGATTCCGTAATCTACACACAAAAAAAGGGTGACAAGTCTAATTGCTCCAACTATCGAGGCATTACACTTCTATCAGTAGCAGGAAAGATCTTTGCACGAGTCATGTGGCTTTAGAGCCGGTAGAGGTACATCTGACATGACATTTGTTTTGAGACAATTGCAAGGAGACTGCAGAGATTGAGCTGAAATAAATCTAAACGCCTCCTTTGGTGATCTCACTAAGGCTTTTGACGCGGTCAGCCACGATGGCTTATAGAGGATTTTGAACAGCCTTCATGTTGAACAGAAAACCCAGATTAGACACATTGATGACCTGCCTGGTCACTTTCCATTAGAAAATGGGTGAAGCAAGGCTGTGTTCTTGCCCCTATTCAGTTCGCTAGCTTCTTTGGCGTAGTGTTGGGTTAAATGAGACAGCGACTGCACAAAGGCATCTACGTCAGGTCTCGCTCAGAGAGCAACGTGTTCAATCTTTTACGACTACTGTACCATACAAAACAAAGGAAATAGTCATAACAAAGCTTCTCTATGCCAATGATTGCGCCCTACTAGCTCACAATGAACATGATCTCCAGAACGCGGTCAACGAATTTGCATATAGAAAACAGAAGTCTTGTTCCAGAAATCTTTTCCCTTTGCAACTTCTTGTGTGACTAAATAGGCCGATCCGTGATACACAGCTGCGATCGCAGGTTGGGCATATGTAATCACCAGGCGCAATTGCATTTTCTCCCTTCTTTCTGCTACTGTTGTGTATGGCATCTGCAATCCAAGACCCTTCCTTTATGCTCTCTCTCCATGTAGATCTATCCAGTGCTACTTTTTCCCAGCTGCTATTGTCGATTTTGAAGAGCTTGATGTCGCGTTTGCATACATCCGTATAACGTAAAAGTGGGCAACCAGCGGCTCTCCTGCCTTCTATTAGATCGTCATACACAAGCCAGCCAAGGCGTCTGCTGCTGATAACAGAGCGGTTGTCCTGGCATCGTGCTCTTCGTAGCACTTCCACATTGGTTATCTTTTCTTGCCACCTTATTTTAAAGATCCGTCTTAGGCATCGGAGGTGGAAGACATTCAGCTTTTTTTCCTGCCATGAGTAAGTTGACCAAGTTTCACTTCCGTATAGCAAGGTGCTCAACACACAGGTCCGGTAGACTAGGGCTTTAGTATTGTTAGTCAGCAATATGTTGTCCCACACTCTTTTCTGCAACCGTGACATGGTGGCCATTGCTTTGGCTATCCTGTTGTTAATGTCTTTATCCAGTAGAGTATTGTTAGTTATGATGGAACCGAGATAGCAAAAGTGATCCACAATTTCTAGTGGTTGGCCATTAATGTATACTTGAGGTGCAGTATTTGCGTTCTGGACTAGTATCTTAGTCTTGCTTTGACTAATGTTTAAGTCAAACTTCTGGCAAGTAGCAGATAGTTTGTCAACCAGGAACTGAAGCTGAATATCAGAATCAGCCACAATTGCTGCATCATCAGCATACAGGAGTTCAGTGATAAGTATCTTCCTAACCTTGGTTTTTGCCCGAAGCCTTGATACATTAAATAGTTTTCCAGAGGATCTTGTATGGAGAAACACACCTTCGTTTATGTCGTTGTACGCATAATGCAGTAGACAGGAGAAGAATATGCCAAACAGAGTAGGTGCGAGCACACATCCCTGCTTGACATCACTGCTAACCTCAAAATATACACAGAGAGAGAGAGAGAGACAGAGAGAGAGAGACAGACAGACAGATGTCTAAACCGCCCGTCGCTTCAACGGCGCAGTCAAATTGCATTGCTTCCAAAAGATTGACTTCGTTTGCCCGCGCCACTAAACCCAATTCCAAGGTAAGTGGTTAAGCCTTCAGGTCCCAAATGACAATGACTTTGAAAGAGTACATAAAGAACTAACCTTGATGTATTCAAATAATTCCCCTTGGAAGCATTTGTTGCTTTGCATCAGCGGAACAAGAAATTCTTTACATTCCTCCTTACAAGGGCTAAAAAGCATGCATTTGTCTTCTAGCTGCTTGGACAGACCAGATACGTATAGTAGGTCAACAGATTTATAGCTTAATATAGGGCATCCATGATCTTGAGCTGTCTGCGTGTCACACAAGCTAAATTTAAAAAAATAATGATGTTATACAAGTTTATTTAAATTTAAAAAAAACAAAAAAACTATTCAAACTTTATGTTCAAATGTCTTTCTTTAGATTGAAATAAAATCGGATCGGAGAGTTATGGGGATGGAACCCACGACACTAACGTTGTTGGCGTAGAAGCTGTACAATTTCCCTGCTAGTTTAGACATTTCCATAAACCCATGAACAGAGTGTCAGTTAATAGAAAACCAGTGACTTGGCAGAATTTAGGTCATTGGCTAATATGCATGACTTAATGCATGACGCGTAGGACGTAATCATCTTCTTTTTTGAAGTAACGTCTGTATTATATAAGATAAGATAAGATAAGATGGAATTGAATACATTAGTTTGGTGGATTGGATTAGTTTTTGTTTTATTTGTTTCGAATGACCCTTCAGATTAGAAGATTTCTTAGCACAAACCTTCCGTTGATAGTTGGTCGTTGGCTCGTAGTGCCAAACAGCTAGTACAACCAAACCACTAGCGGATCCAGAACTTTGGAGTGGGGGGCGATTTTGTTCCGAACCCTAACCCTAACGCCCAGTAAGCATGTTTTTGTCTAGAAAAGGGAGTGGGCGGTAGAGTGAAAACGATTAATCCTCGCTCATTTTAATAATTTCTGCAAATGATTGCATTTGGCATTAAAGACTAGAGAAGGGGTGACTCGATATTAAGAATTTAATTTATAGCATATATAAATTATATACTGACAATTGTTTTAATTATGTAATTTCTTAACAAAAATACAAAAAAAAGTATTGGTTTGTTCAATGGGCGGAGGGCGATTGCATGTATTGCCCCTCCCACCTGGTACAACCCTTTTTCATTTTATATTTACTTATGATAAAATTTGATATAAGAGTGTGTGTGGCATAATATACAAATGAGTTCAAGTATCAATATGTAGCTTATATTAGATAGATATTCAACAAATTTTGTTCACAAACTATGATTTCTCCATAAAAATAGGACCCCCCCCAAACTCAGAGCATTAGAAGCAATCGCCCCCCCCCCACACACACACCTCACCGAATCGGCCAACATACCAGAAGGGTGGCGACATAATATAAAAATTATATAGTAATTCAACTAATTTTGTTCATAAACTATGATTTCTCCATAAAAGAAAGACCGCCCCCCCACTCAAAGGGTTTAGGTGGGAACTAGTGGGAAGGGCAATAGATGTATTTCCCCATCCCCCAACCCCACCCAATCGGCTAACAGGGGAACGACATAATATAAAGATCGGTTAAAATATCAATAACAAGTTTTAATCATATAGATATTTAATTGATTCTATTAACAAGCTGTGATTTCTACAAATAAATTAAACCGCCCCCCCCACTTAAAGCTTAAAGTAGGGGGGGGGATTGATGCCATCGCCACCTCCCACCCCACCATATTGGCCAACATACCAGGGCGAAATAATCTAAAAATAGCTTGAAATATAAATAATTAGTATATATTATTTACATAACTAATAAATTCGTATACAAATTGTGTGATTTCTTAGAGAGGGGGTCGGCCGAGTGAGGGGGGAGGGGCGATCCGCCAATGAACAAAACCAATATAAACGTATTATATGAGTATACAACAAGAAAGACATTTAAAATACATTTTTTTAAAAAAAGATGCAATGCCTCCTTCATACAACTTGTAGAGATTATTCTGATCTGAATAACTAATGAATGCTAGATTATTTTTTTATTTATTAATAGGGCATAGCAATAGTGCATATCTACTACTCTAAACTGGACAGTGGACATGGAGATTTTTTAACGCTACAAAAAATGTGAAAATTTGTTAGAAAGTTGGAGCAAGGTGTTGTTTTGTAAAGTAGTTCAAAGAAATAAAGTTGTCTTTTTTTTTTAACCCTAACCTATGTAACATATAATTTAATTTTTAGATCTAGATCATAGACATAAATAAATATAGACTGGCCGAAGGAAGTAACTTCATGTAACTTGAAAACATGTATATCTATTGTATTCGGATTTCCGAATTATGAAAAATTGCATGCTCTTTATTCCTAGAGATTAAACAAAACTACACTGACTCCTTATTTACAATATATATATAGGTGTGTGGCTGAAATAGATATGAATACTTAACTTTTATACTGCTCATAAATGCTGTATAATAAAGTACACAAAATTGCAAGTCACAAATTTTCGTTTCATAAAACTCTTTAATCGGCCAGTCTATATTTATTTATGTCTATGATCTAGATCTAGTAATTGAGCATCAAAAATAAGAGTACTCTTGTCTCATAATTATTATTTTGCAATTTTTAGATACATAATCTCGAAAGATCTAGGTAATCAATCTATTTAAAGTTACATAAGTTGATTTAAATCAACATGAATTATTTCAATCTAGGATTTTTGAAACATCTAAATGGCAACAAATAGGAAATGGCTTTGTTTCATACTTTTGCGGTGAATATTCAAGAAATGATTTTGCATTATTTCTAAACTTTGAAAACGAAAGATCATTACTTTTCTAAGACAGAAAAGATTTATTCGGGCGACTCCAAAAAAAAGAGTTTACATACATAAAAATCTATAGATGTGAATCGTTCAATCGCGGATAAAAATGTATTTCCGGTTTCCAGTCTAGTATAATATATAAGTCTATGCAATAGGGCTTACGTGAGGAAATGCCCGAAGATGTATAGTGTGTTCAAATTAAATACTTTCTAGTTCTTTAGCCAAATTAAAATTAAATAGTTTTTATACTTTGAAAAGTTATAATGGTCAAACTAGAATTTTTCCAGTGTGGTTAATTCTTTTCTCAACGATATACATCAACTGTCACGTTTCGAGAGAAATCGTTAGAGCTGTTTTCGAGATCCGTGTCCAGGTTCCACCCACGAAGATACGAGTTCAATAGTATTGTGAAAAATTAAATACACCTTGGGCACACTGAAATCCTGACCCACCTTACATCCGGCCCCTCTGTGAGACAAAACCTTTTCTTCAAATTCTGTGCTGGGTAATAGGTCAAAAATCCGTAGCACATTTCATCCAAAGTTGCTTGCCCTTGAAAAGTAGTGGTGTTTCTATTGGCCGTAGTAAAGGTACATCTAGTGATCAGTTCATCGCCTGCTTGAAGTGTGATGACCTCGTCAGTGCTTGATGGAAGAGAGAATTGATCAGATAAACAACATTTATAACAAACTTTTTGAGTGCTGATTGTGAACTAGTGAATCTTTCCCAAACTTTTTGAGTATTGACTATGAACTAGTGAGTCTTTCCCAAACTTTTTGAGTATTGACTATGAACTAGTGAGTCTTTCCCAAACTTTTTGAGTATTGACTATGAACTAGTGAGTCTTTCCCAAACTTTTTGAGCGTTGACTATGAACTAGTGAGTCTTTCCCAAACTTTTTGAGCGTTGACTATGAACTAGTGAATCTTTCCCAAACTTTTTTAGCGTTGACTATGAACTAGTGAGTCTTTCCCAAACTTTTTGAGCGTTGACTATGAACTAGTGATTCTTTCCCAAACTTTTTGAGTATTGACTGTGAACTAGTGAGTCTTTCCCAAACTTTTTGAGTATTGACTATGAACTAGTGAGTCTTTCCCAAACTTTTTGAGCGTTGACTATGAACTAGTGAATCTTTCCCAAACTTTTTGAGCGTTGATTATGAACTAGTGAGTCTTTCCCAAACTTTTTGAGCGTTGACTATGAACTAGTGAGTCTTTCCCAAACTTTTTGAGCGTTGACTATGAACTAGTGAGTCTTTCCCAAACTTTTTGAGTGTTGACTATGAACTAGTGAGTCTTTCCCAAACTTTTTGAGTGCTGACTATGAACTAGTGAGTCTTTCCCAAACTTTTTGAGTGTTGACTATGAACTAGTGAGTCTTTCCCAAACTTTTTGAGCGTTGACTATGAACTAGTGAGTCTTTCCCAAACTTTTTGAGTGTTGACTATGAACTAGTGAATCTTTCCCAAACTTTTTGAGCGTTGACTATGAACTAGTGAGTCTTTCCCAAACTTTTTGAGCGTTGACTATGAACTAGTGAGTCTTTCCCAAACTTTTTGAGCGTTGACTATGAACTAGTGAGTCTTTCCCAAACTTTTTGAGCGTTGACTATGAACTAGTGAATCTTTCCCAAACTTTTTGAGCGTTGACTATGAACTAGTGAGTCTTTCCCAAACTTTCTGAGCGTTGACTATGAACTAGTGAGTCTTTCCCAAACTTTTTGAGCGTTGACTATGAACTAGTGAGTCTTTCCCAAACTTTTTGAGCGTTGACTATGAACTAGTGAATCTTTCCCAAACTTTTTGAGTGTTGACTATGAACTAGTGAGTCTTTCCCAAACTTTTTGAGCGTTGACTATGAACTAGTGAGTCTTTCCCAAACTTTTTGAGTGTTGACTATGAACTAGTGAGTCTTTCCCAAACTTTTTGAGCGTTGACTATGAACTAGTGAGTCTTTCCCAAACTTTTTGAGCGTTGACTATGAACTAGTGAGTCTTTCCCAAACTTTTTGAGCGTTGACTATGAACTAGTGAATCTTTCCCAAACTTTTTGAGTGTTGACTATGGACTAGTGAATCTTTCCCAAACTTTTTGAGTGTTGACTATGAACTAGTGAATCTTTCCCAAACTTTTTGAGCGTTGACTATGAACTAGTGAGTCTTTCCCAAACTTTTTGAGCGTTGACTATGAACTAGTGAGTCTTTCCCAAACTTTTTGAGCGTTGACTATGAACTAGTGAATCTTTCCCAAACTTTTTGAGCGTTGACTATGAACTAGTAAGTCTTTCCCAAACTTTTTGAGCGTTGACTATGAACTAGTGAGTGAGTCTTTCCCAAACTTTTTGAGCGTTGACTATGAACTAGTGAATCTTTCCCAAACTTTTTGAGCGTTGACTATGAACTAGTGAGTCTTTCCCAAACTTTTTGAGTGTTGACTATGAACTAGTGAGTCTTTCCCAAACTTTTTGAGCGTTGACTATGAACTAGTGAATCTTTCCCAGACTTTTTGAGTGTTGACTATGAACTAGTGAATCTTTCCCAAACTTTTTGAGCGTTGACTATGAACTAGTGAGTCTTTCCCAAACTTTTTGAGCGTTGACTATGAACTAGTGAGTCTTTCCCAAACTTTTTGAGCGTTGACTATGAACTAGTGAGTCTTTCCCAAACTTTTTGAGTGTTGACTATGAACTAGTGAGTCTTTCCCAAACTTTTTGAGTGCTGACTGTGAACTAGTGAGTCTTTCCCAAACTTTTTGAGCGTTGACTATGAACTAGTGAGTCTTTCCCAAACTTTTTGAGCGTTGACTATGAACTAGTGAGTCTTTCCCAAACTTTTTGAGCGTTGACTATGAACTAGTGAGTTTTTCCCAAACTTTTTGAGTGTTGACTATGAACTAGTGAGTCTTTCCCAAACTTTTTGAGTGTTGACTATGAACTAGTGAGTCTTTCCTAAACTTTTTGAGTGTTGACTATGAACTAGTGAGTCTTTCCCAAACTTTTTGAGTATTGACTATGAACTAGTGAGTCTTTCCCAAACTTTTTGAGTATTGACTATGAACTAGTGAGTCTTTCCCAAACTTTTTGAGTGTTGACTATGAACTAGTGAGTCTTTCCCAAACTTTTTGAGTGTTGACTATGAACTAGTGAATCTTTCCCAAATATGTTGAACTGGTTCATGTAAAATAAACGTTCGGCAATAAAGGCCAATTTGTAGCACTACTGCTTAGTTCCTGATTCGGGCGGCAACTTCCCGCTTTGACTTACTTTGGACTTTGGTCCAAAACTATATACAATCAATGCAGTGACGTAGCAACAATAGTACGGTTTAGTTCATTGTATCTGGGACCTTGATCAAGAGAGCCCTTGAAAAAAAAAAGAATTTAAATGCATTGCATTTCTACAGTGTACTTTTTTGCCAGAAACCATTGCTGATTTTAGTGTAAAAACACAAATACTTGTAAAAGATAGTAAATGTACTGAGGCAGGCAGGATGACTCGGTTTAATTTACATTACACTTGAGAGAGGTATCACCATCATATTCTTAAAACTAGTTGCGTGGGTACCTTGCTACGCTACTGATCCTACCTTTGAAAATGTTAATGTTTTACTTATTTTATCGTAATCTCAATACACAGGATTGGACAACAAATGCTGCTAAGATATCCTAACACATTATAACTTATTCATAGAAAATATGAAAAATATAAATTATAGCTTTTATATACATTAATTATAGCTTTTATATAACACTACTTTCATGCTTATAGCATGCTCAGAGCGCTATGGTTTGTTTACAAAACGGCTGTTAGTTGTGCTTGCCTAAGTTCAATCAAACAAAAACTGCCAATGTTGACTGTGGTTGCAGAAACTGTCAATAACTTTACTTATGAATTGCTTTTCGTCGCGATGAACAAGCTGGCGATGAACGCTTACCGCGCAGTTCTGATATTCTTCTTTGCATTGCAGCTTTTGCATCGTTTTAGGTTGAAGACAAAAAACAAGTTGAACTGACCATTATTATTGAAAAGCGAGACATAATGAAGAAACATAAGAATTAAGATATGTAATGTAAAACCGTGTTATGTAATAACTCCCAAAAGCCAAAACATGTTGGGGTTTTCTCAGTGTGTCTCTTGACGGCGAATTCTCAGCAGCAGCAACTCAATATCCTTCTTCATGATGATACCTCTGACGTGTTCCTTAGGATGGTCAAGTTGGTTTTTAATAACGTCATAAATGTGACTGCTGTTGAGCGGCCACTTATTATGTTAAGTTGGAAAAACTGCAACACCACGGAAACTGGTTCAAGAATAGATGAATAATTGACGACACTGAAAAGACAAATCAGAAACAAGAGGAGGAAACATTTACTACACATGTCTGCAGTTCATCTGGTTTCAATTGCAGCCGTTATTTTAAGATCCAGCAAGCAGTCAAAAATCTCAAAGTTGAGACTTAAAGTTCGAATTCGTATTTTTCAGTTCATTGTGTCTCACACAAAAGAGGTAAATTTGGCACCAACGCTATCGCTAGGGACAGTTACGGAATAAAGAATGGTAGCCATTACGGGCCAGCCTTGGCCAAGTAGTTTGTCCATGTCTAGACTGTACAATGGCATTAGACACATGCAGCAACAAGGACCTAAACCAATGAAGTGGAATACAATCGCAATCAATAAACCGAACACTTCTGCTCTGTTCCTGAGATATCTACAATTTCTTTACTAAAATACCCAGCAAATGCAGTTTATTTATGATGTATTTTTTAGCTTCTTGCTGCTGACAGTGCTCAGTTGATCTAACAACGCTTTGACTCGGACGATGGCATGTGAAAAACTTTCTTGTATCTCTTCTATTGTAAACTGGTGGACATGTTTAACTAGCTGTTTTATAGAGCACTGAAACCGACAGCAACTCCAAAAGACTCTTAACTTTTGTTCAAAGAAAATATAACATTTATCACATCGAAAGATAATTGGCAAAAAAAACAAAACAATCTAGACCGTAACTAAATATTATAAAAATTAATTATGGCATTTTTCGTCTCGAGAGGATTTTTTCCCTTTGCAACTACATGTGTGACTAAAGAGGCCAATCCTTTTTACTTTCACCCTTCTTTTTACTACTATTGTGTATGGCATCTGCAATCCACGACTTTTCTTTAATGCTCGCTCTTCATGTGGATCTATCCAGTGCCACTTTTTCCCAGCTATTAGTGCCGATTTTAAAGAGCTATATGTTGCGTTTGCATATATCGGTATACCTTAGCAGTGGACGACCAGCGGATCTCCTGCCTTCTGTTAAATCACCATACAGAATGTCTTGTGAAAGTCGACCTAGTGACATTCATATTGACTATATCTATGTGCAAATATAAACAAATCGTCACGACTAACATGCTATAGGACATGTGACATCCTTTAAAGAGCAAAGAATTGCAAGCCTAGAAAAAATCGTACATGGTCGGACATGAACTACAGATTTGCCTATTCTAGTTACAATAATAGCATATCTTTACAACTGTTTTTCAGTGGAAGCACCACTTGTGAAGTTACTACACTTTATAATATTCCAATGATAGGCCTTTAGAGTTGACTTGGAAGACAATGCGCAAAATTTTCCTGAACATTGAACTCTGAATCAATAATGCATCGGCACCTGCAGGGGGGTACATGGTGGTGCACTTGCACCCACCCCCCTGAATTTTGTCTAAATCTACATCTATGTAATAAAAAAACAGATCTGGTATATCATTATAAAATATTAAAAAATTGGTTAAAATTTGGCTACTTAGAATTCAGAGGTGCGCACATACATGATTGGCCATCCATTCCTTACGCTTAGGTTAATCTACTTTTTTCTACTACTACATTAACCAGTGGAAACATTACTTGTTCAGTTGCTACTTAGAAGTTAATTGATTTGATGGTGCGAAAAAATGGCTAGAATTTGGCTACTAAGAATCCAGGGGGGGTGCAAGTGCCCCCTTGCAACCCCCTGCGGGCGCCTTTGGTTACTGGGCGTACTTACTAAAGATGGACCTGTGGACTGTCGTAGACAAAGATTGGTTCGTTAGTCAAATATAAGTAGTGAGAACCATCCCTTACTACTTCGATGCTCATCTGTTGTCCTGAAATAGCGTCAAGATTTCTAGTAGTTTAGTTCAAAACATGAGCGATTTATACTATTGAATATTTCGTAGTGCGATTCGAAAAGAAAAAAATAACACTTAGTTATACAAGGGCGGATTCAGAATATATATATATATATATATATATATATATATATATATATATACCATGGGCGTAGCCCGGGGGGGTTGGAGTTTCAACCCCCCCCCGAAATGAAATCCTCACTCCGCAGGGTGGGGGGGGGGGAACGGAATTTAGTGACTGATTTTTTGCTTTGATTTTGTTTATTTTAGGTGAGATTTTAATACTAAACCATCACTTGTCCCAGCACAGTGAATGGGGTTTTTTAAGTTTAACCCCCCCCCCCCTACCTGGGGGTTTGAATCTACAACACCCTACCAGGGGGGTTTGAGTTTTAAAAAACCTACCAGGGTTTATTGTAGCTAAATCCCCCTCTTCTATAATACAAAACAAAAAGAAAATGCAAACGACTATCCCCAAATTCCAAGAGCACAGTTAAGGAAAAATTGTATTTTAAAACCCCCTCTTCAATATAAAAAAAAGCAAATTACACACTCAAAATTCTATGAGCGTAGCCAAAGGGGTTTTGAATTAACCCTGCTCGTCAGTAGAGTTTGAGGCTAAAAATACTTATTTAATATTAAAAAAAAGCAAATTACGCTCTCAAAATATTATGAGCGTAGCTAAATGGGTTTTGACTCTGTTTTTAGTTTAAACCCCCCTCAGAAGGGGTTTGAATGTAAAAAATACCTCTTTAATATTAAAAACAAATTAAATTATACACTCAAAATTCTGAGAGTAGTCAAAGGGGTTTTGAGTTTTAACTCGCCTCCAGGGGAGTTTGAATTTAAAAAATACCTCTTCAACATAAAAAAAGCAAATTACACACTCTAAAATCAATGAGTTTAAACCCACCGCCAGCGGGGTTTAAAGCTAAAACATACATCTTCAATGAAAAAAAAAGCAAATTACGTACTCAAAATGCTATGAGCGTTGCCAAAAGGGGTTTTGAGTTAACCCCCCCCCTTTCAATACCTCTTCAATATAAAAAAAAAGCAAATTACACACTAAAATTATTTGAGCGTAGCCAAGCCAATGGAGGGGTTTTGAGTTTAAAACCCTCTCATACAAATGGCTTTTTTTTTTTTATTTAAAACCCCTTCAGTTGGTTTTGAGTTTAAAATTCCCCTACAGAGAGTAAAGCAAACTACAGTCTCAAAATTCTATGACCGTAGCTAAATGGGATTTTGAATTGAAAAAAACAAAAACTCCAGAGATTTATTAGTTTAAACCCCCCCCCCTACATATGATTTTGACCATAAAACTTCCCTTTTCGATATAAAATCTAAAGCAAACTACAATCACCTAATTCCAAGAGCATATTCAAGAGAGGTTCTACCAGTGGCGGGGCTCCATTAATAGAGTGCAGTGAATAGTCATCTGCCAAAATTGAAAAACACTAAATGTGGCTCAACAATGATGGCTAAGACAGATTTTAGGAGTCATTTATAGAGATCGAGTCTAAATCAAGGAAATCCTATGCCGAACTGGGAGTCAACCCCTTAGTAAGATTGTGACAGAGCGTGCATAAGGTTTGCGGGACATGTTCTCTGACAAAATGAATTACGCATAATAAGAGTTGCGATGACATCCTAATACAACTTGGCGCCACACATTCATGGAATTCCTCTGAGCAGGTAGGAAGAGGCTTCAGACATTACCAGTGACAGATTTTTGTGGAAACAGGTTGACGGCAAATGCGCCGAATGGCGCGGGAGAGTCTAAGTCAGTAAGAATAGCACATTAGGTTTTTGAAATAAAACTTTTTTTAATAGCAGGAAAATGCACTGTAGATACCTCAGAATATGCATTTTCTTGGCTTTCAATTCCAGAAATAGTGCTTGGCGGCGGGGCACCGCCCCGCGCTGGGGGAGCTCCAAGCGCTGCCCTAGACCCCTTTGCTGGTAATGGCGGGGAGTCTACAATTTTTCCACTAACACCAGGAAGAACCTATTCTAGGGCACAATAAACGTTTTCCGAAAGAATGAAGGGTCAGAATGTAATAAAAATTATGTACACACACACACATAAATGAGAAAAAAGTCCCCCACAACCCCCCCTCGAACAAAAATCCTGGCTACGCCCATGATATACAGGGCTTTTTTTTAGCTGCTAAATGTTTTCTCTTTTTGCATTTAGCGCAAGCCTGTCCCCATGCTTGACATTTTCTATATTCATGGTTTCTCCCGCAATATCGGCAGACTGTAATTTTTTTTTTTTTGTTCTGTGGCCTGGGGTCTTTAGATTTTACTTTGTCAATCTGAATAGGTGGTTCAACGTTGTTTAATTCCTTCAAGCTGTTGTTGGATTGTTGGAAAGCTTGGCATCGTTTTCTTCAGTGTTAGTTCTTAACATATTCATGGTGAACACTATTTTGTGTCTCAACATTCTTTCTTTGTCCTGGAACTTGCATTTGTCTGCTTGCGACCTCAGTTCTGTCAAGAAGTTGGCGAAGGGGGAGCTTTCTTTGAGATTCCAGAATCTAAAGGTCTCCATTACTGAATTATTTCTAGGATTGCAATACTCTTCTAGTTTTTGAAGTACAGTCTTAGGGTCGTTTTTCGTCTTGCTCATAAGTGAAATGGTCGTGTATCTCAATTGCTCTTGGGCCAGCCCAGTGTAGTATAATAGCCACTTGCTGTTCTTTGAATTTTGTGTTGGCTCCAGAAGCCGCCATGTAGACCTCAACGAGCCATTTTCACTTTCCGAAATTTTCTGAGATATTGCCCTTGGTTAAATTCAGACTCTTCGCCATCTTTGCTCTTCTATCTAGGTTTCGACCTGATTTGAAGATTCTATTTTCTTTCTGTAGTTATTGTTATTTCGTAATAACTATTCTTTGTTTAGAAAATGTGGGTTTGATACTTCGCTGCCACCATGTTATAAACTTGACGACTATAGATTCAACAACACAAGTAGTGAACAAATAACGAAAAATAGTTTAATAGCAAAACTCTGAAATCCTGGCAGCAGCCATTTTGGATGACATTTTTTTTTATCACAAGGGAGACTACTCCAACAAATACTTAATAGTTCTTAACCATTAGGATTAATGTTCTTAGCATAACAACAAGTTAGTTAATGGATGAATCAATCAGGGTTCATTGCGCTAATAATATGGATATAAATTCAAAATATTTTTGTGGAGTTGATCTACTCACCAGCATAGTGCATGTGATTTATTGCCTTTGTAATGTTGACTGGCCCTGTGACAAAATCTCTGGTGCAGCCCTTGGTACACGTGCTTGTCACTGTGACTGATGGAAGTTTAGGCGGCAGGACAAAATAGTTAGAACCAGTGATCCAAATCCCAGCATCGTACGTTCGCCTAGACAAAGCACAAATAGAATCAATCATTTAGGCTGATCAAAAGTGATGTTTTGTTATCGCCATTCTACAAAATCGAAAAAAAAATTGCTGAGTTTATTTCTATTTTCGTGATTTGGAACACTTTGCTTATTTTTTTAGAGAGATTAATTCACTTGGTGGCCTACTAGCTCAGTATTTCAGTACTTCGTGGGACATCTATTTAGGCCTAGCAGTCTCTAATGCAGCAGCGTGCATGGCCTATAATCATGTCACCATGGAGGGCTGAGAAGAACCTGTCTCAGCAATCACCACCACAGTTTGGCAAAATAGTTTCCTGCAGGGCAGGAGTGGGATGGCGCACGTTTTTTGACATTCCCAGTATTGGAATTACCATTTATCGCGTCGAATTCCTCCACTCGCGCTCCAGAGAACGGGCTAGTTAGAGCCTAGATCGTGGACGCCAACCAAACCGCCCAACACAACCCGCCAGTCAGTACAGTCTTTGCCCAAAGAGAGATCCGCGAATCAGCCCGGTCCCAGGAGAACCCACCAACCCTCGAGATGGTGTCCAGCGCTATCCGCTTATATTAGATTAGATTACTTCGTAGTCACTTTTTATTTCTAATCCTAGCTTGATCTTGAGTTATATTTGTTCAACTTACAAATTAGGAGTATAGTAAATCCTGAGTCCTGAACTATCTGTCCAATCTGATTTCATGAATGGATTGTTCCAATGTAGCTAGAAAAACAGTAAAATTTAAATATCTTTCATAACTATATATATATATATATATATATATATATATATATATATATATTTACGATCTTCTCAATCAGGCCTTCTGCAAACACTACTTAACAACACAACACAGCACATCTAACTCAAGAACTTGACAACAAGAGCTTCAAGTGATTTAGAGTTACGCGCTCTTGACAAGATGGCTGCTCCCTGTTTACAGTTATCATAGATGAGTTAAATTTTCGTTTTGTTGTATATAAACCAAATAAAATTCCTTTAAAAAGCTATTCAACTAATAAACTAATATCTTTAAATTATAGATTTAACTTAATTTAGCATTATTTCCACTAATTAATTCAAATTAACAACTCTTAGTTTAGGTATTTTTATATTCTTAGATTTTAGATCTAGTCAGTCTTAGACTTAGACTTTAATTAAGGCCTTAGATCTACTAATCATCTACAAATACTACTAATTATAAACTAATAGTAATACTCTATATAGTTAGTTAAAGTTAGTTAAACACATAAATATATTGATCTACAATTAGATCTAGATCTTGAATTAGATCTGGATCTAGTCTAGGTCTATATTTTGAATAAACCATTTGATTGTCATTGTAAATTAGCTATCACTTTAGACTTAGCTTAGGCCATCTTAGGCATTTTTAACCTTAAACTATTTTAGACTAGACCTTTTAAAACTAAAATCAACAACAGTCATCATGAAATTGCTCTGGCTATTTATCCTAATAATTAATAAATACACACTAGCTGAACACAGAACTAGATCTACCTCAGTCAACACTAAACTTAAAAATGAAACAACAGTCATAATCAATCATCACACTTTAGATCAATGCAACTTCAAAAATAACCTAACATACACATCAATAACATTAAAGAAGATTACCCATCACAAATGGAAGTTCTCAATCAGACACAGTAGAAATAAATACCTTTCACTGTTAATATTAATAGCAGGAGATGTGGAGTCAAATCCAGGGCCTATATCTAAAGATAGATGCAACATCTGCAAAAAAGTATGCACCATGAAACAGAAAGCCATTCAATGTGACACCTGCGATGAATGGTACCATGCATCATGTCTCCATATGAATACACCTGTGTATTATGCCTTAGGCAACAAAGATGCATCATGGCACTGTGTACCGTGTGGGTTACCTCAGTTTACATCAGGACTGTTTGATTCCTTTGATGCGGACACTTCTAACCCATACAACATCTTAAACACCATCCCAAAACCAACTCACCAACCACTAGCCAGATCCACTCCTGTTAAACCTAAATCTACTAAAATTAATACAACAGCCTCACTAAACAAACCTCCTAAAGAAGTAATACCAAAATACCTTAAAACCTTAGTAATAAATTTTCAAAGTATTAGGAACAAAACAGCAGACTTAGAAATTTTATTAGAATGTGAGAAACCAGACATAATTGCAGGAACAGAAACTTGGCTACATCCTGAAATTTATAATGCAGAAATTTTCAATAGTAATTATGAAATTTTTAGAAAAGATAGGGCTGATAATCATGGAGGAGTTCTTTTAGCAATAAAAAACACTCTTATAGCTGAAGAAATTACCTTACCTAACTCAAAAAACATAGAATCTACATTTTGTAAAATTAATACCACCTCAACATCCCTTATAATAGGCAGCATTTACAGACCACCAAATTCTAGTTTAGAATACATGCAGGAACTATGTAATCAGATTACTACACTTAAAGAGACAAATAAAAATGCAGTTTTTTGGATTATGGGTGACTTCAACCTACCTGATATAAATTGGAAAACACTAACCATAGATAAACACCAAAACCTTAAGGACATAAATGAGCTTTTCATAGAAACTTTACACAACCTAAGTTTAGATCAAATCATTAAAAAGCCAACTAGATTAAACAACACATTAGATCTCTTCTTAACCAACAGACCTGGATTAGTAGTTGATTATGATATTATCCCTGGTCTATCAGACCATGAGATCATAAAAATACACAGTCAGATAAAAGCAGTAGCCAATACAAAAACCAAAAGAAAAATCTTACTCTGGAATAAATGTAACCTAACACAACTACACCAAGCTGCATTAAACTTTCAACAAACATTCTTATTAGAAAAAGACATTAACCAACCAGTCGATGACCTCTGGAATTTCATTAAAAACCATCTTAAAAGCATTATAGAAAATCATATACCAACTAAATACACATCAAACAAAATAAATAAATGCTGGTTTAATAATAGACTAAAGAAGCTTTGTAAACAGAAGGAAAACCTATATAGAAAATTTAAAGAAACCAAGGCAGAAAGAGTTTACAAAAAGTATATAAAAATTAAACACCTAACCCAAAAAGTAAGCAGACAGCTGCAGAGTGAATACATAAACAATGTAATATCTAAAGATAACAACAAAAACCTATGGTCATACATTAAGTCTAAGAAAATGGAAACAACAGGCATAGCGCCATTAAAAGATGAACATAACATAATACATAATGATAATGAAACTAAAGCAAACATCCTAAACAAATACTTTGCATCAGCATTCTCAGCCCCAGGAGACAAAGACATATTTCTTAATTTGAACCAAGTAGACAACATAGAAGATTTAGTAGTACAAGAAAATGGAATTAAAAAACTATTAGCCAACACCAAACCAAATAAAGCGTCTGGACCTGATGGTATTCCAGCTAGATTACTCAAAGAACTAAGCAATGAGCTAGCCCCAGTGTTCAAAATACTCTTTCAGGCATCGCTTAACCAGGGCAGAGTACCAAAGGACTGGAAAGAAGCTAATGTCACCCCCCTATTTAAAAAAGGAGAAAAATCTGATCCAGGAAACTACAGACCAGTATCACTTACCAGCATCACATGTAAAATACTAGAACACATAATATGTAGCAACATCATAAACCACTTAGACAAACATAATGTCCTCACCCCATACCAACATGGCTTTAGGAAATATAGATCATGTGAAACACAACTAATAGGACTAATTGATGATTTCTCAAAAGGTTTAGATAATAGTGAACAAATAGATGCTATCTTACTAGATTTTTCCAAGGCTTTTGACAAAGTTCACCACCATAGTTTGCTTAAAAAATTAAAATATTTCGGCATTAACGGTCCACTGTATCAGTGGATTAAAGATTTTCTGATAGGGAGAGAACAAACTGTAATAATAAATGGCTCTAAATCAACACCAATAACAGTAAACTCAGGTGTACCTCAAGGAACAGTCTTGGGTCCACTACTATTTTTAATTTACATAAATGATTTACCAAATTGCATTAGTTCAGGAACAAAAGTCAGATTATTTGCAGAACAATAAAAACAAAACAAGACACAGATATTTTATAAAGAGAATTAGATGAATTACAGAAATGGGAATCAAATTGGAGCATGTCTTTCCACCCAGAAAAATGTCAGTTGTTAAGAGTAACAAAAAAAATTAAACAAATTAATTCCACTTATCTTATTCATGGCAAACCAGTAACACAGACTAAAAACTCAAAATACCTAGGTGTTATAATAAATGAAAAACTGTCATGGAATCCACATATTGATGAAACTATAAAAAAATCCAACAAAGCATTAGGGTTTATTAAAAGAAATTTCTATAAATCAAATAAGAACATAAAACTAAAATGTTATTTAACCTTGGTTAGGCCAATAATAGAATATGCATCCACCGTGTGGGACCCCTCAACTCAAGAAAACATTAAGAAACTGGAACAAACACAAAATAGAGCAGTGAGATTCATAACAAACGAATATTCACATTTGACTAGGGTAACACCATTAATAAAATCACTAAATTTAGAAAGCCTTCAGGACAGAAGACTCAAAAGTAAAGTAGCAATTATACATAAAACACTGAACCATAATCTTCAAATACAAAAACAAAATTTAATAAAATACTCTGAAAGACACAAAAATAAAGGCACATTCCTCGTCCCATATGCTAGGACAAATTTGTACAAATACTCCTTCTTCCCTAGTGCTATTAGAGCATGGAATGGGTTGCCTGAGCTAGCCAGAAAAACCAGTGACTTGGCAGAATTTAAGTCATTGGTTAATATGCATGACTAAATGCATGACGCGTAGGACGTAATCATCTTCTTTTTTGAAGTAACGTCTGTATTATATAAGATAAGAAGATAAGTAACAAAGTGACGATTTAATTACAAATACATCGACAGCCAATTCAACACAATTGTTTACATCAAATGCTTTCTTGAACTTAACAGAACTGCCTAACTCAACGTTACTAGTCTCTCTAGCTCGTACAGCTACATTTTCGAGGACTCAAAGGTACCACAAGTCCTTACTGCTTTGCTGTCCTGGACTCAACTGTCCTTTTAAACACACTGTCGCTAGTCCGTGAAGGCTCTCGATCACATGACCACAACATGGGTCATATTTGCGTGAACAAGCAGTACTGTCCCTTGTCTATCGACAGACGTTGACCCATTGACCTGTGTGATTGTGTGATTGGCCTGAGTCGTGTGTATCAGTAGGCCGCACACACATTAACCCTTTCAGTCCGCCACTAGAGTTACAACAATATATATATATATATATATATATATATATATATATATATATATATATATATATATATATATATATATATATATATGTTTTTCCTGGAGTTATTAAAAAAAATTGTAGACACCAGCAAAGGGGTCTGGGGGAGCGCTGTGTGCTACCCCAGCGGGGTTTGGGGCGCCAAGCACTATTTTCGGTATTTAAAACACACACACACAAATCCATATTCCGAGGTATCTACGGCGCATTATCCTGCTATTAAAAAAATGTTAGTTCAAAAACCTAATCTGCTATTCTTACTGACATAGGACTTAGATCCTCCCATGCCGTTCGGCGCATCGGACGGCTAGGTGTAGTGGCGTAGCTAGCCATGTGCGGGTAGTGCGGGCATCAAACCAAGCACAAAATTTCTCAGTAAAAACTGCACACATTGTTGGCTACATACATGAACTACTGTATTGGATTTAAAAATTTATTTTGCCACTCTGTTAATTGATTGATAAGTCTGGATGGCTCTCATAGTGCTATCTCAGATAGAGAAATTGTCTTCTCTGGTTAAAATGGTTGACGGCACAGATCAAAGAGTCCTAAAGGTAAAAATCTGATAATGAAAAGAATCTTGGATATCATTTATTTTCTTTCAAAGCAGAATCTGGCCTTCAATGGGCATCATGAGCGAGTTGAAGAAGAATTGTAAAGACAAAATCTCTTTAGGAGGTGGATCTTTAGTTGCCACGCAGTCTTAATTTTCTCACCTATTTTGGATTCTTAGTCCCTGAATTAACTGAAATAAACGTCGAGTAAGTCTACCTTCAAAAACACTGATCGTCAATAAGAGACTGCACACTTAAATTACCTTTAGCGATCACCTAGATCAGGGGTGAGCTAATTACGGCCCGCGGGCCACATGCGGCCTGCCGGAGTGTTTAATGCGGCCCGCCGACACCTACAGAAATCAGGTGTGCACTCAGTATATACATATACAAATGTTAATATTAAAAATAATATCTAATAAATTATTGAAACTGTCTCATTTTTAAAAGTTTCAAGTAAACGAAGATTATGCTTATTTGCTATACACTTAATTCAGGGCACAATCTCTGAGTGTTGGGTAGAGCTGATGGAGCTCGATCTTTGACTGAGAAAAATAGTTGTTTCTTTTATTTTTATTTTATTTATTTTTTTTTATAAAAAAAAAATCCCAATCATAAACACTAAACAAGAAAGTTTGCACAAAGCTGCATAAAATGTCATTGTTAAATTCTCTACATTTGCATAATAATCAAATAAACGAGAGTAAGAGGTGTTAACCGCAGGTAGTTCCTAGTTATGAACAAAGTATTCCAATGTATCCGCTGGCTTAGCATGGGCAAAAAAAAAAAGAATATAAAATCTCAAGGAAGAAATTGTTATCTTACTTGAAGGACATTGACTGTGAATTTGTTACCAATATTTCTAATGAAGAGTGGAAGACAGATTTCATGTTTTTTGTAACATAATATGCTTCTTTTTTGCTATTGGTTGTATGCATATGAAATGTAAGTGCATGTTAAATGTTTTCTAACAAGGCATTCCCATTTCTACAAGCAAGCAAAAGAAAACAGTTTTTGTCATTTTCCTTTGCAGAAAGGTGAAACTATTTCTAGTGAAATGATTATAAGTACAACACTTATTAAGATTCCTTAATTGTGCAATTTATAAAAGCAAGTTTTCAATACCATCAGCCCACCATTTAGCGCAGAAGCTGATTCAGCTCCAGAGGACTTAACTCCAAGCAAAGAGAAGCTTCAGTCAGTACTTCCACTGGAGTTTTATGTATTTCCATACTTTAAAAAAATTTGCTGCAGTTCCCACTATTTGGGTACACATACATCTGTTCATTTTCTTCATTCTTATTTTACATGTTGGAGGGTTCAGATCAGTAATCCTATATCTGAGATGAACAGCGCAGTGGTTTCCAGATCAGGCAGTTCTCAGAATAGTCTATGGAGGATGTCGGGGCCATAGTCTTGTTCGGGTCTCTTGATTTAGTATGCACCATTGAAGGACATGGTCAGCATTCTCTGGTGATGCTCAACAAGGGCAGGTTTCGCTGGTCCCGACATTTAACTTCCAGAACATATATTGTCTCATTCAGTGAGCTACCTTTTTTTTTGTGGAAACAAAAACAAGTGTAATCACTGGTCAATGTTGACTGACTGTACTTTGACAGCAGTCACAAGGGTAACAACTAGTAAGCTAGTTTCACAGTTCCGAAACGATATACACGAGTGTAAAAAGTAAAATACTGCACATTAAGTACAACTGTATATCTGTTGGGATATTGTGATATACAAAGACAAAAGCAATTTTTTTTAAAAGTCGTAAAATTGGTTTCGAAAATTGCTAACCTTTTCAACGTGGAGTGTGAAAAAAAGAAGAAAGAAACGTGACTATAATACAGTGTAAATATGAATTAAAAGACACTCTACACAGTTAGCTAGCGTATGATTCTAATTAATATATGTGTGTGTGTGTGCGGCCCGCCATCCCTAATTTGTTTTAATGCGGCCCTCGAAACAAAAAGGTTCCCACCCCTGACCTAGATGATGAGGTGGACTTCCGTGTTGCTCGTGCCAGTGCTGCTTTTGGCAGACGTCAAGAACAAGTGTGGCAACGAAGAGGACTCAGCATATCCACTAACTGCAGTGCTGTAGTCCTCCGGTCACTCCTATATGCATCAGAGTCCTGGACCCTATATTCCCGTCACACGAAAAAGCTAAACTCCTTCCACCTACGCTGTCTTAGGAGTGTCCATAAGGTGCGTTGTCCGACCACATACCAGACACAGAAATCTTAAGACTGTCCAACATGACCAGTATCAATGCGACAGTAAAAAAGGTCCCAACTTCGATGGGCTGGACATGTAGTCCGCATGCCAGACAAACGCCTTGCCAAACGACTTCTGTATGGGGAGCTGTGTGCAGGAAAGCGCTCCCTGGGAGGCCAATACAAGCGCTACAAAGACACTTTTATGAGCTCCTTCAAGGAATGTGATATCGACATTCACAGCTGGGAAGCGCTAGCTCTCGATCGCTCCTCATGGCGTGAAGCTGTGAGCCTCGGAGTCTCAAGATTTGAAGCAAGAAGAGTGGCCAGGGCGAACGAGCGCCGAACCAACAAAAAGCGGAGAGAAAAAGAAGGCCTATCTGCAACTGACCAAACCTACCCATGCCACGTATGCGTCCGGCTTTTCAAAGCGAGGATTGGACTTTACAGTCATCTTCGAGTCCATAGGAAATGAGAAATGGGCTCATCTTTGACTACGAATAAAGCAAGTACTCTGATCTGAGGGTTAGTGCAGAACATGAAAAACGTATTGGCCACAATAAAAAGAAGCCAATCAAAAAAGGTGAATATTTTGTATAAGCACATAAGAACGAGCTAGGGATTGAGATTTATTTTTCCTTGGACGTGATAGTTCAAGAAATAATTACCCTATATGATCATATGATGTGGTACATAAATATGAATTTTGTCGCTCTCCAAACCATTGAATCCTCAGATTGAAATCAATCTCGATAGTGCTCATAGTGCGACATTGACCAAAACAAATTTCATCTGCACCGAAAAAGGTGTCAAGAGTGTGGCGCAATTTCTTCAGAAGCCTTTGAACTTCTCAAACAAGGACCAGTTTGAAATCTTGAGTTTACAAAAATAAATAAAAAGATATCAGCTAGAATGCCACTAGATGCTTCAGTTCTAAATATTGTCTAAATATTCGTGTTGACTATTGAATGCCAGATTCTGCTTTGAGAGAAAAAGAATGATGTCCAAGATTCTCTTAAGGTAGCATTATCAGATTTTTACATATTTCTGACAATTGCGGTAAGTGTGGCTACATTCGAGCGAATTTTTCAGGCTTAATTAAGTTGATCAAGAATCAATACCAATCAGTGATGCTTTTCACTAACTAGGCAATAGGTGGAAAACAGATTTCGATAAAAGTATTGATAGTTTTGCGACCAAGAAATCTCGTAATTTTTATTTTTAGTATATTTTGTTAACGTATAATAACGTATTTTCGTTGTTTTATATCCGTGGAGGGGGGGGCATCACTGACGCCACTGAGCCTAGCTGTCTCCACAAAAGCCTGTCACTGGAAATGTCTGAAACATCTTCCCACCTGATGTTCACTGCTCTGAGGTTCTCCATGAAAATGTGGCACCAAGTTTTACTCAAATGTCCTGTTTGCGCTTTCCTCGTAATGGCCTCCATATCATCGCAACTCTTGGTATGCGTACTAATATTTTTCGGAGAACATGTTCCGCAAACCTCATTCGACCTTCTGTCACAACCTTACTTATTGGTTGACTCCCAATTCGGCATAGGAATTCCTTGATTGAGACCCGATCTCTATAACTGACTCCTAAAATCCATCTTAGCCATATTTGTTGAGCCACATTTAGACTTTTTTTCAATTTCGGCAGATAACTTCCATGCTATTCACTGCACTTTATTAATGGATCAACTGGTAGAAATGTGTAAACTCTCTTGGCTACGCTGTTGGAATTTGATGACTGTAGTTTTCTTTAGACTTTATATCGAAAAGGGAAGTTTTATCGTAGAAACCATCTGTTGTGGGCGGGGGGTAAACTAAAAAGTTTCTGGGTTTTTTTTTTTAAAAATATGAAAACCCCCTTAGCTTCGCTCACAGAATTTGGTGACTGTAGTTTGCTATAGAATAATGTTAAAGATTAATGTTAAAGATGGGGTTTTCAACCTCAAAACTATCTGTAGGGGGGATTTTAAACTTAAAACCATCTGAAGGGGTTTTAAACTTAAAGCCCTCTGGAGGAGGGGGTTCAAACTATGGCTACGCTCAAATAATTTTGAGTTTGTAATTTGCTTTTTTTTTAATTGAAGAGGTGTTTTTAGCTTCAAACCCGGCTGGAGGGGGGAGTAAACATAAAACCTCCTCTTGGCTACGCTCATAGAATCTGGTGACTGATGCATGTTGTATATGAAGAGGGGGTTTTATCGTATAAAAAAAAATTCAGAGGGGGTTTTCATAGTAAAATCTCCCTTAGCTATGCTCTTGCAATTTGGGGAATGTCGTTTGCGTTATTTAATTTTTTTTTGGTTTTACAGAAGAAGGGGGTTTAACCGCAAAATCCTCTGGAAGGGGATTTTAAGCTCAAAACACCACTTGGCTGCGCTGGGGCGAGAGATGACTTAACATTAAAATCTCACCTAAAGTAAACAAAATCAAAGCAAAAAATCAGACACAAAATCAACACCCACCCCCCCCACCCCCCGCCACAGGGCTAAGGTTAGGGTTAAAGGCGTTAAACCACAAGAAGCCCCCCCCCCTGGCTACGTTTGTCAACAATATTATCTTAACGTGTGTTTCTGGGGCACATGAATCGCATTTTGGTTGTCGTGTAGTTTTGGTTGATGTCTAGGTATCTAGGAGCAGAAAACAATATGAAAAGTCCAAACTCACCTGGATGGCAATTTTCTTGTATCCAGTTTGACCGAGCCTAATACCAGTCATGGGGTGTGAGCAGTCTCCGGCTAGTCCCACTGTCCAGGCAATGAGAAAATCTTGACACGACTGACTAGCAGTCATGCCACATTCAAATGGACCTTGATTTATGTTTTGTGAATCTTGATAGGATTAGATTAAATAGCAATGAACGATGATGTGGCTAGGTAGATAGATAGATATATAGATAGATAGATATATATAGAGATAGATAGATAGATAGATAGATAGATATATAGATAGATAGATAGATAAGATAAGATAAGATAGATAGATAGATATAGATCGATAGATAGATAAAGATAGATAGATAGATAGATAGATAGATAAATAGATAGATAGATAGATAGATAGATAGATAGATATAGAGATAGATAGATAGATAGATAAGATAAGATAGATAGATAGATATAGATCGATAGATAGATAAAGATAGATAGATAGATAGATAGATAAATAGATAGATAGATAGATAGATAGATAGATAGATAGACAAACAGACAGACATATAAATACACAGACAGACAGATAAATAGATAGATAGATAGATAGATAGACAAAAGACAGACATATAAATACATAGACAGACAGATAAATACAAAGAGAGACAGACAGACAGATAGATAGATAGATAGATAGATAGATAGATAGATAGACAAACAGACAGACATATAAATACATAGACAGACAGATAAATACAAAGAGAGACAGATAGATAGATAGATAGATAGATACGATAGATAGATTGATAGATAGATAGATATAGATCGATTAATAGATATAGATAGATAGATAAATAGATAGATAGATAGATAGATAGATAGATGTAGGTAGGTCGTTACCATTGCAACCAAATAAAATCATGTGATGTAAAACATTGGCGTTGTCGATGATTGGTTCAGCAGCGATCAAATGAAAATCCCCTGACCCTATTTCCCTGACAAGATCTAAGTACTGACATATATAAGTGGTGACCTGAGCGGGTACGCTAGTGTTGTCTAAGCGAACTGTGAGGTTCTGCACACCTGGAAACATCAGATGAGAATTATTACAAATGGAACACTGGCGATGTATGTTTAAACTGCTAAAATACACACAATTATGAGTATAGGGATAGGCCTACGTCATTTGCCTTCTCTTTCCCCAATTTTGTTATTTAGAAATTTGCAAGACTAATCGGTAAAACTTCCCATCGAAGGCCCCTAGTTTGTTTGTTTACGATTGTTGAATGAAATCCATTGTAGCTTAAAGTAGGTCACTAATTTTTTTCGTGTTGCCAATTTATCTAATTTTGTTACAAGAATAAACCTTATTTAGTTTCTCTTTATTATAATGTAGCATGTCATTAATTTTGAATGTATGGATAAGGTTAGTAATTAATATTTTAAAAAATATAAGTGTACGCTAAATCAATATATGGAGATGCTGTGGCTGAGGGGCAAAGCACTTGGAACTGGAAGTCCCGTGTTCAAATCCTGGTGAAGACTCTAGGTATACCACTTCGGGGGCCGATTTTGAATTTGTTTCACACAAACTGTCTTTGTAACCTTGTTTTAAATATTATTTTTCGAAGACAAATCTTTTTTTAGGAAAGCGACACTTAAACTCTCCTTAATCTAAATCAGCTTTTCTCAATCTGTGGGGAACAATTTACTGACAGGTGTTAAAGGTATCTTTTATTGCCATTTTACAAAGCTTATATCAACTCACTCTGTCTGTCAGTCTGTTTGTCTGTCTGGTAAAAAAAAAGTGTCTACACGTTATTTCTCCCCCACCCACTCTCGGATCAAGTTAAAATTTCGTATAATTATTCAGACATCAATCATTAAAACAAAATTAACCAATTAAACAATTAAATACTGGTAATTCATTATTTTGTTTACCAGTAACACGGGAAACTAATACATTTGTATTCATAGATCTGGCTAAGTCTGTTGGGTTTATTTAGTCCCTTTAAATGATTGTTAACGCTATTTCTCCCTCACACATTCTCCAATCTAGTTGATACTTTAAAAAGTATTAAAACAAAACACGAATCGATCAACAAAAATACTCAATTAGTCAATTAATTATTGGTTATTAATTATCTTGTCTGATATCGAGTAAAGGAAATAGCTTGTTGGTAGATATAGTTTTAAGACGGCGTTCTTTTCATGAATAAGCTTTTTTTTTAAAAGGATTTTTTGCTTGTTTTTTTTTTAATAGGATGGATAGTGAGCTGCAGTGTCAGGAATATGCGTTGCTGCATGTCTATCTGTGTGGCCAAAACTTTGTACACGTTATTTCTCTGACATCCAATCTTATATCAAGCTGAAATTATGCACAATTATTTATTTTACCTGGCAATACAGGAATCAATTTAAAAAATAAACAATTAGTTAATTAGCTATTGATCGTAAATTACTTTTTTTTTGGTATCTCAAACAAGGGAAAGAAATAGTAATTCACTGAAGTGGTGGTATACGCTGATTTAGTCCCCTTAACATTAAGCTGCCGTCTAAGGCTTAGTTTACACCAGAGATGCCCAACCTAATTCGACCTGCGGACCATTTTAAGTTCCGACACTCATGTCACGGGCCACATGACCAAAAAATGTGCAAAACAAAAGGAAATTGACCTGAAACTTGTGGATCTAGTAATTATATTAATTAATGGGATATTAAAAGTTCATTTTTAAAGCGTCGGAAACTAGCTTCATTTCTCTACTTAAAATGTGAGCAACATTTTAGAGAGTTTTACCAACGAGTCATTCCCTTGTCTCTTGTTGGTAAATATTCGCAGCGATCTTTCGGGAGTAGTTTAATCATCTTTAATTCGCGGCTCAAACTAAGAATGTTTTACACTTCATTAAAATGTTGTTGTGCTTTAAAACAGCCACACTTTACAAAACAATTATGTTGGCTTATTATCACGTTCCACAAAAAAGTAAAGATCTATTCACTTTTCCTGGTAGATTCTAAATTCGGAGTCTACTTTTTAGTTTCTTCGGCTCTCCCATTACAAAAATCTGCAAATTGTACATGTCAAGATACCAATCCATCAGACAAAAAGCCAGGATCTTAACGTAGATAAAAATACATTTTTCAATTTTCTTTTTTTTTTTTTTTTTAAATAGGGAGGGGGGGGATTTTCTATACTTTGTAGTGACGTTTCGGTGGGCCGGATGAAACCACTTCGTGGGCCAGATATGACCTACGGGCCGTACTTTGTACATCGCTGGTTTACACAAACATGAAATAGAGACAATATATTACTATACAAACTTCCATGTTCATAGACTCTTCGCTAGCAGAGTGGTTACCGCGTTGCCGCGAATTCAGGTCTTTTCCTTTTTTTTTTAATTTAAAAAGAAAATACATTTAAAAAGCGATCACCCAGACACCACGTTCTTTCTCCCCCTCTCCAACTGGTCCACACTAGTGATAGAATTATAGCGTATTGTTAATTATTGTTAACCTCATGTTAAACAAGGCTTCAGTGCAATTCATTATTTGTCTAAAAAAGGTGCTTGTAATGAAACTCGTCTTTAACCCTAACTTTATCATCAACTCAGTGGCAGCTAGTTTACAAAAAAAGAAATGATGTTTAAAATAATTATAATAAGGTATTTTCTTATTTAAATTCTTACTATCAGGTTGATCTAATTGTCTTTAAGTCCAGTCCAGATCGAAATTAAAAGATTATAAAATAACATTACCCAAATGAAAACATTTTCCCAATTAAAACTATTACAAGAAAATGTCGGTCATGGACTTGCAAACTTGTTTGTTTTGTTCGAATGATAAACAGTTCTAAAAAGTCACTTTGTCTAAGAAACATGATAAACACAATGATTGATTTTATAGCGTATAATTTACTAACATTGTGCATTAAATACTTTGTAAGCCTGGTTTTGAACATTCACTTTGTCTTGTTATGATTATTTTGTCCTACTTTGTAAGGCTTTGTCTCTTTGATTGTCCTATGGGTTTGGACGTCTTTATTCGATCTCAGTGAGTCTCACTGCCCGTGTTTCTCTTAACATAATTTATAAGACCAACTTTTGAAATGAAATAAAACAAATAGAATATGTGCTAGACAAGACTCTCTGTTGCTATATCTGCAGATTTTCTATCACTCTTTCATTATATAAGTGAAGACATATCTAATTGGAACATCATTCTATTGATTTTATATTTATATTTTTAAGAAGAAAATAATAAAAAAAAAATTCAAAGCAGCTTTTAAGAGTATTATGAATTACTATGATCCTATTTAACGGTTGCATATAAACATTGTAACTTTCCAATGTCTCGGCATCTTTTAATTTCTTATTATATATATATATATATATATATATATATATATATATATATATATATATATATATATATATATAGTTCGTCCATCGTGGTTCGATGATAACCATTTTTGTCATCCTGGGGGCTGAGGGCTTTGCACTGAGGTTTTGTGCCTCCTCAGGCGGCTGGTGAGACATATGTGAGCCTGAAATGTTGAAATATTCGGCTGCAGACTGGGCAGGTTATTTCAGCGGAAGCTAGTGTCATTGGCCTTGCTTTTTTTTTTTTGTCTGAAGATTTTCTTCTGCCAACGCTATTTTTAAACCAATCGTACCGATGAGGCAGAGAATCTTTCTTTAATATACCAGCAATCAATTATGATAAGTACGTAAGCAACTCAACTAAATTGCCGATAACGCTAATGTGTTTATAAAGCTTTCCAATGTACATTTCACAGACACACAGTGAACTATTTGAGGTAAAAGATCCACCGGTATGGACTAATTGGTTAATTTTCCAATGGATTCCTGTTTTGTTAGGTACAAGAAAGAATTGTGGAAGTTATCAACTTGATCCGAGAATGGGTGTGGTAGAAATATCGTGTACAATTATCTAGGGAGACAAAACCCTACATATTTAGCCATATCCGTTAATACTGAAGGATTAATTTCCCTTGTTGGTATCAAAAATATAATTAATTACCAGTACTTGACTAAATGGTTAAGTTTGTCTTTATTAATTTGTGTTTTTTTAGGCACAATAAATAATTGTGCAAAACTTCAAATTATCCAAGAATTTATGTGGGGAAAATAACGTATTCAGAATTTGGCGCAGAATTTGTTTTGATGAGGGAGGGTGGTTTCATTAAAACATGGTTTTCTCAAACTTTTTCCTTAAAGGAACACTTCGCTTATTCTGAGTAGTAAGCGGAACACTTTGCTTCTTTTTTAAAGGATTTAATTGGCCTGCTAATTAATTATTTCAGTAGTTCGTGGAACAACTATTCAGGCCTCAAGGAACACTAGTGTTCCGCGTAACATCTTTGGGAAACACACTGCATTAAAATAAAGTGTCTTGAGGGGGTATTATTATAATGCAGGCAGATGACAAGGCTACAACTGAAGGGCCTTAGAAGTGTTAGTGCATATTCTATAATAAGAGGTTGCGGTCTAAATGAGGAAAAAGACAAAATAGGAACTTATAGAATTTGAGAGACTAGAAAATTGTTGTAAAGCTTTGTAATCCGAAGCGTAGCACGGGTATCAGCTATGTTAGTGTGTTTATACATAGTGTTAGGGTTTATATAGGATTAGGCTTTGGATAAAATTCCCCCCCCCCTTTTTTTTCCAAAGTTCTGGATCCGCTAGTAGATTAAACAATATATATAAATAAATAAATATATATATATATATATATATATATATATAGTACAGAAGGGATGATGATATGTTATCTGAATCTTGAAATACATCATCTAAATTTTACGCAAATAAGAGTTTTTCTCACATAGTGTCCGCATGATATAATTATTTAAAAACTGTTTTAGTTCATATTATGTACTTAAAATGGGGTATACGCTCTGACTATAATCTTCCCATAGTCTGACAGTGCCTTTGGAAAATACTTTTTCTTTCCAACTTCTCACTCCCAATGTTTGTTTGTTGTAATACACTTTACATGTGTCGCAAGTTTTGACGTTCCTTCATATTTTAATACAATTACGTCCTAGACCAAACCTCCCACAGGTCGACGGGGGATAGCAGTGAGCAGGGTTTGAACTACCGAACGACAGTCCAGAGCGCATACCACGCCACCAGACAGCCAATGGGTTGATAGTTCTTCTGTCCTAAATAATTCGGCGATATTTTTATTTTGTATGATAGTGTCACATTTCCAAAACAGGTTTTTATATTTCAAGACTTTGGCGCAGTTTATTATTAGTTTTCTCAAAGTTAACTTTCACATATTCCTGAAAAAAAAAAAAAGAGCTATCTACCTGTTTCGTTTATCCCGGGACAAACAAAGTCCCCAGCTTTGCATATCGCATGAAGCCAGTCTCCTTGTGTCTTGTACAGTGAATGGGTTACAGTTTTTAGCAGACATGATGGAGACTCCCATGGGTCACAGATACCTAGATGATTCGATGGCTAATAAATGCATTATATTTTATTTAAAAACCTTGCCAGATTTTTTTTAAAGTTGCAGCTTTGTCCTTTTGAAATACTTTTCATTTTACCAGAATTCCTCAGCTGGAAATGTTTAAAAAGTGGGGAAGGGGAGACAACCATGATCCAGATAGGGCAATATGTAACATTGTTGACTTGGATAAAGGTAAGGGAGTTTTTTCAAAGAATCTCCAAGAGACTATCTGGCATTCGCTGCTGGCCAGTTTATGTTTAATGTTTTAGTTTTTCGTATTCCTTATAGGCCTACATTCTATTGCTTTAAAATAAAATGACTGCATTTTAATTTTTTTTAAATAACTAAGTAATTCATAGCATATTTTTGTTAATTATTCATGACATATAAGAAATAAGAGCTTGCAATACTATGTACTACATGAATGTCACTAATAAGTTGCACCCCTTGATGCACAGCTCTTTGTATGAAATGGTGCATCACGGTGCGAATGTTTTCATGAACATGACGAGACAAAGTACCAGTGACGTCAGAAAGCGGACAACGTGAAGCCTTGTCGCCAATTCATTATTTTTAGTGTTCTCAAATTGTATTGCTTAACATATACTTAACATATTTAGAATGACCACAAGTATTGTTCGATTTATTCTATCCATCGAATATTATACAGTGTTAATTATCACACTAGTCACGTGGTACACAAAGCTATCAAGATTTGAGTGCAGAGAGGTAGTTGTAAATTCAGACTATAGCGTAGCATAGAACTATTGCGATGTTTGAATTGCTAGATGATTGATCTATACATTATATTCACTGCATTTGATTTTAAGACAAATGTAAAGGCTGTTATCGTTGTGCTGGCCACACGACACCCTCGTTAACCATAGAACACAAGAAAAAATGACCTTTTACATCATCTGCCCAATAAATCGCAATGTCTGAAAGGGTTTCTAAGCTTGTACACTTATAAGTTTCATTCACTGTGACTTTATAACAATCTGTCATTAGCAGATTGAACATTGAGTATTAGAAGGGCCGGATTTAAGTAAGTGGAAGCCATGGGCAAGATTATTGTGAAGGCCCTGGGCAAGTTTATTGTGTAGGCCCCTGCCCTGTTTTGAAGAGTGAAAATGGCCTGATATTATTGCTAGGGGAATTGAAGATAAAAGTGATTATACAGTTCGTAGAATGTTCCTTCTTTTTTTTTTTTTTCATATTTTTTTTTTAATGTTTTATTTATGAAAGCCCCTTTTGAGGGATAGGCACTTTTATGCACTTCCGATCCAGATTGATAATATTTCACTTTAGTATGACATCTACAGTCATACTTTTTAATATATAAAAAATGAGCTAATTTATCCGTTCATTTTGAGCTATAAAATGTGGATGCTTTGTTTTTCATTAACATGATGTTTTAAAACTCATTTGCTGTTATCTATACACAAACAAAGAAATCCGAAAGAGTATCACAATGATGCCTGGACAACGTGAAGACTTTCTGATCATCTTTAATAAACGTAATCTAAGGATGTCAAGCCATATGACCAGATCCTAGTGCTCACAAAGACCTTCTGCCAAAAAAGAAACCGAACCAGGGGAAAGAAGGAGAGGACGACAAAAGAAGCGATGGGAATTGACGGGCCTGTCACTCAAAGGTACCATTATAAAAGTAAAGTTCCCCTATCAGATCTATAGGGCAGATGATGAAAAGGTCATCCGTTTCTTTGGCCCACGGTTAACGAGGGTGTCATGTGGCCAGCACAATGACCAACCGGCTTTACTTTTCCCCATTTAATGCCAGGTACTCCAAAGATTCCGAAATTTAAAATCTCAGGATTCGAACCCGAGACCCCCCCCCCGTTCGAAAGCCAAGAGCTTTATCGCTCAGCCACGGCGCTTCCTAACAGATACTATAATTCTGGCAAAAGTCAGAGAAATGGAAAGACGGTCAACAGACCATGTCTCGTGCTCCCGCTTTCTAACTGATAGGATAGGATGGGATAGATCTTATAGCTTTCTTTTATATCTATCTATATATATATATATATATATAGAGAGAGAGAGAGAGAGGGAGAGAAAGAGAGAGTGATTTACCTGGGTGAGTTAAACCTGTGACTCGATAGGGTGTGGACGTTTCAGTCCACGTACAGTTGGGATCTCCTAGCTCTTGACCATTGGTCATGCCATCCCCATCCGAGTCTTTATGACATAAAGTTGACGTCCACTTCTAAAAATTCGAATGAATTACAAGAAAAACATTTCAAAAATACATTTTTTTAAAGACAACACCTCCGTTATAAACTTTAAATAATATATAGATAAAAAAATATTTTAAAATACTTTTGCTCGTAATTCGGCACCGTCAGCTTGATGTACCAAAGTAAAGTACAAGTAAAGTTCCCCCTTTCAGACCTTGCGATCTATGGGGCAGATAATGCTAAGGTCATCTCTTTCTATGGCCAACGGTTAACGAGTAAGGTGTCATATGGCCAGCACAATGACCAACCGCCTTTACTTTCCCCAACTAAAGTCAGGTACCCATTAGAGTTGGGTGGACTCAGGGACGCCCTAAAAATCCTGAAATTCGAAATCTCAGCCTTCACCGAGATTCGAACCTAGAACCTCAGGTTCAGAAAGCCGAGCGCTTAACCACTCAGCCACCGCGCCCCCTGATGTACCAAAGACGATACTTTATTGGGCCAGTGGTGCTTCTATAATTGTGTAATTATTTATTGGTACTTTCACTTTATAGACATTAAGATCTAGACTTCTGATTTAGAAGTCTTAAGATCCAGTCAGTGGCGTAGCTAGGGTCTTTGATGCCCTGTGCGGCAATTTCTCATGATGCCCTTCAAAAAAAAAGTGTCTAATTTCGAAATAAAGTGTAGTCATTATTTAAGGATGGCTATTTCGCAAAGAATTGATTTTACAAAATACAAGTGAATCTCACGTGCTTTCTAGCCTGCAAACTATCGATAATTTTATTGAAATCATTTTTTTCCCACTAGGTTTTGTTTAATAGGCTAAATTGCCAGATTAGTGAGTCGTAAATTCGTCATCGTTGATTGTAAGTATTTCTTCATCAAAGTAAGTTTGCAAAAATTCGCTTGGATGTAGCCACACTAGCCACAAAAGTAAATAAAAAATTATGCGAATCAAGATGGAAAGATTAGATGACTGACATTTTTTTATAAAACTCTAAAGCTTAACAGCTTTAATAATAATTTTGGAAGTTCGGAAACTTCTGGATAAACTGCGACAGTTAATTGAAGCTCCAGACAAAATTTGTTTTTGTCTATGTCGCTGGGAGAACCATCGAGATTGATTTCCATCAGAGGGTTCAATAACGACGACTAAAATTCATATCTATCATGACGTTGTTCTTATGTGCTTATTATTTAATGAACAAAACGGTCCAAGGAAGTTATTTCCATCGGTACCCCGACAAAATAGTGCGGACAAAATAGCAACGACAAAATAGCGCGAACAATATATATTTTAGTCATTTTGAAAGAAATACTTTAGATATCGTAAAATAGGAATGTTTTAATGTTATCATTATTTTTATTAATCATTTTGCAGTAAACACTTTAGATATCTTAAAACATAAATATGCAAACAGTAAGTAAATATTATAATAATCTAAAATGAATAATTTCAAAATATATCATTTATTTACATTCCAAAAGTATACTTTGAAAACAGGGAAAGGTACTTGTCAGACACACACACACACACACAAACTTGTCACAAAGTTAAATTGTAGGAAATATCACGTAGAGATTCCATCAGTGCTTGAACGGGGTCACCACATTTCAAAATCATATTTTTAGCATGTGATGCATTTTAAACAATGGTGACAAAGGGGAATGATCTCAAATGTAAAGTACTCTCGTTCTCTGCAAATATGGCATACTTTCAGATCAATTAATATTGAAAAAGAGACATCAACAAAAATGCTGCCCAGGACATTAAATTACTAATAATCCGGTACTTTTATAAACATCATATATAAGCCCGCGCTATTTTGTCGGGAAATTTCGCGCTATTTTCTCGGCGCTATTTTGTCTGCCATCAGTAGCTCTTTTTTCGTGTGTGTTGATAGAAACTCTATCTTCATCTTTATTTCGCCTGGCAATTTTTTTTTAGTGGCCATTACGTCTTTGAGGCTCTGCATGACAATGTATAATAAAATTTTGATCCATATTTTAGGTGTATTGTGGAAGATAATCGAGAAATATTTGCTTTTTATATTTTCTGTGTGATTTTTGTATATTATCGTCAGCGTTTATATTACAATTATTCGTTTTTATTTTGTTAAGATATGTACTTTTGTTTTGGTCTCTCAGGAATGGATCGTACTTAAATAATAATTTCACTCCACAATATTTCTTTAATTTTGTACTACCAATTCTACATTAACCAGGCCCGGCGCAAAAGGGGGGGCCGGGGGGCACGTACCCCCCCCCCCAGGCCGCTGGTGGACTTCACTATACACTCCCGGAAATAGATTTAAAAAATGAAGATGAATGGCGGGGCTCTATTTAGAATTTCTTGAAGGGAGGAGGGGGGCACTTCAAGGGTTGGAGGCACGATGGAGGGGCCATTAAGTGCAATGTCCATTGGGTCATGGCCCTCATTAAATGAAAAGGGGGGGGCATGGCCTGATGCCCCCCCCCCCCACTAAATGCGCCACTGGTAGGGCTATATCTCCATTTGAATACGCAATACGAGAACGGCGATAATAAAATCAGTTTTTTTTAATATGGACTCTCCATCTCTCAAACTAGTATAATGTTTTCCCGTGCATCAGTATGCTGGAGTCTGTAGTGAGGTGGCTGAGTTGTGGTTAACTACGGTAACCATAGGTATAGACAGTATTAATAGTACATTTTGCTTACCCAAAATAGTACAATAGTTTCATTTATTGAGGAGTTCTTATTTATTGTTATAATCATTCCTCACTTATTTTTATCAGTACTTCAGTCACTCAATTTTACTTTAGCAAACGAAATGCAAAAAGGAGGTGCACAAAAAGTTAGAGAAAAAAGACATGCGGAATTACAGCAATCAGCAACCAAATGCCGAAAATTAACGAGTTTCTTTGGTAAGTTTTTAATTCATTTGAACTTGAGTATTGTATAATAATTTCGTTGGCATATATGCCATTGCGACATTTTTGGTAAAGACTTTCTACTTCGTAGAAACTAACGTTTCTACTCAGTCGAAAGTGAACTAGTCCTTCAGCCTTGATGATCCTATCACCTACCACCCTGCGTGTAAATAACAAGGTTTTATTTTACTTAGGTTTTCTTCTATTTTGGTTTTATGTAAACTGTATATCATTATTAATGTATATCATAATTTATATGTACAACAGGATCTACTTCAACATCAACTGGCTCTACGGAATGTACTTCAACATCAGCTAATTCTACCAGTGAATCTACTTCAACATCAGCTAATTCTACCAGTGAATCTACTTCAAAAACAGCTAATTCTACCAGTGAATCTACTTCAACATCAGATAATTCTACCAGTGAATCTACTTCAACATCAGTTTGTCTTCGGTGGATCGACAAGGAACTCACAGCTCATGAGGACTTTTTGGGCTTGTATCAGGTAGACAATATATCGTCTGATATACTATTTAGCGCGTTAAAGGACGTACTTTGCAGACTCAATCTTGATATTAAAAAATGCAGAGGTCTATGTTTTGATGGAGCTGCAAACATGTCGGGATGTAAAAATGGCGTTGCAAAACAAATAAATGATCTAGAACCTAGAGCCACGTTTAGTCACTGTTATGGTCACTCCTTGAATTTAGCTGTATCCGATGTTTTCAAAGATATTGCTTTGTTCCGAGATACATTAAATACATCTACAAGAGGCATCTACAACATATTCATATAAATATTTCTTATAATTAAATAATAATAATAATAATAATAATAATTCAATTCAAGTCAACACGCCTACAGCGAGAGTTAGGCTGTGACATATGGTGGCCAGTATGTTGTGTGCTAGACACGCACGGACTCAAAACTCAAATACCACTCAAGCGAAACCAGTCACAAGTATTCAAGTAGATCATCATTGAACTAGCCAGAGCCTGCAATTTTTTTCGTTCCCTGGTTGACTTCTACACACAATTGTGACTGTTACACGCCGAAGTTATGGTGTTCTCCACCTCAGTAATCTCTTCAAGGAAGAATCTCAATCACTTTGTGCTTTAACGTCGTTTACATCCACTTAGACCCCGCCTCCTTGAGATGTGGAGATAGTATTAGGTGGAATCAACTCTATATCAAAGGACATACCATTCAAAGAAACAAATTGACATTTCTACTAGAACCGTATTTGTTTAATCTAATTCGTCATATGTCATTGACTAATTTGGACTTGCAGCTACTTCTTGTATACCTGGTCAATGCTTATTTCTCCACTATTGTCGACATCTTGAGATTCAGCACGACGTGACAGCACCATCTTCAGAAACCTAAGACAGCTGATACACTTGTGTGGGTGAAAAATTCAAGGCGTCGCTTGAAGACAGCTGATACGTCGTCTCTACGTGAGCGCTCGTCACCAACTCTTGACACGCTCCTGCATTGTCGAGGTTTCACCTTACATTGCTATACAGAAGGTCCTCCATTTAGAGGTCTGTTCACTTATGGTCATTCTATTTTTTCAGCGACTTTACGTATTTGGATTATCTAAGCTGAAGTTTTTTACTTAAGTACTGTTGGATTATTTATATGAATGTGCAAGTACTTTTGGATTATTTATCTTGACGTTGAATTTGGACTAACTTGGACTAACTTGCACCTATTGTCGCTCTCCTAGTTATCGTTGTACGCCGAAGAAATAACACATGCCTGCATTACTACACTTACCTTTTGGATTATACTTATTGGATAAGTTACCTTTTGGATTATCTACACTACTACGCTACGTTGGAAAGAGGATGTAAGTTAACTATTTAAGATTGAATTTTTATATTGAGTATTGATATTGACATTGAATTTCCTTCACTTTCTATATATTTGTTACTTTCAAGGGTGGCTGGAGAGGGACTATTTTATGACTTATCATAATAATAGGATCTATTAGGGAACATCCTATCTGTTCTTTTACCTTCAATAAGACCCAACGCGTTTGAGGTCATCCTTGTTGGTAGGGAGGTACTAGATCATATCAGGAATTATTTATTAGCTGTTTTAGTCTTGTTTGTGTATTTTGTCAGAGTATCCTATTTGTATTTATATTGTTGTTTGTGTAAAGTCTTGTATTTACATATTTGTAACTCTCCTGTCTCATTTCTTCTTTTTATTGACTTTTTTTTATAGCAGACTGCGTCGTCATTCATATTGTTTCTGTATTTGTCCTTTTTGATACATTTGTATATATAATTTTTTACTTCTTATTAATTTAATTTTTTTTTCTATTATAACTGGCATAAACAATAGCCATACATACTTAACATTGAGAAATATTTGAGCTATTGCATTTGTGAATAATATTGCTTTGATACATATATAATTATTTGAATATAGGACTATTAAGAAAGTTCATTGAACTTGTATTTATTTTGTAAAAATACACTTTAGATAATTCACACACATTCTTACAGTGTAACATATTTGTAACATATCTCTTTTTTTTTGCAACTATATACTTTGATTGATTTACTTCTTTAACTACTCATTAGACATAAATTGATACATTAATAATAACCATGGCATCATATGATAAAATTCTAGAACTTGTGAAGGTGATGGAACTAGAAGGGGAGATGAAAAAGGAGTTTATCAAAACAGAATTAGAAAAGGCTGAAAAGAAAGAAAGGGAGGAAAAAGATAGAATAGAAAAGAAAGAAAGGGAGGAAAGGGAAGAAAAGAAACAAATTAGAGATAGGGAAGAAAAGAAAGAAAAAGAGGATAAAGATAGGGAAGAAAGAGCTCATCAGAAAGAACTAAAAGAACTAGAGACTAAACAAAAAGAATTAGAGGCAAAACAAAAAAAAAGTCAGGACAAAGTAGAGTTAGCCAAATTGGAAGCAGCTAAAATTAATCCCAACATTATTACCCAGCAAACTAGTAACAAACCATTCATTTCCAAATTTCACAAGTTTAACATTAAGGAGGAAACATTAGAAAATGACATAGTCCAGTTTGAACATATTTCATCTACTTACAATTTAAACAATGAGGAGATGGCAAAACATCTTTTAGCCAATTTATCTGGAGAACCCCTAAACATAATAAGCACACTCACAACTGAACAAAAAAAAAAGACTACCTAGCTGTTAAAACTAGACTTTTGGAACATTTCAGGAAAAGTGAAGACTGTTACAGAAAACTTTTTTTTTTAAATTAAACTAAACAAGGATGGAGACTTCAACAGGATTATCTTTGACATGAAGGCAAATATGCTTAAGTGGTTAGAACTAGCTAAGTGTGACATAAAAGATCCAATTCAAATTTTAGACATGATCCTAATTGATAACGTACTGTCTAATGTAACAGATTCAGTGTTCACTTTTCTTAAACAAAGAAAGTACAAACAGAAACTGATCTCATTAATAATCTAAACCTTTTTAAGGATAGCCATCCTGGTCATACTATGGATAAAAGAGAGCTACATCAATTGGCTGCAACAGTTAATACATCTAACAGTAATACTAATGATAAATTCAAATTTTCTAACTCAAAAACCTGTTTTAATTGTGGGAAGAAGGGCTATGTTAAATGCCAATGCAGACAAACTAATACTAGCAACTTTAGATATAGAAGTTACACTAATTACCACAACCCTAGCAACTATAATCAAAATAATTACAACAATCCTAGTAACTATAACAATCAATATAGAAACTATAGATCAAACAAGAGTGCAAGCCCCAGAGAAAGAAGGAGCCTTAGAAATAACAACTTCTATTACAATAACTATAATACTAATAGACAATCAAGGAGGGACACATACAACCAGCAGTCTAACTACAATACTAACTATCAAAACAGAAACAGAAATAGAGGCAATAAAAATAACAACAATGTCCAAAGAGAAGAGAATGTTGCTTACCTACAAGCAGACTGTCTAAAGTAAATGTCTTTCCATCCTATGTAAATTCAGTAGAAATTAAAGCAATGAGAGATTCTGGGGCAACAACATCAATACTAAGATCCAATCTAGTCAAACCAGAACAATATTTAAAAGAAACTGTTAAGGTGATCTATGCCAATGTACAAAAATTTGACATATGTAAAACTGCCAAGGTCTGGATTGAATCTCCCTGGATTACAGGTGAGATAAAAGTAGTTGTAATGGATACCCCTGCCCAAGACCTCATAATAGGGAACTCACATGGTGTTAGAGATTTGACAATAACTCAGCTAGATTCATGGATAAAGAATAGACAAAAAAATTGGTATCTAGATCAACATCAAATAGCAGCTGTACAAACTAGATCACACAAAAAAATAGTGCCAGAAATTGAATTGTCAAATACTCTATTCAATGAATTAGAAACCACCAGACAAGAATTAATCAAAATGCAAAACAGTGACCCTTAATACAAGATTTGTTAAATAAAGACTATAACAAAATAAATTTAAACAACCATCATATCTTAGCCAACAACCTAGCCATCAGATGTAATAGAAACAAAGATAGCACAAGAATTCAAATAATTCCACAAAGCCTAACACCCAAAATACTTAAAATGGCCCATGATGATCCAACAGCAGGCCACTTTGACAAAAAGAAAACATATGCCAAAATTTCAGAGAAATTCTTTTGGCCCAAGATGAAGACTCAAATAAAAGACTATATAGATTCTTGTCCAGAATGTACTAAATAAAAAGTCATACTTAAGGCACCCCTACAAAAATCAGATAAAGCCCATTACTTCTGGGATAAAATAGCCATTGATATTATGGTCCCATTAAATACAAGTACCAAGGGAAATAAATATATATTGGGAATCATAGATATAGCAACCAGGTGGGCAGAAGCTTTTCCTTTTAGGGATATTAGGGCAGAAGATATATGCACCTCACTAAGAACAATATTCCTAAAGTTTGGATTCCCAAACAAAATTCTATCCGATAATGCATCCAACTTTAAATCAAACTTTAAAGCCTTCGCAGAAATGACCATCAAACTGGTACACAGTACAATTTATTCTCCACAATCCAACGGTGTGATTGAAAGATGGAACAAGACAATCAAAGAAATCATTTATAAATTAGAAACAAGCAATGAATACTTGGGATCAGACTTTAAACTATGCCATCTTTGCTTACAACACTACTACTCATGAAACAACAAAATTCAGTCCATATGAATTAGTTTTTGATAGGAAACCTAAAGGTCCACTAGAACTATGGACTGATAATATGTAAGACCTAGAGAACTATGAAGAATTCCATCCATGGATAACACAAACAAAACAAAATTTAAGACAGGGAATAAAGTTAGCTGATATAAACATGGATAAAAACTTAAACAGACATAGAGATATAAAAAATAAGAACAGAAAATTAAGGACATTAAACATAGGAGACCAAGTATATGTCAAGATAGAAAATAAGTATAGTAAAAACAAAAATGAAGGTCCATATAATATAATAGGTAAAATAAACAACAAAGTGTACAAAGTAGACAAAAATGGCAAAGAATGTAAACTGAGCATAGACAAATTAGTAAAATTTCCTAAAAGAAAATTTGAAGAGATAGAAGTAATTGATAGGGATACAGATTCAATAGGAACTATACAAGAATATGCTGCAAACACTATAACTATTCATGCTACCACCCAAGACTCCAGTAGTGATAGGACCAATATAGATAACTTGATAGGAAAATACAATGATGTCATTACATTGAAACTAGGCTGCACTGATCTAATTCAGCATTCAATACACTTAAATAAGACACTACCATCTAAAACAAAGGCATATAACATCCCAAAGGCCTATGAGGAATTAGTAAAAGTAGAACTAAAGAAATTACTAAGTGAAAACAAGATAGAAAAATCAGATGTATGTTTATATGCATCACCTATGGTGATTGTTAAGAAAAAAGATAATAGCGTGATAATCTGTTGCGACTATAGAGAGCTAAACAATTGTACTATTATAGATCCTGAACCTTTACCTGATACAGACACTATAATTAATATGCTAAGCAGAGCCTCAATATTTACCACCATGGATCTAAATAGAGGATTCTGGCAAATAAAAATGGAAGAAAAGTCAAAACAATACACAGCTTTCAAATGTATTTTACCAGGGTTTGAAGGGGTATATGTATGAAATATCATGCCATTTGGGTTAGTTAACAGCACAGCCACTTGTCAAAAATGTATGATCAAACTATTATCAGGCATAGACAATGTAATTTCATATGTGGATGACATTTGTGTGTTCACTAAGTCAGAAAAGGAACATCTAGACACACTTGAACAAATATTTGCTCGTCTAAAACAACATAAGATGACAATTGCTCCCAATAAATTAAATCTTGTAAAGGATGAAATTCAATTTTTAGGCTACAACATTACTAACAACAAAATAACTCCTACCAAAGTTAACATCAGTAAAATAAGAAACATTAAGGAACCTAAAACAAAAAAGGATGTCAGAGCACTATTAGGCTTGTGCAACTTTAATAGAAAATGTATACCCAACTATGCCCAACTAATTCAGCCCTTAGTAGAGTTTACTAAGAAGAAACATTCAAATATAATAAACTTAGATGATAGCAGCAGAGAAGCACTAAACAGACTAAAGGATAAGTTTAATGAGAAACTAGAACTAGGGAGTATTGATCCTATTTCACAACTCCTACTGTACACTGATGCATCTAATAATGGTATAGGAGCATGCCTACTGCAACAGAAAGAGTCATATCTGAAACCTATAGTTCATATAAGTAGAACATTATCTAAAGCAGAAAGAAAATATTCAATAATAGAAAAAGAACTATTAGCTATAGTATTGAGCATAGTCAAACTAAAACACTATTTACTAGGAAGATTCTTTACAATTAAATGTGACCATAAACCATTGTTAGCACTTAAGAGAAAAGAACTAAAGAATAACAGAATAAATAGATGGTCACTAATTCTATCTGATTACAAGTTTGACCTACAAAGTATACCTGGTCATGAAAATGTATTAGCTGATTTTTTGTCAAGACAGGTAGATCATGAAACAGATACAAATGAGGACAATGATATTGTACATATAAGTCAAAGTATTTTAACTGAGTAACTTCACAATACAATTAGAAACAACTTGACATTTTCAATCAGGTCAAGCTGACATTTTTTCTTGTCATCATGTAACTAGGTCATGACATATTTTTGTACATTTACTGGTATCATTTTATTGGGTCATGATGACTTTTTTTTTCTTTCATCGATGCTATTGTACTATCATTTTTTAATTAATTGTACATTACATATTTACTTATCACAATTTGACAATAACATAAAATTTCTTAATGACTAGATGTGCTAATATTTTATATAATTAGTAAACACAGTAATGTAAACAAGCATATTGTAAACAACAGTGAACCACTTGAACTGTTGACCTTAATTTTTTTTTTTAAACAACTCACAAATGTAAATATTGTTGATTTTTTTCCAAGTGGTACACACTTGAATGCTATCATTTTTTATGCTATTGTACTTTAACTACCACATATGTGTGCTATCAATAGCAATCATAGACAATGTTACTGTAACCTTGTTTAATGGTGACAGAACTTAGAGTGATATAATGAGTACTGAACATAAATATACTTATATAGATGTATGTAAACTTTATTGGGAACTTCTTCAATAAATTCACTTAGTGTGTCAGATGATACACGTTGGTTGTATTATATTATATAAATAATTGGATGTAAAATAACTTTAATTTTTTTCTTCTCAGAATTGAGATGTAAATGTATGTTAACAGAATGAGCACATAGCAATTAAACATGCTCATCCAAATATTTCAGTATAATTGTAAATAGATGATATATTATTATTTAACTATATTTCAGGAGAATAAAGCCTCAGATTGTATTGATATTTTTTCAATAACATATTTGTATAGTAGATGTAATCAGACTAATGCATATTTTTCTAAGCAAACGCTTTAAGAGTTGAACAATATATTTGTCAATTATGTGGAACTATTCATAGTTGAAATGAATGACATGACATCTATAATTATGTATGATTAATCAAGTAGTATTGAAGTGATTAACAGGAATGATTAAGCTATTACACTTATGTATAGGATATTACTATCATATGTACTTTTGTCAAAGATTTTTTGTCAAAAATCTTTTCCAGGGGAAGGGGCGTATGTAATATATCAGTTTAAGAACCCCTGTAATATCTGGTGACTAGTAGTCACTGAACTATTCCGTGCAGTTAGCACGAGATTTTTCCTGGTCGGGGACTGACCACGAGGTGGACACCTCAGTTGATCTTAAACTCTGGTAGAGAGAGGAGTGTTCTGGATATTTTTGACAATAGAGCAATGTACAAGTATGGAGGTTATTATAATTGATTTGTATTCAGGACTTATTTCATTGGATGTAATTTTTGATGGCTAAGGTCACCCATATCTTTTGTGATTATATTGTATTTGAATAAAAACCATGTCTGCTACCAGTGAGCCTATTACTTATTCTAAATATTGTAGTCAGAGAGTTCAGCATGTTGGTGTTCTCACGCACTAGCAAATTTAGTGCGCGAGTGAAAGTATTTAATTAAGAAGACAAAAGAATATCATGGTATCTACAAGAGGCAGCTACAACATATTCATATAAATATTTCATATAAATAAATAATAATAATTATTATTATTATTCAATTCAAGTCAACACGCCTACAGCGAGAGTTAGGCTGTGACAGGTATGAATGTCTGGAACAAAGGAACTTTGAAGTAAAAGCTAGAATAAACGGTGTCAGATCACATATGGAAAATTTCTCTTTTCTATTTGGATTGCTCATTGCAGAAATCATTTTCCTACATATGGATAATCTAAGTCGTTCCCTGCAAACTGAAAATGTGTCAGCAACAGAAGGGCAACATCTCGCAGATTTGGTTACCACTACCTTAGACAAAATGCGAGATGAAAGCTCGTATAATTTATTTTGGGAGAAAGTCATTCGAATGTCAACTGAATATGAAATAGAGGAACCAAAGCTACCACGGAAACGAAACATGCCAAAAAGTTATGAAATTTCTACTGGCGATGCATATCATCATCAGGATGTTAAGTCCTATTACAGACAGTTCTAGTTTGAAGTTCTGGAGCTAACTGTGGCATGCATCAGGTCGCGTTTCACTCAAGAAGGATACAAAGTTTTAAAATACTCTGAAGATCTGTTGCTGTACGCTTGCAACAATAAAAACTACCAAAAGGAGCTGGACTTTGTCACTGATTTCTATTAGGAAGACTTAAATAAGGATACACTATCAATACAACTACTACTTCTACCATCACTTTTCAACCAAATGAATCATGTGGACCTTTCACATCTAAAAAAGGAAATTTATTGGATTTTCAATTCCTCAGAGATCACTTTTCTCAGAGGTTGTTACGGTGTGGAAGTTGATGGCATGCATACCTGCAACCAACGCATGTTCTGAGCGATCATTTTCAACAATGCGACGTGTTAAGTCCTATTTAAGGGCAACAATGGGACAAGAAAGATTGAACCATGTCATGATTTTAAACATCCACAAGGAACGGACTGATAAGCTAGATCTCAAATCAACGGCAAATGAATTCATCAGTCATAAAGTGCAACGTGCTAGCTACTTTTCAAAATTTTGAATTTTTGTACATGACTTCATTACATATCCCATAGAGTTTGTTTGTTTGAACAATGAACTACCTACCTGATTCTTCAATAATATTTGCATGTTGCATAATATTTGCATTTGCATTTACTTCTGGATAAGTGGTTAACTTTTTGCTCAAAAGTAGGTTTTGTGCATTTTTTTTTTATTTACAAAAACATTAAATTTAATTGGGTTAACACTGCTTTTACATGGAAAATTTTGATATAGGGGAAGTACGTCAAATATAGACTCACTAAATGTCAGAGTCTAATTAGGACACCATTTTTATATCTACATGTAGATTCTAACTAAGAAGAAGAAAGTTTATAATAACTTCTTCTAACTACATCAGCTAAGAAGAAAATGTATATTAATATTGCTTTTTAATTCTGGGCCGCGTAAATATGTGTCCCCCCCCCCAAATTGAATAATATAGCGCCGGGCCTGTTAACTAGTTCGCTATGCCCACGGAGTGCCAGATTCTGCTTTAAGAGGAAACGCAGGATGTCCAATAAATAATCTCTTCACATTTTCCCCTCTTATTCAAATATTAAGCCTTATTGTCATTATTGTTGCCTAGTCACAGACAAGCGTCAAGTTCCCTCCAATCAAGTGATGTGTGGCTGAGAGGCTAAGCCGCTTAGGGGATTTGAGTTCGAATCCCGACTCTAGCAGGGGTGTATTTGCAGAGCGGTTGGAAAACCTTCTCCCAGATAACCCCCCCCCCCCCATTAGGTCCGCAAAAGAGATTGGACCAATACCAATCAGTGATTTAAGAATTTAAAAACACCATTATAAACTTGTCCATAGCCTGTGCATTGAACAATGAAGTAACATTATGTAAGGCTTTAAAAAAAGTAAAAGTTGCCTTTAGAGATTTAAAAAAATCTGGCAAAATTTGATTCAAGCTGGTCTACAGCTTACAAATAATTTAATTTAAGAAAGAATATAGGACATAACAAATAACCAAAACAAATAAATGTGTTTTGTGAAGTTTTACTGAGAAAGTTTGTCCTCAGTTTGATGCCCCTCACCACTTGATGTCCCCCACCACTTGATGCCCCTTACCACTTGATGCCCGTACGATTCGCACCACCCGCACATTGCTAGCTACGCCACTGGATCTAGATCTAGCTGTAGAGTTTCTATATCTAGAATCTAGATGTAATCTCTACTAGAGTAACGTAAAAAATAGCCTATAAGCAAAGCTAACATAATTTATTAATAAACATGACGTATTTTAAATGTAATAAACAACTGAGTTTTTGGTTCACTGCATTTGACTACGCCATGTTTTTATTTAAATGTATTTTTTTTTTTTTACTTTGAAAAATTCTAGCGTTCAAACCGGTTTTCCCCGTGTGGCCAACCAGGTAGTAATTTTTTTTTTTTCAGCGATATATTTCTACATTACTGTAACTCTTAAATTTCTAGGAACATATATAGAGCCTTTTTTTTTTTTAGATCCGCGTCAAGGTTTTCCCCATCCAGGTTCCATGAAGTTCTGACTGTAAAAAAGAATCTCAGAAAGTAGCAACAAAATTTAGATATAGTCCTATTACTTCCAGTTCGTCAAAACTGAGAAATGTAACAAGCAAGTTCATGTGCTTATCACATGTACTATCGAATGCCCTTACCTCCTACATACATGTTGTAATGTGTCATAAGTCATAAACAAGAAAAAAAGCATTTTTGAAATTATTTTTTTAAATAGACAAACCTCCTTGGTAGAAAGTATAGAGCGACTCTTTTTCTTTTCATAACTAATAAATGTTAGATTTTGTTAAAATGGAGCTTTTTTTCCACTCCGTCCGGTTTGGGCCATCATGTTTAATAGATTCAGAATCTAGCTAGGCGAACAATAATAAATCTGTACGATTAGAAATATTTTTACCAATAGTGTTTGTTTAGCACCATTTCGTGCCTTTAGCTTTCTCAATGCTTGATAACCCTATCACTTGTCTGGACCAGTTGGAAAAGGGAGGGTGATAAAGAAGGGAGTATATCGTGAATGTTACCGTGATCCCTTTTTAAATATATTTTATTTTAAAATGGCCAATACACTAACCACTGTGCCATCGAAGTGCTTATGAAAAAAAGGTTTTATAATTATCTATTGTTAAGTTTAAACACCTAATTCTCTATACTACCAATTTAGTCAAGTACAATTTTTTCCGATACCAAACAAAATAAATAATTTGAATTTTTTTTTTTAACTAATTGACTTTTTTTTTTCAATCGATTCTTGTTTTGTCAGGTACAAGAAATAATTGAGCAAAATTTCAATTTGAATCGAGATTAAGTGTGGGAGAAATAACGTGAACAAACCAGACGGTAAGACAAGAGTTAATGGATATAAGCTTTGAAAAAATAAAACGTGTTTAGCCCCGCCACGCTCCCAACCCTTCCCGAGAAAGAATCCTCTTGGCTACGCTCATAGAATCTGATGACTTGTATGCTTTAGTCTTATATTGAAAAAGGGGTTTCATCGTTTAAAAAATTTGGAGGGGGTTTCAAACTCAAAACCCCTTTAGCTACGCTCATGGAACAAGATGCCTGTCGTTTGCATCATTATTTGTTTTATAGAAGATGGGGGTTTTAACTAGAGGTTTTTTTTATTTTAAACTTAAAACCCAACTTGGATGGCTGGGGCAAGCAAGTGATGGTTTAACATTTAAATCTCACCTACAATAAACAAAATCAAAACAAACAAGGTTACAAAAGACAGATTGTGTGGAAACACAAACTCAGAATCGGCCCTTGAAGTGGTCCACCCAGGCAGGCTTCAATATTTTCAGAAAAAAACATCCGAATGAAATTATATCAAAGACAAAATGAGAGTTAAGAATGGAGAATGAAGGTTAACAGATCTTGTGTAGTGCCCCAACGGTCCAGCAGATCAAAGGATAGGTAAAAAAGAAAGTAAAGTTAGATGTGAACCTGGCCTAACTAGTTCCCCTTTCAGACCTTGTGGTCTGTAGGGCAGATGATATAAAGTTCATGTTTTTGTGGCCTACGGTTAACGAGGGTGTCATGTAGCCAGCACAACGACCAACCGCCTTTACTTTTCCCCAACTAATGTCAGGTACCCATTAGAGCTGAGAGAGGCGTCCAAAGATTCCAAAGTAAAAAAATCACAGTCTTCACCAGGATTTGAACACGGGACCCCCGGTTCGGAAGCCAAGCGCTTTACTGCTCAGCCACCCCTGGTCTAACTGATGTCTTATAATTGATCTAATTTTTTGAAAGGTTCAATCTCTTATTTGAATCCTCAAAAAATATATCTATAAAATACGCAATAAAAAAAATTGTTGAGGAAAATGAAACTTATAAGATTAGTATTCAATTTAAATTAGGTCTAACTTATAATGCATACTAATTAGCCTTTTCTCTTAAAAAAAATACTTGCATAACTGATTTTAAAAATTAGATTTTTCGCTTTCAGAAACAAAAAAAGTAGCCGTTGCATCAGAACTTTGAATGGTCTAAAATACTGTGATGTCCGATTTTCAATATCTTTTCTAGTTTACGAGATCTAAGCGGACGGACGGACAGACATTTCACACAAAACTAATAGCGTCTTTTCCGCTTTCGGGGGCCGCTAAAAATCAGTCGCAAAATTCCACCCCTTTGTGAGAGGGGGTTTCATTTCGGATGGGGGCGCACTCGGCTACCCCCTTGATCTCTGAACCTACCCATTGATCGTTAAAAATAAGAAAAGGTTATGTGATTGAAATATGTCAGCATTGTGGCTTGCGTCACATAACTACACGCTTTATAGAACTTCTTTTAGTGTCTACTTCTAGTCTTTCAATTTTAAGAAAAGCCAAAAAATAGATTTAGAGCTACGGAGAAGCTAGTAAAGTGTAAGACAATCTATTCGTTATAAATTGAAGAACTGGATGGCTGCCTGGTCGTACGGTTTGACCGCTGGACTGTCGTTTGGATTTATCGATGGTCTCGGGTTGAAACCCTACCCGCTCCCATCCCCCGTCTTCCTGTGGGAGGTTTGAACTAGGAAGTAAACTATCTTCAACTCTGAAAGAACATCCGAAACATGTAAAACATTTTACAACTGATTTCTCTCCCTGAAAGTATCATTTAGGAGGAACTACTTTATTTTTTCTTAGTCTTAAGGAATACGAAATATGACCTACACTTAATGTCTGCTAAAAGCACTAGGATTTTTCACTTACATGACCTTCAGCAGCAAAGTCAAGGCCGAATGCATTTCGAAGTCCAGTGCCAGCGTCGATAAAGTGACCTACGCCTTGCCATTTAGTGTCGGTCTTACAGGGATGAGGAACAGAGTCTCCGTTGGGAATCTTTGTCTGATACAGCATGTAACCAAAGGCGTGATTCCACACCAACAGAAACGTCAGACACCTGGATATGTGCCAACTATTTTAGTTAATACTGTTTCGAGAAGTTGTAATCACCCTATTTTTTAATAGCTGCATTAGATTTATAATTAAATTTTTAACTTTCTCATAATATTATTTTATTTATTAGTTGCATATAGATATATATATTATAACCCTGCCATGCACACCGCCATCCAAGTTAAAGAAGAAAGTGCGTACTGTTAGAAACTAGATTGAAAAGGATGTTTACATTAAAAAGAAGCAACGGAGTCCCGCGCAAGTCTAGAACTTATTAAGAGGCTGTGCTCAATGCAGACAATATTATATGTGTTTGTGATGTCCTTTTTTGCATAAACATCTTATTTAATAAATGTGTTTTAATGGTTGGTTGTTTATAGTTAAGTCCGGAAGTTATGTTTGAAAATCTGAGTGTTTTTTTTCTCTGTTATTGGGTAGGAGCTCAAAGTAAACACGCTCGAAACCATTGAAGGCTATCAAAAAACAGCTACCCACATGTATATAGGCCTACCTTATCTTATCTTATATAATACAGACGTTACTTCAAAAAAGAAGATGATTACGTCATGCATATTAACCAATGACTTAAATTCTGCCAAGTCACTGGTTTTCCTGGCTAGCTCAGGCAACCCATTCCATGCTCTAATAGCACTAGGGAAGAAGGAGTATTTGCACAAATTTGTCCTAGCATATGGGATGAGGAATGTGCCTTTATCTTTGTGTCTTTCAGAGTATTTTATTAAATTTTGTTTTTGTATTTTAAGATTATGGTTCAGTGTTTTATGTATAATTGATACTTTACCGACTGATATGCCTTTAAAGCCACCATTAATGCTGGTCTTGGTGCCTTCCTGATCTTCCCCAATAATAAACACTTTGAAACACGTGCACCCTGTGGCGATTACTGCTCAAACTTCCAAGCCGAAATTGAGGAAATAACCTCGGCATTACAGACAGTGAAAAACAAAATATATGAAGAAGTACAAAGAAATGACTATGCCTAACAAACTGGACAGTATTTACTTCCTCCCTCGCAAAGAGCAATCTACAATCTTCCAACTAAGAACAGGACGCATACCTTCGTTAAATTACCATCGGAACAAAATAAATTCCACACAACTCCCCATTTGTAAACCTTTTTCTTTTAATTCTCCTTCTAAAACCACCTTAGGCAGACTCCATTACCACTACAGCCCAACAACCTGTACGGCAGTGCTGAACAACTGAAGAAAACAGCACACCTGTTTTCCTTGGCACAGTCTGCAAAAGAGCTGACAGCTCAGCAGCAAAAAGCTGGCTAGAAGAAGAAGAAGAAACATCTGCATCGTTGAGTTGCTTCCATTAAGTTGCTAATGTATTTATATAACATAAAGTAAGAATCGAGTTTAAAATAAGAGAGCTTGTTGCTTTTTTCGCTGACGGTTTTGAAGTTTTTGCGACCTTTTTTGTAACTTTTAACTGAACACTTCAAATTTATTTCGAATGATGATGTCTATTTTGATATCGACCTGTAGAGTAGATCCTTCAAAGTTCTAACTAGAGTGGGGCAAGGCTTCTTACTTTCTTCCTTCCTGTCTCTGCTGGCCACAGATTGGATCTTGAAGACATCCAAAGAACAGAAGCGAAACGGCATATATTGGACACTTTGGAAATAATTGGACGACCTCAACTTTGCAGACGACCCGGCTCTTCTCACTGATGCCCAACAGCAGAAAATGGAAAGACGAGCACCGTTTCAAACAACTCAGACTGCAACAGCAAAATGATCAAGACCAAGACCATTACAGTTTGCGAGGCATTGAAGAGGTGGATAGCTTCACCTAAACTGGCAGTATCATGAACTAGCATGGAGGAAAAGATGCAGATATTAGAATCCGCGTCAGTAAAGCTCGAGCAGCCTTCAATGGGCTGAAAACACCTAAGGATCCAAATAAGCACCACCACCAATGTTCTTCAACACCATTGTGAAGCCAATACTATTTTATAGAACAGAGACCTGGAGAATAACTTTTACCACCATCAAGAAATTTCAGGATCTATCAGTAACTGTCAATGGAAAATGATTGAGGTCACAATGATCATCAATGAAGAATTGTAGCAAAGAACTAAGCAGCAGCCCATTACAAAGGCTTTCCTTTAGAGACGCTGCCGATTGATACACACGCAAGCTTGCATCCAACATCACGACAAGCTCTACCTGGAACCCTAAAGAAAAGAAAAAGAGGAAGCGCCCAGAGATACAAGGCGCCGAGATTTGGGTGAAAATGCTAAGCAGATTAATTATAGATCTAGATGTTATATAGCGCTACTTTCATGCTTATAGCATGCTCAGAGCGCTATGGTCCTATCTCGACCAGTGGGGGGGGGGGGGGGGGGGGGGGGAGAGAAGGTTGGGAAACACAAGTCAGCTCAAACCTCGAGCCCCTTTCATAGGTAGCCAAGCCAAGTTCAAGCGTACTTAGCCTCTAGACCACGCTGCCCAGATGAACACAACGTGGGGGACAGTTGGAGAAACTCGTTAAGAACCGAGCCGCCTGGAGGAAGCTGATTGGAGTCATATACCCCAGACGGAATCACAGGCAGAGATTTGTTTATCTCAAAACAATTCTTCAATATTGCTCATAGATAACTTAAACTAACTCAAATCTTTGATAATCTAAAATGATCAGTATGGAAGAAACAAGTAGAAAAAAAAAGCAGACGACAGAAGAAACATAAGAACCAAAAGCATAAACATCCAATAACTTAAAACTTTAAATTTCATTTTCGTGATATAATCATTCAAAGACATTAAAACATAGTTATTATTGTGGTTGCTATTGTTGTTGTTCATATTGTTGTTGATTTTTCAATCGTGACTTTTAAAATAGTTACTATATTCTTGGTTATTTAAATATGTATGTAAGACGCGATGAAAGAAATGTAATTTGTTTTGAAAAGCTAAATAATTACCGTGCTGTCTTTATTTCTGCCATCTTCAATGAGAACAAACTCTATGCAGTATAAATCCGGGTACTTCAACACTAGTGCAATTTAATAATATGGAAGATTTTCATAAGTATCTTACAAGTGTTATTAACGTTTCGTCCCTGTAGCTGCTTTGTCAGGATCAGGAAGTGCTTTGTGTTCATATGGGGCGACATCATATTTTTAAATTTTAAAGAGAGAGAGACAGACAGACAGAGAAACAGAGAGAGAGCGAAAAACAGAGAGAGAAAGAGAGAGAGAGAGAAACAGAGAGAGAAAGAGAGAGAGAAGCCAGGCATTAAATAATAGGTGCGTTAGTTTCAATGCATGAGAAAGCGCTAAACGTCAACAAGATAGATCACGAGAAGGACAGGTAGGACGATCTTAGAGGTCAGAGGTGAAACGTACCCAATATTTAGTGAGCTCGCCTGTCAAGGAGAAGGTGGGGAAAAGTTTTAATGGCTGTCAGTGTCACATAGTGACATAGACGGAATAACTGTAAGAAGCGTAGGCACAGTAAGTTAGGCTGCCAAGGAAGATTGAACTGGCACCCAGTGTGTTACCTTGGAGCACAGATAGAGATTTGGGATTCCACATAGACACTTTAGCCTAGTCTAGAAAGTCAACTATGACGTTCGAAACAATAGGAAAAGGCAGTTTTCTTGATGAATTTGATGGTTCCCCGACAAAATAGCGCCGACAAAACAGCGCGGAAAAAATATTTTTAAGTCATTTTGCAAGAAATACTTTAGATATCTTAAAATATGGATTGAGCCTATATTTTTTAAAAAATTTTATGTAATTATTTTTTTCAGTCTTTTGGCAGAAAACAGGAGATATCTTAAACATTATGCAAAAATTTCAAAATATAGCATTTATTTACACTCTAAAAATGCACTTCAAAAACAAGCAAACATACTTCCATACTTGTCACACACACACACACACACACACACAACTTTTCACAACGTTAAACTGTATGCAATAGAAACTTTATCAGCGGCTTGTTTCCGTACATTAGCAATATAGCTACAAGACGTCTATTAAGTTGGAGGTACTTTGTCTTGCTGCAGCTTTACTTCGTTCTCCAGCATTGTACCTCAGAATCTTGTTCTCAGTGTTCTCCTGTTCTCTGAAGAGTTGAGAGATTAACGTGTAGACACTGGGATGATGACCTGTCAATAGCCGCAATGCTTGGTGCCATCCCTCCACTGAACTGTTTGTTCGTAAGAGATTGTCCCGTACTCAGCCTCTAACATTACATAATGCTATAGCAAATCTTGGAGTCACTCTGCGGTTTCGTCTCTGGCTACCAATAGAGTTGTCCTCCCAATAGTCATACAAATTCCTTACAACATCAGGCCAGGGGCGGACTGGCTATATTGGCAAACGGGCAAATGCCCGGTGGGCCGGTACCAAATGGGCCGGTCTGGTCGCGACCAATAAAAAAAAAGTGACAGCACCAAGACACAAAGGCACGAACACGTTTTCTTGTTGTTGTTTTTTTTTATTATTATTACAATTAATTTTGTTTGAAATTTAACAAAAAATTCAAGAAAAATACACTATACACTGTACGTATTATCATTTGCAAAACGTTAGACTGTACTTTCTGATTTGCACGAGCGGCACACACTGCTTTGATGTCTTCGAGGCTGTGTTTGGACTAATCATTTTGCTGGTCTGCATGGACCTTTGATGGCGCTCCCATTTTTTTTTTGCTCCTTCCCTCCCCCGTCTTCTGATTGTTCCATTGTCAGTTAACGAAAAAGAGGAATGTTAGAAAACATTGATATAACGCAGCAAAAAAATGAAAAAAAAAATAGGCGCTACAATTAGCTCTTTAACAATACTAAATAGAAATTAACTTGAACACATACACACAGCCGCCCAACGTATTCACAGCTTAATATGGGTATAATAAAGTTCTACTTTCTGCGATTTGAAAAGAACTACTAAGTTTCTTTTTGTTTATTTTTAAAAACAAAGATCTAAAAATACTACACTTGAGGCTTACACAAAATATTATTTAATTAAAAAATAAATCTAGATCTAAATAAATTTTTATACTATTATAATTAATGGCAAACTTATGCTTAGTATGAAGTCATTAATGATGAAAATTATTACAATAATTTATATAGCGCAGGGGCGTAACTAGGGATTTGGGGGCCCGGGAGGATTGACCTCTTTGGGGGCCCCTTGCATTTTGACATTCGACATATGACATGAGATAATGTACGCAAAAATATGTAAGTCCAAAATCAAATTGGTTCAGTAGATCAGTCAACTTAACACAAAATTATCATTCTATGCAGCAAAGAAATCTATAACATCATCTACATCGATACTTTCTAGTATTTGTGACTTCACTGACATTGAAGCCATGACAAGCCTTTCTTGTGTCATTGTGCTCCTGAGATAATTTAAGATATACTTGAGCTTTGAGAATGATCTCTTACATGACGTAATGGAAGTGGCCTGAGTTAGCGGTATTTGGAGGAGGTTGCAAGGTTTGAACACACGTAATTACCATATGAAGCCTGTTTCTTCAATGTGTCTATTGGTGATTGTATTACTGGTTCGTTGATGAAAAGTGCTCGTGCATCAATGACATCACTGAAAAAGCGATATGCCATTTATTTCATCATACAAACAGGAAAAGTAGCACAGTTTGTCATAAGCGTGTCTTCATCTAACAGGTGTCTTGGTTCAAGAAGAAACCCAAAGGTATCCATTTTCTTTCCAGCCTTTGAAATCTGCCCTTCAATCTGTCTAGCACTTCTGTCGCAGCACGTTTGAGTTGCAGTTCTATTGACAGTCCTACATTAGAACTCAACTTCCCATCAAGTCTTTTCTTTCGTCTGGTTGTTTTGATTACAGGGAATCCATAGTATTCACTACCTTCTTTTACTTTTTCGATAGATTGGGTTTTTGTCAGTTTCTCATCATTTTGCAGAAAGCATGAAAGGGTACTAATTTCTTCAGCAGCTTCCCGTATATGCAGTCCAGACTTTTGTAGTTTCTTCTGAACTATATTAATTGGGCGCAGGAGCTTTGACCAGAATTCCAAATAGGAAAAAAATTCTTAATTTTCCACTGCATGAAGAAGATTCTGTGCTAATATTATATGATATTACGTCATTGTTGGTTGTTTATGTTTTTGTGCGAAAGCAAAAGTATTCAAAGCATACAATAGTGGGAAAGATCCATATATCGTTATGCTCGAGTATAGAAATACTCCGATAAGCGGACTGCCGTATTCACCATTACAACTGCTGACGAGTAGAAGACTCAGGGAATCATTCCAACTGATCCCAAACTATCGGTAGCTGAAAATGCAGAGACATTACTCAACGAACGACACATGAAAAGCAAAGTGAAATACGATGCAAAAGCAAGACTACCTAAAGATTATTCTGTCGTCTAGGACAAACATGGCAGAAAGCAGTTGTCATAAAAAAAACATTCAGCACGCATATCTTACATCATAAAAACAAACGATGGAAAAACATACAGAAGAAATCAACGCTTTTTGAATAAGAGCTTCGATGAAGACTTCTCTGGGTACTATGATACCGATGAAGACAATGAACTGCAAACTGTTGGAACAAACGAAACAGACAGTTATAGACCAACGTCTGGAGAACTTGTGCCAGTCAAGACAACCAGAAGTGGATGAATTGTTAAAGTTCCTAGTAGATATCACTTTTAAGAACTTTAAAAGGAAGGATGTGATAATAACTTCAAAAGGAAGGATGTGCTAATATTATATGATATTACGTCATTATTTGTTGTTTATGTTTCATGCGAAAGCAAAAGGATTAGATGGAAATAAAAAGAGAGTTTCCATTGGATTGAGGAAAGATGAATAGAGGGGTAATAACTCGAGTGTGAAGTTTAATTCTGAAATTATAGACGCCAAACCCGAATAATGGACTACTCTAGCATTATTAAGAAAAACTTTTGGATCTGTTATACTCGATTCTGTAAATTTTGCTTCAAGGTTAATTAGTGTAGCCATAAAATACTCGCCATTAAATCTATTATTAGTAAAGGTAATAAGATACGTGGAATTTGCTGTATATCATGCAGTTTAAAACTAACTTTAAAAAAAAACTCTGATCTCTTTGGGAAAAAATATTTTTAAAATGTCAACAAAGTCAACGTACTGATAGACCTAGATCTAGGTTTAGTCGTTGTTATAAATTTAATCCATAAATGTTTTTTAAAAAAGACAGCCGTTGACACTATTTGTCAATCAAATATATAAATTTATGTATTTGCAAATAAATTTCGGACACCCATTTGGGCCCCCCCCCAGGTGGGGGCCCGGGGGGATTTTACAATTCTCCCCCCCATCCCCCCTTAGGTACGCCACTGATATAGCGCTGTCACATCCGAAATTTAATAAAAGGAGATTTAATTTATATTTTTAATAATGGGTCATGGTATATTCATATATATACAAATCGCGTTTTTGAGAATGTAATAGGACGAATAAATGTAACCTAACACAACTACACCAAGCTGCATTAAACTTTCAACAAACATTCTTATTAGAAAAAGACATTAACCAACCAGTCGATGACCTCTGGAATTTCATTAAAAACCATCTTATAAGCATTATAGAAAATCATATACCAACTAAATACACATCAAACAAAATAAATAAATGCTGGTTTAATAATAGACTAAAGAAGCTTTGTAAACAGAAGGAAAACCTATATAGAAAATTTAAAGAAACCAAGGCAGAAAGAGTTTACAAAAAGTATCTTAAAATTAAACACCTAACCCAAAAAGTAAGCAGACAGCTGCAGAGTGAATACATAAACAATGTAATATCTAAAGATAACAACAAAAACCTATGGTCATACATTAAGTCTAAGAAAATGGAAACAACAGGCATAGCGCCATTAAAAGATGAACATAACATAATACATAATGAAAATGAAACTAAAGAAAACATCCTAAACAAATACTTTGCATCAGCATTCTCAGCCCCAGGAGACAAAGACATAATTCTTAATTTGAACCAAGTAGACAACATAGAAGATTTAGTAGTACTAGAAAATGGAATTCAAAAACTATTAGCCAACACCAAACCAAATAAAGCGTCTGGACCTGATGGTATTCCAGCTAGATTACTTAAAGAACTAAGCAATGAGCTAGCCACAGTGTTCAAAATACTCTTTCAGGCATCGCTTAACCAGAGCAGAGTACCAAAGGACTGGAAAGAAGCTAATGTCACCCCCCCCCTATTTAAAAAAGGAGAAAAATCTGATCCAGGAAACTACAGACCAATATCACTTACCAGCATCACATGTAAAATCCTAGAACACATAATATGTAGCAACATCATAAACCACTTAGACAAACATAATGTCCTCACCCCATACCAACATGGCTTTAAGAAATATAGATCATGTGAAACACAACTAATAGGACTAATTGATGATTTATCAAAAGGTTTAGATAATAGTGAACAAATAAATGCTATCTTACTAGATTTTTCCAAGGCTTTTGACAAAGTTCACCACCATAGTTTGCTTTAAAAATTAAAATATTTCGGCATTAATGGTCCACTGCATCAGTGGATTAAAGATTTTCTGATAGGGAGAGAACAAACTGTAATAATAAATGGCTCTAAATCAACACCAATAACAGTAAACTCAGGTGTACCTCAAGGAACAGTCTTGGTTCCACTACTATTTTTAATTTACATAAATGATTTACCAAATTGCATTAGTTCAGGAACAAAAGTCAGATTATTTGCAGACGATTGCATAATATATAGAACAATAAAAACAATACAAGACACAGATATTTTACAAAGAGAATTAGATGAATTACAGAAATGGGAATCAAATTGGAGCATGTCTTTCCACCCAGAAAAATGTCAGTTGTTAAGAGTAACAAAAAAACTAAAACAAATTAATTCCACTTATCTTATTCATGGCAAACCAGTAACACAGACTAAAAACGCAAAATACCTAGGTGTTATAATAAATGAAAAACTGTCATGGAATCCACATATTGATGAAACTATAAAAAAAAATCAAACAAAGCATTAGGGTTTATTAAAAGAAATTTCTATAAATCAAATAAGAACATAAAACTAAAATGTTATTTAACCTTGGTTAGGCCAATAATAGAATATGCATCCACCGTTTGGGACCCCTCAACTCAAGAAAACATTAAGAAACTGGAACAAACACAAAATAGAGCAGTGAGATTCATAACAAACGAATATTCACATTTGACTAGAGTAACACCATTAGTAAAATCACTAAATTTAGGAAGCCTTCAGGACAGAAGACTCAAAAGTAAAGTAGCAATTATACATAAAACACTGAACCATAATCTTCAAATACAAAAACAAAATTTAATAAAATACTCTGAAAGACACAAAAATAAAGGCACATTCCTCGTCCCATATGCTAGGACAAATTTGTACAAATACTCCTTCTTCCCTAGTGCTATTAGAGCATGGAATGGGTTGCCTGAGCTAGCCAGAAAAACCAGTGACTTGGCAGAATTTAAGTCATTGGTTAATATGCATGACTAAATGCATGACGCGTAGGACGTAATCATCTTCTTTTTTGAAGTAACGTCTGTATTATATAAGAAGATAAGATAAGCAAGAGCTTTTCACATTAAGTAAGTACCTCTTTAACCGTTCTGCTTTCTCTTATCTTTTAATGGAATTGGTTGCCTGAGTCAGCCAGGAAACAAATGATTTAGCATATTTTAAGTCACAGATCAACATGCAGATTGACACATGAAATGCGTAGGACGTAACTATCTTATTTTTTTAAGAAACGTCTGTAATCTATAAGTAATACCAAAAAGCTTCAAACTCATTAGTCTGCTATTGTATTGTTCATAGTTTCCAGACTACATACATGTATAAATAGAATACATTATGTAATCCTACGAATGCATCCATCCAGTTTTTGATACGTTATCAAACTTTATACATTTTGTAGAGCATTAGGCTTACACCTATAATATAACACATGGGCGTAGTCTGGAGGGAGGGGTTCAAACCATCACTTGCCTCAGACCTTATTGACTGAAAGGGAAACTTTACTTACTGCCCCAGTGCAGCCAACTTAAGCAAACTACAGTCACCAAATTTCATGAGCGTAGCCAAAAGGGGTTTTATGGTTGCCCTTCCCCCTCCAATACAAAATTTAAGCATTTTACCATTTTCTACCAGTCGCTGAACTCAATGAATAGCAAATTTAGTTGTTTTTTTTTAGCGGAAGAGTAGCGGGCTAATTGCACTGTATAAACCTCAGAATATGTATTTTTTAAAGCTTAAAATAACGGAAATGATGCTTGGTTCCGGGGCATCGCCCTGGACCCCACTGTGGGAACTCACTGCGCTCCCCCGGACTCCCTGCTGTTCCACTAATTATAGGAAGAGAGTATTCTAGGGCCGGGTTAGGCAACCTGCGGATCGCGAGCCACATGCGGCTCTTTGGGTGTGAAGCTGCGGCTCTTTAGTTTCATAGTCAAATATTTTTTTTTATCGAAAAAAAATGTTTAAATAGTTCTGACTCGTTTAACAAAGATTAAGCACCGATTAAATCTCTCAGCCACATGTAATCGCTTTTCACCACAGCCCTCCCACATGTCGTCAGTCCGCCGGAAGCTCTTGAATAGCGCCGTCGTCGGATGTTTCTATGTAGGTCGCTTTCGAAGCGGGGCGAATTGGGCGTTTTCACCTGTGATTTGGCTTTGACGTATAGTTTGTTATTTCAAGGAAATCACTAAAAAGTAAATAATCTTCTCAAAGTTAGAAGCAATGTACAAGTAATGCGAACCTGGCAAGCTTTGTAATACTACTAGAAATTGCTCAAAAAGGCAAACCATTCACAGATGGTATGTCAAAAATTGCTTCATACATGCATCTGAAGAACTGTTTCGTGATTTCAAAAACAAACCAGAAATCTTCGAAAAAACATATTTGCCACTATTCGCTAAAACAGCGCAAGATAGAATAGCTAAAATGTCTTCAAATGATTTAAATGTAACATATTTGAAGGTGGAAGATATTCAACTTTCTTCTGCCTTATCATTTGCTATAGATGAGTCTTGCAACATAAAATGCACGGTACAAGTTGCCCATTTTGCCAGGAATGTCTTCCCAAGGTCCAAAAGAAGAACTTCTAGGATTGCTAACGCTCTCTACAAAAACTAGAATGGAAGATAGAGCGCAAGCCGTACAAAAATACCTTGAAGACATTAAGATCGATTTAAATAAAATTGTTTCAATAGCAACTGATGGAGCAACAACAATTTTTCAGAACAAAATAAACCGCGAAATACTTACGTTTCACTGAATAATACATCGAGAAGGGCTTTGTGCCCAAACATTTCCGGCCGAAACAGTTCAGGTCGTGAATTTGGTAATCAAGATTGTTAGCAGCACTTGTCAAAAGCGCTCTACCATCGTCAGTTTAAAGAATTGTTGAACGAAATGGAGATTCAGCATTCCGAGCTCATTCTTTGCAATAAAATGCGATGGCTTTCCCAAGGTAAGGTGTTGAAACTTTTGCTTTGTGCTTGAATTAATTAAATACATTCCTAAATGCTAAAGACATTAATCACCCTGAACTTGAGAACGACAAATGGTTACAAAAATTCTACTTTATGGTGTATATAACAGCAAAACTAAATGGGCTGAATCTAAAACTACAAGGAAAGGGATACCCAATCTATGTTTTGGTAGAAGAATTCGTTTGTTTTGAAGATAAAAAAATATTATTTTTGCAGAAATTATTCAGAGCGGTCAATTAATCATTTTCAAATTGTAAAGCAATATTGCGACTGTTGACATGAGTTACTTCAGCACAGTTATAAAATAAAATTAAAGATGAATTTGTCGACAGATTTGAGCAATTCAAAACACACAAAACGATTGTAGCATTTATTTTAAAAAAATCTCAATGCTATTAGTACCAAAATCTACATCGAGCCATTTGAAATTGATTCTGGATCTGTGGACATGCATTTTATCGATTTAAAAAATAAAGCTTTGTGGAGTGGAAAATTGATAAAGTTGGAAGAGTTGAAGGTCCAGACATGAATATAACGCAACAAAAGTAGACAGCTTTAAAAGAAATGCGCGAGACTAGACACTTATATACGACGCCTGGAATAGTTTTCCAGATTGCTAAAGTCAGGTGAAAAGTTGACATTTGGAAGGCCGACTATCGTCGGATCTGCATTTTCATGCGAGCAATCGTTCTCTTGCATGAATATAATTAACAGTAAAGTAAGAAGCCAACTAACAAATGAAAATTAGAGTTGTGCGTACCGTAACACAAAAAAGCCCTTTATATATATATATATAGGGCTTTTTTGTGACGGCACGCACCAGTACGGCGTACCGGTAACTTTTTCAATGTGGGGGGAAAATATTACTTTTCTTGTATTTTAACGTTTATTTTTAATTTATAAGTAGTTAAAAGTTAGGCTATCCATCACTGAATAAAGGCACCTAATCACTGAGTACCGGCACCTTTTTTTTTTTTTTTAAAGCACTGTAAATATTGGAAGAACAAAAACTTGTGGCTCTTTAAAAACGTTGAAATTTTGTAAATTGTAATTTTTTGGCTCTTTCGATTCAAAAGGTTGCCGACCCCTGTTCTAGGGTATAAAAAACTGAAAGAATGAAAGATTATAATGTAATGAACATTAACGACATATACACACACACTAATATATATATATATAAATTGCGGAGTGGGTTAAAAATCCCCCCCCCCACTGAAAATATATGACATGCCATTTGTGGGCCGGTTTTTATGGTAATGCCCGGGCCGATTTTGATACCCTGTCCGCCCCTGCACGAGCGGCATGGACTGTGTTTGGCCTAATAATTTTGCTGGTCTGTCATGGGCCATTGATTTTTTTTTATTTTTTATTTTTTGCTCCTTCCCTCCCCCGTCTTTTAATGGTTCCAATGAAATTTAACCAAAAAGAAGAATTGAGAGAAGTTAAGTTAGAAAACATTGATATAACGCAGAAAAAAAAAAGATAGGCGCGACAATGAGCTCTTGAACAATACTTAATAGAAATGAACTTGAACACATACACACAGCCGTGAAATTACAAACCACCCAATATATTCACAGCTCAATATGGGTATAAAGCTTTACTTTCTGAGATTTTAAAAGAAAAAGTAAGATTCTTTTTGTTTATTTTTAATAAAAATACTAAACTTAAGGCTTACAAAAAAATATTTAATTAAAAAATAAATCTAGATCTCAATCAATTTTTATCCTATTATAATTAATGGCAAACTTATGCTTAGTATGAAGTCATTAATGATGAAAATTATTACATTAATGTATATAGCGCTGTCACATCCGATATTTAATGAAAGGAGATTTATATTTAAAATAATGGGTCATGGTATATTCATAATATTTCATATACAAATCGCGTTTTTGAGAATGTACTAGGAGGAAGCAAGAGCTTTTCACATTAAGTAAGTGCCTCTCTAACCGTTTTTCCTTCTCGTATCTTTTAATGGAATGGGTTGCCTGAGTCAGCCAGGTAAACAACTGATTTAGCATATTTTAAGTCACAGATCAACATGCATGACTAGATTGACACATGAAATGCGTAAGACGTAACAATCTTATTTTTTGAAGAAACGTCTGTAATCTATAAGTAATACCAAAAAGCTTCAAACTCATTCAGACTACATACATGTATAAATAGAATACATAATGTAATACTACGTATGCTTAAATTCAGTATTCAATGCGTTATCAAACTTTATATATTTTGTAGAGAATTAGGCTTACACCTATAATATAACACATGGGCGTAGCGGGGAGGGGAGGGTCTTCAAATCATCACTTGCCTCAGACCTCATTGTCTGAAAGGGAAACTTTACTTACTGCCCCAGTGCAGCCAACGTAAGCAAACTACAGTTTCCAAATTTCATGAGCTTAGCCAAAAGGCGTTTTGTGGTTTTCCTTCCCCCTCCAAAACAAAAACTAAAGCATTTTTACCATTTTCTACAAGTCGCTGGACTCCATTCAAATAGCAGATTTGGTTTTTGAATTTTTTTAGCGGAAGAGTAGCAGGCAAATTGCACTGTAGATACCTCAGAATATACATTTTTTTAAAGCTTAAAATAACGGAAATAATGCTTGGTTCCAGGGCTTCGCCCCGGACCCACTGGAGTGAGCTCACAGCGCTCCCCCGGACTAACTAGCTGTGCTTTGACGATGTGTACTGTCTTTCCACTAATTATAGGAAGAGAGTGAAAGATCAGAATGTAATGAAGATTAATTAAACATAGAACCTACACACATACTCATATTTTTTGGGGGGGTGTATTTCCCCCCCCCCCCTGCGAAAAAAAAATTATATGTATTTAAGTGAGTGTGTGTACATAATTGTAGATTCCCCGACATTAATAGCAAGGGGGTCTGGGGGAGCGCTAGGAGCTGCCCCAGTGCGAGGCGAAGCCCCGCCGCCAAGCATTATATCTGATATTGAAAACCAGCAAAATGCATATTCTGAGGTGCATTTTCCTGCTATTAAAAAGTTTATATTTCAAAAACCTAATGTGCTATTCTTACTGACTTAGACCCTCCCGCGCCGTTCGGAGCATTTGACGTCAAGCTGTTTCCATAAAAATCTGTCACTGGTAATGTCTGAAGCCTCTTCCCACCTGCCATGAGGACCTCCATGAATGAGTGGCGTCAAGTTGTACTAGGATATCATTGCAACTCTTCTTATGCGTAATTCATTTTGTCGGAGAACATGTCCCGCAAACTTCTTGCGTTGCTCTCTCACAATCTTCCTAAGGGGTCGACTCCCAGTTCGGCATAGGATTTCCTTAATTTAGACCCGATCTCTGTAATTGACTCCTAAAATCTGTTTTAGCCATCTTTGTTGAGCCACATTTAGTTTTTTTTTTAATTTCAGCAGATGACTATTCACTGCAGTTTATTAATGGAGCCCTGCCACTGGTAAAAATGTGTAACCTCTCTTGAATACGCTCTTGGAATTAAGTGACTGTAGTTTGCTTTAGATTTTATATCGACAAGAGTAGTTTTATCGTCAAAATCATCTGTTGGGGGTTTTCCACCTCAAAAAGCTCTGTAGGGGGATCTTAAACTCAAAACCTTCTGGAGGCGTTTTAAACTTTTGAAAAAAGCCATCTGTAGAAGAGGGGTTTAAACTCAAAACCCCCGATTGGATTGGCTACGCTCAAATAATTTTAGTGTGTAATTTGCTTTTTTTTTATATATAAGAGGTATTTTTAGCATCAAACCCTTCTGAATGCTGGTTTAAACTCAAAACCCCTTTTGGCAATGCTCATAGCATTTTGAGTGCGTAATTTGCTTTTTTTTTTACACTGAAGATGTATTTTTTTCATCCTCAAACCCCCCTGGTTGGGGATTTAAACTCAAAACCCCTTTGGCTACGCTCATAGATTTTAGAGGGAGTAATTTGCTTTTATTTATATTGAAGAGGTACTTTTTAGCTTCAAACTCCACTGGAGAGGAGTTTAAACTCTAAAACCCCTTTGACTAGACCTGCCAGCTGAATTTTTTTCAAGATTTCGGCTGGCTGACATAATTTTTCGGCTGATATCCGGATTAGCCGGATTTCTCCGTGAATTGGCATTTGTGGCTGATTTCCGGCCGATTAGAAAAATATTCGGCTAGTTCGGCTTATGCCTTGCCAATAATAAAGTAATAGAACTTCATGAATAAAAGACTTCAGAAAAAACTTTATTTCAAATATATAAAAAAAAAACACTTTTATATTCTGTCATAATTTAGATTATTTAGAGTGCATAAAAATGCAGTCCATTTTTTAAGTTAACCACTCAATATATCAGTTTTTAATTGTCATGGATGAAACAAACACGATGTAGCTTATCAGCTGTTAGATTTGATCGTTTGCTGTTTATTATCAAACCATTAAACGAAAACATGCACTCAACTGGAACAGATGATGCTGATGATGATAGGTGAAGTCGAGCCAGTTGAGTAAGATATGGATACAAGGATGATGCAGCACTGCTACGCCAGAAACTGAACAATAGGTGCCGACAAATAGTTTGCTATTTCCACTGCTACTTGAAAAAAAAGTTCAAAAAATCAAAATACAATTTTACTGGTTATAAAACATTTCATTACAGTACACAGTAAATGTAATATTTATCTTGTTCAGTTAATAGATAACAGTAAACAATTATTGGAATAAAAACCTATACTAAAATGTCACTAAAGGTACTTAAATAGCCTAATATTAAAACTACTGCTTGAATTTAAAAAATACAAATAAAATAATATAAAATACCTTATTGGTACAATCGTTGGGAGACTGTTCAATTTTCAATTCATTCATCAGCAACCTCTTACATCTGCTTTCTTCGGAAACATCTTCACTGACTAGTTGCGAATGTGATACATCAGCTTTAGACACGATGAATCCACGGGTCATAGCTGACTCTGTGACTTTCTCCAGAAGTGTGGTTGCTTCTGGCCGTGGAATCAATGATTTTAAATCTGGATCAAGCAGCTGATGCAGCTTGATGAATTATCATTGACAGGAAATCGATGGTCAAGTTGGTTGAGTACTGACTGCTTGATCATTTGCATCTTGTCATCAAGATTTAGCTAGTATAGTTCATTGCAACAGTTAATTTAGGCTTAATTAGGCATAAGACCATTTATTTTATACACAGGCTTACCTTTTTACTAGTAGAAGTAGAAAATCGCTGAGACATTTATTTTATAAAACAGATTATTGATAATAAATCGTGTTATTGACAAAAAAAAACGGTAACTTAAATTAATTGAATTATTTTTTTTTTAATTGTATTTTAACTGGGGTTTAATAAAATTAGAATTGTAATTTGACATTAGACAAGAACTCTTTATCAAACTTCCGGCGACCTTTATTTAAAAATGCAATCGATTTTAAAACGGAATGCCAAGAAAAAATTGAAAAAAAGAAAAAACTTTACGGCGCATCATTCATTTTCGGCGAATTTTTGGCGGACAAAATATGGCGGCTAATACGGCCCACCACATTTTTTTCGGCGGATTTTAGGCGGACAAAAATTTGGCGGCGAATTCGGCGCGCGGCGCCGGCTAAGGGGTCTACCTTTGACTACACTCATAACATTTTGAGTGTATAATTTGCTTTGTTTTTATTATTAAAGAGGTATTTTTTTACCGTCAAACCCCGCTGAAGTGGAGTTTAAACTCAAATCTGAGTCAAAACCCATTTAGCTACGCTCATAACATTTTGAGTGCGTAATTAGCTTTTTTTTTTATTGAAGAGGGGGTAAATTTTAGAGGGGGGTTTAAAATCAAAATCTTCCTTAACTGTGCTCATTTGGGGGGGGGGGGTTGAACCCCAAACCTTCCCCCCCCTGGGCTACGCCCATGATATATATATATGTGAGCAGGTCAGGCAGGCGCGAGTGGGAGAGACCTATTCTCCTCTGCTCAACATTAAAATTTACCAACAGTAGGCAGATGTTAGCGCTACTGGGTGGGCTCAATCTGTGCACCTCGGTATGGTGACCAAGGGGCTAGAGTTGCCTAAGTAACCAGACATACTAGCTATAGTAACCTAAACTAAATGAAAGCAAGATAACGAAACTTTAGTTTAGGATAAATAAACAAACGAAACTTTATTTACATATAATATGCAAAAATAAATCAATAATAAAATATAATATATACACTAACTTGACTAACCACCACGACTGAACCCATCAACTAACTAAAACTAGAACCCTCTAAATCTACACCACTACAAACACTAACAAACTAACCAACTATCTAACACAAACTGATCAACCCAACTATCTAACTAAATCATTAAAACTACTACACTAGTCTAGACCTAGATCTACACTAACTAACTACAATAAACTAGTCTAGATCTACAATATTCTACTACTGCAACCAACTCATAACTAAAACTAAAACAAGAACACCATAGTTAGTACCTTACTATAGTATTTGTAGATCAATTCACTAAGAACAGAAACAGACTATAACTAAGTTTACTAATAGAACTCTAAGGCAACACTACACTAGTATCTACAGAAACAAAATAAATCTACAACAGCAGCTTAGAACAGTTAAAATCAACAGTTAAAACAGCAGTTACTTTCAGCAGCTAAAAGCAGTAACACAGCAGTAACAATAGCAAACTTACAGGCCGTCCCAGGTACAGGAATAAAAATAAGTACACGACAGACCACAAAGATCTTCGGCTGTCACACAGACATACTATACTGACCACTGGTCAACTGTACACTGAACTGTTTTTAAAACAGCGTGGCTCACTTTGTATACACCCCACCCTAACTTACACAAAAAGCGGAAGTACAAATAATACATTTGGCACTAGCCTATAAAAAAATAGAATACACAAAAATATAGCCCTGGAGTGGGGTGAAAATCTCCCCCCCACACACACACACACCGAATATATATGACATGCCATTTGTGGGCCGGTTTATATGGTAATGCCCAGCCGATTTTGAAACCCAGTCCGCCCCTGGACTGACTGAACTCAAAGTCAATTTTAGTCATTCTACTTCATGTTTTCTATATCAGGAATTCACGGGTCTTTTCAACGTCTCAACATGAGGTGAACATTAAATCAGGCAATGCCAACTGAGACTGTGACATTAGTTCGTCATCGGAGTTCACAAAACATTTTTAGAAAATTAATAAATTTGTAATTCTCTTTGAATGCAGTCAACCATGAGAGAGAAAAATGGGGGAAGATTGGGTCTCCTGAACTATTTTTGCTAAAATTGCATTGCCCAACAGATCTATTATTTTGAATCTCTGGGTCGAGGTAAAGGCTTGTGTTTTTTTCTTAAGAATTTATGGACAGCTAAGACATTGTCGTTGTTACTTCGCAAGGACCACTAAATGAAAGGTTGTTGAATTATAAAGTTAAAACTAACATTCACTATGGGATGAATTATTTTCAGTCAGTAATTGTCAACTTCTTCAATGAGCTCCTTGTTTATATCATCCGCTGTTCTCAGTCTTTCATGTTGTCTGTATGTTTGGCAAACTTGTGGATGAAGTTAAGTCATCAGTAGACCTATCTTTTTTTTTTTGACGATTCGGTTGGAAAACAAACAACATTGATGCTGTGTCAGGGTATAAACCCGCGACCATGGAGACCATCCGAACGACTTTCCAGTGCACATATCAGACGACAAAGCAGTCATTCAAGTGAAAGACACTATTCCATGATAACTGTAATTATCGCACTATCTTAAAAAATTTTTGTCATTAACCTCCTCCCCAATTCGTCACGATAATTATTTTTAAAAATTAACATCTTCAACGTTTCCTTAAGTAATAGAATATAATTTTTCTTTTTCTTGTTTAATATCCAATTTTAAGTCTAAATCTAGATTTCTGATAATATAAAAATGGGATGTATGGGACCCAAACGTCACCCTAATGCTTTGTTTGATTTTTTTATAGTTTCATCAATATGTGGATTTCATGACAGTTTTTCATTTATTATAACACCTAGGTATTTTTGCGTTCTTATTCTGTCTTACTGGTTTACCATGAATAAGTGGAATTAATTTGTTTAGTTTTTTTTTGGTTACTCTTAGAAACTGACATTTTTCTGGGTGGATTCCCATTTCTGTAATTCATCTAATTCTCTTTGTAAAATTTCCGTATCTTGTGTTGTTTGTATTGTTTTATAGCCTATATTACCCAATCGTCTGCAAATAATCTGACATTAGTACCTGAACTAATGCAATTTGGTAAATAATTTATGTAAATTAAAAACAGCAGGAAACCTAAGACTGTTCCTTGAGGTACTCTTATCTTATCTTCTTATCTTATATAATACAGACGTTACTTCAAAAAAGAAGATGATTACGTCCTACGCGTCATGCATTTATTCATGCATATTAACCAATGACTCCCGAGTTTACTGTTATCGGTGTTGATTTTTAGCCATTTATTATTACAGTTTGTTCTCTCCCTATCAGGATGGCTGCCTGGTCGTGCGGTTTGCACGCTGGACTGTCGTTCGGACTTATCGATGGTCCCGGGTTCAAACCCTGCCTGCTCCCATCTCCCGTCGTCCTGCGGGAGGTTTGGACTAGGAAATAATTATCTTCAACTCTGAAGGAACATCCGAAATAAGTAAAACATTTTACAAAACAAAACAAATCTTTTATCCTCAGATGCAATGGACTGAATAGGAAAGGCGGGGAGCATTTTCCAAAGGCTGCAGCCTATTTGGACAAACCAAGCCATTGGACACGAGACAAAATACACCTTCTCAACACAATCATCATCCCAACAGCAACATATGCATGTTTGACATGCAAGTCATCTGTCAAAATTGATAAAAGACTAAATGTGGCTCAACAAAAATGTCTGAGACGGACTTTAGGAGTCACAACAAGGAAATCCTATGCCATACTGGGAGTCGAACACTTAGTGAGGTTGTGACAGAGCGTCGCATGAGGTCTGCGGGACATGTTCTCCGACAAAATGAACTACGCATACCAAGAGTTGCGATAACATGGAGGCCAATACCAGGAAAGCGCAAACAGGGACGTCCTCGTATAACTTGGCGCCACACCTTCACGGAGGACCTCAGAACAGTGGACAACAGGTGGTAGGAGGCTTCAGACATTGCCAGTGACAGATCTTTGTGGAAATACCTTGCCGCCCAATGCGCCGAACGGCGCGAGAGGACCAAAGTCTAGGTAAGTAAAAAAGCAATCGACCATAAATGCCAAAAAAAAATTTTTTTTTAAGCAAACTATGGTGGTGAACTTTGTCAAAAGCCTTGGTAAAATCAAATAAAATGGCATGTATTTGCTCACTGTTAGAAGAAGGAGTATTAGTAAAAGTTTGTCCTAGCATGTGGAAGAATGATAAATTATTGGCGATGATGCAGCTCATGATTCATGCGCCATACGTTTATATTTAAATGGCCCCACTCAGAATGCATTTCTGTTAAACTTGGTAGCCAGATTTCCTATTTGAATTTGTAAAACGGTTCAATTTTATTTTAAAAAATATAGATCCATAGATTCTCTATCTAGATCTAGATCCAGATCTAGCATATTCTAGCTCTTTATCTCCGTTATTATTTTCCAAATTCTGACAGAATTGTTCATATTTCATATTTGTACATTCTACCATGTTTCTTCAATAACATTTTTATTTGTTGCCAGAAAAAGTTACTTTTGGTATAGAATTATAGGAGAATTTATGCTTTTTATATAAAACAAATACAACTTTATGAAACCAAAAATTACTTTAATTTAATGGGGTCAATTCGACGATAGTATCGTTAATTAGGAGAGAAAGAGCTAGATCCTAGTCTTTCATAAATCTAGATTTAGGTTTTTTTTACTACTGGTAGCATTTCCTATCTGGCAATTCGTAACCGGAAATTTACAACGACTAATCTACACGCCATTGTTGTTATAGATCGAGTAGTGAATACCAGTCTTTAATAGATCTAGATTTTGTATTAATTTTATAAAGAACAGATCTATATTATTTGTTATAAAAGCTAAAGCATGATATTCGAATTTTAGACCTATCATTGTGAACTATGGATTTACTGTCTAGTTATGATGATGAAACTTCAAACACTTCGAATAGATCATCAAATGAACAGGTTTAATTTTTAATTTTAATTATTAATTTGTTGCAAGACTTGTAACGATGAATGACTTCGGTCGGACGAGATCTAGACTAGATCAAGATCTAGAGAGTAATTTATTTATTCTGGACATTACATGATTCCGAATAACTCGCTGTTTTTTGTGGTCATTGCATCTTTATTTTGAATATTAATTAATATTTATTTTAATGTGCAACAAGCGTGCTTCTCTAATTCTCTATCTGTAGGGAGGCGAACAAAAAAATTTTTTTTTGAAAAAAAAAAATTTGCTTAGTAAATCATTAAAGTACTTTATTAGAACTGTCCATCGATGTAAAAATTATGACTGTATGTTTAATAGTTTGAAAGTTATGATTTTTTTGGTGTCGTTTTGGCTTAACATAGGTTGACATGGAAAAAGTGTGATGAGAGCGTCTCGGTCGCTTAGCCAGCGAGACACACCCCCCGCTCAAAAATTTAAAATTTGGAATTGAGTTTCGTAGGGGATAAATCTACTTATTAAATAAGAAATTTAATAGTAGATTTAGTATTCATAGTGAATTTCTCGCGATTTATCCGTCGCATCGCCCAAAAACTTGAAAATACGGTTATCATTGTGTGCTATGGGATTTTTACAGTTTTTGTGAATTTTGATAAGGAAATTTCGTCATCAATTTATAACCACTTGATGTCATGTAAAGCCTAATATTCTGGATATATTCAAATAGTTTTTGTGAATTAATCGCCGTCGCATTAATTTTAAAGCGAATTTGAAAAATAATTGTTTCAGACGATTTTGATCCCACTTTTTAAATATTTTGTTATTTTCTGCCATCACAACGCCGCCATTTTGTCCCCGCCTCTCTGACATTTCTTGTAGATCTAGACCCCATAATTTGTTTATTTCATCAATATTTACATTTTAAACAAGTAAAGTTCATAAATACAAATGAAATCAGATTTGTGAGCTAGAAATTCACTATGAATACTAAATCTACTATTAAATTTCTTATTTAATAAGTAGATTTATCCCCTACGAAACTCAATTCCAAATTTTAACTTTTTGAGCGGGGGGTGTGTCTCGTTGGCTAAGCGACCGAGACGCTCTCATCACACTTTTTCCATGTCAACCTATGTTAAGCCAAAACGACACCAAAAAAATCATAACTTTCTAACTATTAAACATACAGTCATAATTTTTACATCGATGGACAGTTCTAATAAAGTACTTTAATGATTTACTAAGCAAATTTTTTTTTTTCAAAAAAAATTTTTTTTGTTCGCCTCACGGTTATAATTAATTTGTTTTTATGTTCCGCTTTTCCAAAGCAGATGGCAGTTTTTTAGATTCTTGGTAACCAAGTATGTGAAGCTATTGTTTTAACCTCCCCCTGCAATTCATACTCATATAGCCATATAAGTAGGGATGTTACAATTTTTTTCAGAAAAATTATTTTTAAAATCTTGTTGTCTGATATGTTGTAGATTTGAAAGAGCCTCTAAATTTATATGAATTATGTATGTATGATTCCTGGTTGAAAGAAAATAAATTTTCTATGTGTGCTTGTCCTTATCATAGCAACCAATGGGCACGATGTGAGGAGATTTGAATGTGTTGAATAAATATGCTTGCCATTTCTTATATATTAATCAACTAGTCCAAAAACATGTTTCAAAGGAAAGTTTATTGTTATTAAAATATCTGAGCACTAAGCTGCATATTATATACTCATTAGATCTATATCTATTTCAAAATGCGTAACTGCAGAAATATCTCAATGTCAGCCATTTTGACATCATTTCAGTCTAAGTTTTTTTTTAACTGCTATAATAATTCAACCTATCAGAAAATTATTTGATGTCACATGACCAATCACTATTATCTTGGCATGTAAACAAGATGGCTAAAATTACAATGGTTAACAATGGCCTCCAGCATTAGATTCAACTGCTAAATATTAAAAATTAATAGCATCCAAAATGCACAGTATTATGGGAAAAGTAAAGCACTGAAATTTAGCCAGAAAAATGCTCTACAAAACTGGAGAGTCAAAAGGCGTGGGAACGTTGAGCTTTTTAAACTATACACAAGGGAAATCGAACCTTTATTTAAGTCTAATAAAAAGTAACCTTCTACTCCACGTGGGAAAGCGTAATTTCATTCCCTGAAGCCATTTTTATTGGTCAATCAAAAACAATAATTCTTTTACAGAGAATAATTCAATTAATAGGTTAAAAAAGTGCACCTTTAAGGTATGTAAAAAAAATGTCAGAAAAAAGTCTAAACAGTTTTTTGACTTAATAAAAGGGGCGTGTCACCGGATATTGTAACATCCCTAATATAAGTGATGAAGGCTATATTATTAGCCTGTTTGATCGTAGGCTGGTGGATATATCAAAATAAGCTTCCAAACATCTTTAGAAAGACATTCCAATCACATTCATACTGTTAGCTGTTAAATAAAATTAAAAAAGGAGGTGTTTCAATGATAATAATGAATTTAACACATTCTCCTATAGTGCACAAGGCAAAATCGTAATAAGAAATATTATTGGGATTAATAAATCTATGATGTTTTCAATGAATAAACGTGACCTACATTGAAATATCTAGAATATATAATTTATGAATGAAAGAAAAAGTGCGGGTTGCTAATTTGAAGCCATAGACCATGCCCACTGCAGGTGATCACGCCAGTCAAGCGCTGGTGGTGAGGAGAGGTATACACTAAACGTGTAGTGTCACAACCTATCATACAGGCAGTGGAGGGAAGGGGGAGAGAGTCATGAAAAGACAAAGAAAAGCATCTATGGGAGGGAGGGGATGTTAAGGTGTAACAAAACGAACATCCAAATTATGAAAAGAAGAGGGTCCTTGGATGGGAATTAAAAGAAAGAGACAGAGAATATGTAGCCTACATGTACATGTAGCCTAGTTGAAAATATCATGTTTATTAAATTATAATAATTAATTTATAGATCTATAATTTATATAGATTTATTTCTGTCTGTTTCTACACATAGATTATATAGGTAGGCATATATAAATAAATAAACTATAAACGATGTGTATATATATATATATATTTATAGAAAAAGAGAGAGTGAGACAGGGAGAGAGAGGCAATATACTATAAATACATATTGCAGAAGTGAATCTACTTTTAATACGATCTAAATAATTTTTAATTAACACAGATATAATTTATTAGCAATGACATAGTGATGTTTCTTAAGGGTGCTCTAAAGGAGAAAGCACAAAAACTGCGTTTATTATAGGGGCATGAAGTGACCCAATTTATTTTAAAATAAAATCTTGACTATGAGTGGTAATTCAAAGAAACTCAGCTATTTTTATAGTCCTTTAGTTGCAGAATAAGAATCTGCTTTCAGTTTTTTTTTGTAAGATCTAGAGTAACTTACGTTTTATGAAAAAAAAAATCCGATTTTATTATTTTTCCATTTTCTGAAGAATGCGAAATAAGATTTTAGATTTATTTTGAACATGCGCACATCCAGTCTTTTGACACAGTTAAAGTTCTTTTTTTTTTTTTTTCAAATCTTGTGTTACCGTATTGTCTTATAAGTCTAGATCTCGGTCCAGACTAGAGTGGTTTGAATCAGTCTAGATAAGATATCTAGATTCTTTAATTTGAATACATTTGATCTAGATCTAGAGCATCTAGACTTCAATGGCTGCTTGCCAGCTTTTGAAAAGTATTATACTGATTAGACTTAAACTTAAGTTAAGTATCAGAAATGGTGCCCGGTCGCTATATTACGTATGTAGCACTAATCACCGCTATTACTACAATTCTAGATCTATTATTTTTTCACTGTTGTTACGATGGCCCCTAGATTTTTCTAATTTGAACCCTGTCTGCCGACTTCCATGAGTTCAAATGGGATTAGATTTAAAACATCTAGATCTAATCTATTATAATAATAATAATATCTACTCATCATCTAAATCTAATAGAGTGATACTGTGATAGACCTGCCGTGTACCGGCCATCTGGATTTATATATAGAATATACTTTTTTTATATAGTAGTAAGTAGGCCTTCTTAAACTTCTTTACATGACTATAGTGAGTTACTGAGTATTTATAAGCCTGATAGAATGTAGATATCTAATAATAATATATTGGATCTAGAGTCAAGTTATTAGATATAAGTAGCTCTAGATTATAGATCTATCTATAGTGAGGGATATATATATATTTTAATATAAAAGTTTAAAAACTTTCTCTAACTAATAACTTATCATTACTAATGCTATAAAAGCCCAGTATAGTAGAGATCCACTTCTTCTAAACAACTTGTATCAGCATGAAAAAGAGTCATATAAGGAAGCCTCAATTTGCAGTTTTATTGCTAAGCTTTCTCTTCCTCTAAGCATTGCTCCTCATCTGCTTGTTATTGCTCATCTTGCTTAAGAACTCAGCTGAGATTCAGCAGCTTTTCAAAGCATTTTTTGTGGACTTCATGTGCAAAGCTTAGTAAACAGTTTCTCCTGTACAAAATTTAATAATTAGTGAAACAAACAGAAGTGTAGCTCATACTTTTGAAGTATTTCCAAAACTCAAGCATGTTTTTCAAACACATTTAATCCTTATAGTTGTTTGAGAAAGAAGTTGTTACAATATCTGTAAAGCAGTTATCTATTATAGAATGCTCAGACTGCAAAAAGCTTTCTCCTACCATCAATATATATACAAACAATAGTCAGGAATAGTGCCATGAATGCATTTTGTGTGCAGTAATGCTCAATGCAGTGTAAATGTTATGTAATACAACATTAATTAAAGAAAAATATTAAATAAAATGATTCTACATAGTTTAAAAAAAATTCAGCAACATCTTTTTTTAAGTAGCCGCGACAGGTCAGTTCAAAAATGGGGTGGGGGGCTTACAAAATTTCCTAAAATTTTTGCAAAGTCAGTTCCCATCACTGTGTATAGTAAAACACTATTTGTAATTGAAAAAGTACTTATGTTTGTTTAAAATTCATTTTAAAATATTTAAATCTTATAGAGAAAAAAAAAATTTTAGTTACCGTATTTTTTGCTGTATAAGACGCTCCGGCATATAAGACGCACCCAATTTTAAAGGAGGAAAATCTAGAAAAAAAAATTCTGAACGTACCGTATTTTTCGCCGTATAAGACGCACCAACTCCCCCCCCCCCCCCCCCCAGTTTTGGAGAAGAAAAAGTGCGTCTTATACGGCGAAAAATACGGTAAGTGCCTGGTGCCTATACTTTTAAAGTATGAATTAATTATTATGCTGAGATTATTATTTAAAAAATTGAAATGTAATACTTTGATTTTAAGTTATTATGATGCATGAAGTAAATAATTTTTACGTCTATATCAAATCTGCAACACGTTAATGAAGAACATATTTGGTATCATGCATTCTAAATATTAATGCCTAATGCATGATTTTATATAAGAAAAAATGTCTAGATATTCTATTTTATGGGTTGATTATTCATCAAAATAGATTTTTTTATTACAAAAAATTATTATTAATTTTTTTTTTTTAATAAAATAGCATACTTACAATTATCACTTACACATCAGCAATCAATCAAATAAAATTAAAAAACACTTAAGGAAATTTAAAATACTATCACAATGAAAGAACAAGTATAATCTCAGCAGCATCCTTATTTTCATAATTTTTTCAATGGGATATTGTGAATCTCACAGATTCTTAGATTATTTACTTTTGTAAACAATATATTTTCTATGATCAAAACATGTGTTAAAGAATATGCACACCAATGTCTTTCAAAGCAGCTTTTATTTCATTTCTTGCTCATCTGTCCACTCTCAATTAATTATTCTATAATAAAAAATGTGTCTCTTGCTCATCTCTTTTTTAGTGCAAAGATAATGCAAGTGTTGTTGTCCTTGACTTTTGTCTTACCATCTAATAATAGCCATTTTAGCAATTGGTGCTTTTCATGATAAAAAATTAAGAAACCTAAGATTCTTTCAGCCCAAGCATTGTAGTGAATCACATTGTTTTTATACCCACTGATGGGTCTGATGAATCCCTTATTAATGAGAAACTGTCTCATTAATATGTCCAGTGTAGACTGAGGTATAGTTTGATTTAAAAATTGAGTGGAGTTTACTAAACATGGTTTGATAATTTATTAACGGACAACCAAAAGCATTAATGAAATAGTTAAATAGAAACTCTGGTGCATCTAGCATTTTTTAATGGTGCGGAATGTGTCCTTGATGTTCCAACTAAATGTGAACAACAAATTTAATTCCAAATTTCTTATATTTATATATATATATATATATATATATATATATATATATATATATATATATATATATATATATATATATATGATAGCTATATAATATTTTTAATAAAAAAATTAAAATTAATAGTAGTAAAAAAAAATTAGAGTGAAATAATAATAACTGAGAGTAGTTGATAATTATGTGATGCAAACAAATCTTAAATTCTATGAATATTACTAATGGTACAAACTTATTTAAAAGATAATTAAGAATTTTTTTTTTTTTTAATTTTACACAAGTACCTTAAAGGATTACGTCAAATCATAGTGAAATGGAATAATTAAAAAAATATTTAACGTTATGAAAAAAAAAAAATTAATTTTATATGTAGATAAATCAAATGCTTTTAAAAAGAAATTACTCAAATCATAGATGGTTATAAATAGGGGGCCGATTGAGGGATTTAAATATGTACTGTCAGTGATGGCTGTATACATATTCTAACAAATCTCTTTTTTCATGGATAATTTTTTTTCTGCCAACTCTGTCTTAAAATATAGTGTTCAGTGCTTAAAATGTCAACTATCGATAATTGGTCACAAATTTGAGTGAATCGAGTGGACTTCACTGTAAGTCATTTTTTTAATTAAATTAGGTCGAAAATACGGTTCTAACTTATCAATTAAGCATTTTTAAGCAAATGCCTCTTTTTTTTTTTAAAGTTTGAGGGATTTAAATATGTACTGTCAGTGATGGCTGTATACATATTCTAACAAATCTCTTTTTTCATGGATAATTTTTTTTCTGCCAACTCTGTCTTAAAATATAGTGTTCAGTGCTTAAAATGTCAACTATCGATAATTGGTCACAAATTTGAGTGAATCGAGTGGACTTCACTGTAAGTCATTTTTTTAATTAAATTAGGTCGAAAATACGGTTCTAACTTATCAATTAAGCATTTTTAAGCAAATGCCTCTTTTTTTTTTTAAAGTTTGGCGCCCGGATTAATTCAATTGACAAACATAAAAAACAAAATATGCAGTCGTTTGATCTTCAACCAAATAAAAACAAACCAACAATGGAATAATCGGAACATGCCTTTTAAAAATATCATCATTCCAGGTCACAATGAGCACAAATTTCGTGCAAAAAATGTGCAAAATGTAATTTTACTATGAAATTCAAAATACCATATTTTTGGACCTTTGCAGTTTGTGTATGAAAAAATGTAGTACTACTTCCGGTGTTTATACGCAGACATCGAACTACCTACTAAAACTAAATCTAATGTGCGTGTCAATCTTCAAATGTAGGGATGTGACTGATGTGAAATATTTGAAAAAACAATTTTTCGTTAAAACATCATTAAAATACTTAGAAAGAAATTTCCAATGGTGTATAAATTATGAATGTAAGTTGAACAGTAAGAAAGTTATGATTTTTTTTGTGTGGCTTTTTGACCTAACATTGGTTGACATGGAACAATGAAGATGAGAGTGTTAAAAAGTTGGAATTGAGTTTCATAGACGATAGATCTACTTATTAAATAAGAAATTTAATAGTAATCTAGTATTATTATAAGTAAATTTCTAGCTCACAAATTTGATTTCATTTATAATTATCAACTTCACTTGTTTAGAATGTAAAAATTGATAAAATAAACAAATTATCAGGTCTAGAGTGACTCTAGAGCTACAAGAATTGTCAGAGGGATGTGGACAAAATGGAAGTGATAAAAAAAACTCTTTAAAATCTATTTAGACCTATACATAAATGCTATATCTACTAGCCTCTGCATGATTTTATTCTTAAGTTTAGTTTTCAAAAGAATTTTAAAAAACCATGGCCATAGCCGCCATAGGGAGCAGTGCAAATTTATGCATCAACATTATAATCGATAACAATTGAAGTGAGCAAGGTATTGTGATAAAATATGGCCATATATATATTCTATTAGCCAAAAAAATCAAGTTCTATAATGCAACCTGAAATGAGTATCAGTAAAAATAAAAATACATATGCTTTCAAGTTTTACTAAAGTAAACCTATGTACAGAAATTACGAAAAACGGAACTAAAGTTTTTACGCCATTTTTTTTACTTCCGGTCTTACTGATTTTCACATATCTATTAAATGATTCTGACCCAATTTCCTTCCATCTTGATTTTGATCTAGAGTCTGGAGTTGTTTTTTTAATGCAGTCATTACATGAATTCGGACACTTGCTGTTTTTGTGGTCATTAAATCTTTATTTTGAGATTAAATACGAAACTAGCTTCTTGCACAATGTGCTGATTCTGACCCAATTTCCTTCCATTTAGCTGTCTTTTTATGTAAGAAAAAAGGATTTCAAATGTGTTAGTCAGCTTGTTGTTTTTTTCTATATTACCCGGATGACTTTACCTCTTCTTGGGGGTTAAGACCATATTTTTTGGTTGGCCAAGTGTATGCTAATGTAATGAGCCTGGCTATATTTATTGTTTTTGGAGCTGTTTTATTTGATTCATAAGTCAAGTTGTTTGATTCCATAATTAAAAAAATTAATAGGGTGTTTGAATTAAAATTACGATTTTCTTACCAAAATTTATTTCAAACAGCAAACACATCAATTTTAATGATCTTATATTATATTTGTTTTTTTGTTGTTGTTTTTTTTTTTATAGTCAGGGAAATGGGCAAATGTTTGGAGTGAGCTTGAAACATTGAATGAAGTTGAATGCCTAGATCTAGACTCTAGACCTACTAGATAGATATAGAATATAATGTAGATTTATATAGAGTTAATAGAGAGAATATAGAGGATTCAGCTATTTAGGCAAGAATGGCCATCCTAGCCTGTACTATACTAAAGATCATCTGTATAAGAAATTTATTAAATGAATAAACAAAAAAACACAAACATTCAACACTCATTTAACAATCTAATCATGCAAACATAAAATAAGTATAAAAGTCTGTGTAGAAGTCACTATCCCAGTGACCTAATTTTGGTAAAATAAGTGTGTTCATATTTTTTTATTATTTTTTTTTTCGTATTTATGCATAGTTTGAAAACATCTTAAAATGATTTCATGTGAGGGGCTATGCCTGGGGATCTTAAAATATAGTTAATATTAATATAAAATTAAAATCTAAGTTTTAACATTTATTAAATGATTCACTATATATTAAAATTCATATCCATTGCTTGACAGCAATGAATTGGGAGAAGAAAGATAGCAACTTATAAGTTATTCAAATTATTGACTTAAAACTTAGATCTAGTCTAGATCTAGATATTTTATTTATAGCTTTTAGACTTATAGATGTCAACCAGATGATTAACCTTTGTACAGCTTACTTTTTTTTTTTTTTTTTGTAATGGTTGTTTCAAAAGCTTGTTAAGCATTCTAGAAGCTACATAATAACCGATTGAAGTGATTCTGTTTATTTAACTATGGAGAGCATACTTTATCAAGAGGCCTGAACAAGAATCTGGCTCCAAAACCCTCCTATAGAAGAAAAACTATAGGAGAACTGCCTGATCTGGAAACCACTGTGCAGTTAATCTCAGAACCGTTTGATATAGGATTAATGACTGATATGAACTCTCCAACATGTAAAATGAGAATGAAGAAGAAACTATGAAGAGCTTTTATTTTGTTTTTCATGTATTGTAGATGTGATTTACATGCTTCATCACAGTAACAGCACTAACCATACAGTTTCACATTTCTTTTCTAGATATCTATGAAATCAGGATCAGCTGGACTTCTTCAATCTGAATGGGAACATTTTGAGAAAATGATTGGTTCAGAAAGTGTGCCTGATAAAAATGACGCTGTAAAGGAAGTTCAAACACCATCTGCTGAAAAAGTATTGGAAAACCCTATGCCTTCAAATTTATCTGAAAAGAAGGATAAGGAAGAAGAAGAGGAGGATGAGTCTCATCTACCTCCAGGAGTGAGGAAGAAAAATAGATGCCATAGCAGTAGCAGTAGTTCCTCAGAGAATGAAAGTTCTAATTCTGATATGTCTACTGACTCTGATGACTCAGAAACAGAGTCAAAACCTAACAAAGAAAGTAAGTCACAATTGTCATATCTTTATACTCTTATTTTCATGTGTTTAAATAAGTTGGTTATTAGTGAATATATATTTAAAAATAAGGACATTTGTAACACTAACTTATAATTTCTATTTATTTGTACAAATTGCAGGTAAAACTGAGTCTAGAGATAAGCCTGAAGTGAAAAAAGATCTGAAGCAAGACTCTCAAGAAAAGACTACTGAAAAAAGGGTACGGTTGTTTGAAATTTATGTATATTTTTTTTTTTTTTTCATCATTGTCAGTTGCATTAAATAGAATAGCTAAATAGGGTTAGCTGTCACAGTTGCTATATATTGTCTTTCATTTTTCCTGCTTTTCGTTAATACCAAAAAAAATAAAAAATTTTTAAAGTATTGAGCCATTCAGAAGCAACCATTCTCTTCAGGAACTCATTTTCGTCATCGAAAAGAAAAAAGGCGATTTTTTTTTCTAGTATTTGCCAAATAAAGAGATACTTTTTTACATCACTGAGTGCCTTATAACTCAAAGCAAATTTTTAAAATCATGTGAATTCAATTTCACATTTTAAAAAACCTGTCAGACTTATAGGGTGAGTATTTAACCCATACAAAGCTATTGTTTATTATGCGCGCTCATGTATTGATACAAAAGTCAAAAGCTGTTAGGCCTTTGACCACAGCTAGAGAACCCAAGTTTGACCTCTTGCTTGCTATATACATAGGTAATACTACTTCAAAAAGAGCTCCTCTTGTGAGCGGACCTGTAGTTGGTCCGTTATGCTGAACTAATGCTGGATGTGATGGTGTAACTTCCACAGTGTAAGTTGGGCTCGTCAGCGACGGCCCTGCAGCGTAAGTAAGAAGGGTCTGACATTTGTTTCAAACTTTTTGACCCTGGTAGATGTGACACTTTAGTAATTTATAATTTTGAGTATCAGGGTTATAGTTTCGAAAGCAAAATAATTATGGAATATGTGTAACTTTTTATATATCTTTAAATAAATTGTAACACAAAATTTGTTTTAAAAAATAGTAAATAAATTTAAGTTGTGTACAATACCTGTTGTTTATAAGTCATTGTCATGATCCTGGTGTTGTTTTGTTTTGTTTGTATCAATAGTTCAACTCACTAATTACAACAGGCAATGTAAAGTGTCTAGTTTCATTTATTACAGTATAAATTAACAATTAAAAATAAAAAGTGAAATCACTAAACACAAATTTATTTGTACATATTTGTTTGTTAAACTTAATTTTTTTTTTTTTTTTACAGTAAGTTCTTGTTTTTTGTTGTTAATCCATGTGCTACTAGGTTTGTAAATTTGTGTTCCTAAATGCATGATATGCACCTTTTTTTTTTTTTTTCTTCAATTCATTATTATTGTCTTTCAGGTAAAAAATAGATCAGTGAGTAGATCAAGATCTCGGAGTCCACATTCTAAACGAAGACGATCATCAGAACGAAGTAGGCATTCACGGTCCCGATCTAGATCCAGGCATCGTTCTAGGTCTAAGCATCGCAGGAAAGAAGTAAGCTATTTGTTTTTTGCAATAATTGAATGTTTACAGTATGAAAGAATAACGTTTTCTGATTTAATTTTCTGATAACAAAGAAACAATTATTGTGTATTGTACTTTAGTGACTTTGATTTATATTAAATCTAAATCACTTTTATATATTCCAAAAGCTTTAATATATATATATGTATATATAGAATAAGGAAGCTGGTTGGTCATAATAGTTTCACTGGAGGATGAAATAGTTTAGGGTATGGAAGATCATTTCATGGTGTTTATTACTGTAGTGACAATTTTTAAGTTTTGATTTATTCAGCATTGTTTTATATATATATATATAAAGTTCCCCTTTCAGACCTTGCGATCTGTGAGGCAGGTAATCTGTTTCTTTGGCCAACTGTTAACGAGCAGGGCATCATGTGGCCATCACAACGACCAACTGCATTACTTTCACCAACTAAAGTCAGGTACCCATTAGAGTTGGGTAGACTCAGGAGCGCCCTAAAAATCCAGAAATTCAAAATCCTAGTCTTCACTAAGATTCTAACCCAGGACCAATATAGTTATTGGTGATGCGGATATGCGTAATTGTGTGTATCTGGGGCAGAACATTTGTACAGTCAGTGAATCATCAGGACAGCTGGTGTAAGGTTTCTGTGGTCAATAATTTACCATGGTATCATGTTGCTACAATCAATAATGCTCGTCTTCTTTAAGTACTGTCAAAGGCTCTTCATAACTGACAATACTCCTCAAATTTCATCTCCTTTAAAGTGATTAGAATTCAAGAAGTCAGGCACTTCAAAATTCAGCCACTGCAAGTTTTCAGTATTAGTTTGCCTTATTGTAGTCTATAAAAACTATGTTCTGGGGAACCATGACAAAAACAATTGTTAATGTTTTAATTTACAGCAGGTGAAGTAGGATTTTAGTGCATATAAGGCATAGAATGATTCATGTATTCATTAGGTTCTGTTCTCTTGAAATGGTTATTTGCCCTGGGTTCCAGTTTATTTGTATTTAACATATATTTTTTTTTTTCAGAAGAAACACAGATCTCACAGGTCACGTTCTAAAGATCGGCGTGGATCCAAAGACAGAGACTACTATCGGAGTAAGCACAGAGAACGTGATAGGCATGGCAAGCGCAGAGATTTCAGAAATAGGAGAGATAGTGAGCGTAGTAGACGAAGTAGAAGCAGGAGCAAAGAAGACCATGATCGTAATCATCGAAGTCGCAGCAGAGAAAACAGTGAGCACCGACGCAGGAGTCGCAGTGGGAGCAGGAGCAGAAGAAGGAATCCAAGCCCAAGGGGAGGAAAGGTACTTTTCTTGTTTATTGTGCATATGTTAATAGAAATGTTGAGTGCAACAGATAGCTTCACATTTTTTTAATAAAACATTTGAGTGTGTCTGTGTATAAAAAATAAATCCAATACATGTATTTTAAAAAAAATGAATATATAAATTTACTTATTTTCAAGTTTAAAAATTTCCTTTTTTTCGCATATTAATTGTAACATTACTTAGTTAAAAGCTTAATTTAGTTAGGTACTATATACTTTAGAAGAATTCAGTCTCTCTTAATTGGAGTATCTGTTCACAGAAGTAGATTTACTAATAGTTCCTAAATTTGTTTGTTCCCATCACTACATTCACTAACACACAAAAAAACAACTGAAAATGTTCTACGCAAATCAAAAATAAATTTTATTTTAGAAATAAAATCTTAACATGGCTTCATTCTATCAATTTTTCTGTCTCAAAGTTACATTTCAAATGTGAGACCATCTTGTCATTACAAAAAAAAAACTGATTCTCTGTCCGTATCATGTATTTCTAACTATAAATCCCCCTTTCGGACCTTGCGATCTATAAGGCAGAAGATGTAAAGGTCATCTGTTTCTGTGGCCCACAATTAACGAGGGTGTCATGTGGCCAGCAAAACAACCAAACGTCTTTATTTTTGCCCAACTAATGTCAGGTACCCATTAAAGTTGGGTGGACACAGAGGCTCCAAAAAAAAACGAAATTAAAAATCCCAGTCTACACCAGATTTCGAATCCAGGACTCTCGGTCCATAAGCTCAGCCATTGTGCCTCCATTTCTAACTTCTGTCATGTAAACTAACCTTTCAGTGTAGAGTAAATTAAAAGGTCTGTCCCCCAACACTTTGTCAGACACTGTGAGAAACATGTGATCCAGTTATATTAAATAATAAATCATAGATATCTTTTCTTTTTCTCATAAAATACTTTGCAATAAATTTTTTTTAAGGTGATTAAATATGGAGAAAAAGTCATAAAAGCAGGGGCAAGTTTTGGCCGGCCACCACCATCTAAACCAATGACTTTCAAAGAAAAAATGAGACAGCAATTGATAAAGGCTATTGAAGAAGGTGGAGATGTCACTGCTGCTTTATTGAATACTGGTAAATACAATTAATAGTTCTGGCTACTAATTACTGAAAGTTCATTCTACAAGCTTAAGACAAGTTTTTTTAGATTAAGAATAAAACCATTTATTAGAATGTAAGTAAGTTTAGGCTTAGGGGTGCCACTTCTCCATGATACACTGAGAAATTTGATTTATAGGGCTGAATTTTTTTTTTATTTACCTCTAAAACTAATGCCTCATTATAACCATTACCATTGAAAGCCCCATTAAAAGCATCAAACCTCAACAGTTACATTACATCTACATCTAAAGCATCTTCAATCAAACCAACTAAAGCATCATCATAAACATTTCTATCTAAATATGTACTATATTAGGGTTTAAGTAAAATTCTGCTGTATCTTATATGATACAATTTTGTCAGTGTACACTTCATATACTTTTTAGTCACTCTTTCATAGAAGGATGTGGAATAATATTCACTTTCATATGGTTGATATAAACAATGAATGCTTTTAGTTAGTCAATGGACAGATTCTCATTCTTATTTTTCTAGTTCAATTTTCAATTTTAAACATTAACTTGTGCACATAAGTTTCTGGGTTTAGGAAGGAAGGCTAATGTGGTTTCTGGGCATGTAAAAATTTGAAAGATTTCATGTTAGGGTAAACTAAGTGGCACCCCTGTATGAATTGTTGTTATTCTACTTTTAGATGGTACTGTCATATGTACTCAAACAGCTGGAACTCAACAAGTACCTGCTCCGAAGAAACCTCCAGTCCCTTTAATGGCAAATTTAATTACCAATGCGGCTGGTATTGCTGCAGCTACTATAACAGCCTCTGAAGCTGCCATGCAGTCATTGATAGAGCTACAGAAGCAGGTAAGTGTTTTATTGTCAGATTTTTTCTTGATGTAGACTCATCTATAAAGATTTTTTTTTTCTTTACTTTAATAATATTGTTATGATCTTCTCCTATTCAGGCCTTCTGTTAACACTGCTAAACACAACAGCACATCTAATACAAGAACTTGACAACAAGAGCTTCAATAAACAATGTGGCGGTTTAATTACAAATTACATCAACAGCCAATAAACACAAATGGCTACACAAACTTCAAATGCTTTGCTAGACAACAGAACTGCCTAATAAACACTGCAAGTCTCTCTAGCTCATACAGCTACATTTTCGAGGACTAACCTTGTAGCACACATTCCTTACTGCTTGCTGTTCTGGACTCTTCTGTCCTTTCTTACACATTGTCTCGACATTAAAGGCTCTCGGTCACATGACCACAACACAGTTCATACTTTTGTGTACTAGCAGTAATGTCCTTTGTTCAACAGCCGTTGACCTGTGTGATTGGCCTAAGTTGTGTGTATCGGTAGGCCACACACACATTAACCCTTTCAGGCCGCCACTGGAGTTAAACAAAATACTCCAGTCATGCAAAGTGATTAGGCCTAACCTAGTCCTTTCACTTCTATTCCTAAGTGTCTGGCCTAGCAGCTGTTACTTATAATAATTGCTATCAAAATAAAGTAACCTAGATTTAGAAGTGAAGCGCAAGCTAATTTACCTAAAATATAAATTAACCTTAAAGTGACCATATGAGAGGGTAATAATTCTTTATTAAGAACATAATATCATTTCTATAATTATAACCTATTTGGCATTGACCATCAGACATGTTGTTCTCTTTTCCCATGCATGATAATGGTGCTCAAACTCTTGCACCTATTCTGATTAGAGCAGGGGTGCCACTTTTCCAGGGACCCAGGTTTTTAATGGTTTGGATTCCCCCTTTTCTCTTTATTTTTTTAAATCTGTCAATAAAAGATTTTGGTCAATTATTTGCATCTTCCCTTCCTCTTTTATCCTAGTTTTTTCATAGACCTATGTACTCTACGTGCAAGCTGCCATTTTGGAATTAAGCCTTGTTTCACATCTCAGGATCTGTGAGACTTTCACTGTTCATGCACGCTTAGTTGTTTTTAATAGAATGTTAACATTTTAGACAAAACGTTTTATATCTAATCTAGATTTAGACTAATCTAATATATAAAGCACAAAGTAAGGCATATGCATGTATGTCCCGCATAGAAATCAAAACCGTTTAACCAATCTTGATAAAACTTGGCATAAATGTTCCTTAGGTCATGGCAGAGACCCTAGTGTATCTTTAATGTCCTCCCACACTGAGGGGGCCTTAAAATTAACAAAAATACCTAAACTTTTCTCTATTAAAGAGCAAAACATTTAGACAAATCAGGTAAACCTGGCCCGCAGCCCTCGAGTCATATTTAGCTAGTATTAGTATATATAGACGCCTATCTGGTTTAGATCTAGTTCTGAGATTAATGAGTAGATCTAGAATCAAGATATAATTTTAATCTACTCATATATGTATTTCATGAGTAATTACTAGCTTAGTTTGATTGAGAGTAATTGAAGTAGAGCATTTAACAAGGGTGTTACATAGCTAGCACAAAACACACTCTCCAACCTTGTTATAGCTCTGTAGGACAACCAAGCGCTATTTATTCTTAATCTTTCTGCTCTTGGTTTTCCATGTTTGATAGTTGTTTACATTCTATATCTCATTTGGTACATCTTAGTATTTTCATTTAGTATACCAACAAAATCTTGTCCACAATAATTGGATGGTCTATATCAAAAAGCAACTTACAATAGGGAGATAACAGATAACTTCTTGCATGTAATTAGTATCAAGATATCTTGATATTTTTCTAGTGGAATTTAATGACAGAAGTACTATTTAAGGTTGAACAATGACCCACAGTTTTACATTTGTCAAAGATCTTATGTAGTGATCCTACCCTGATTTAAACCTTAATTCTATTTATTTGTGTGAACAGACCACAGAAAAGACCGGTGTTGAGATTCCCAAATACTACAACCCTGCTGCCATCAATCCAGTCAAGTATGCTGAACAGGTGCAGAAAAGAAAACTTCTATGGTCAAAGACTAAAGAGAAGGTAGGGAAATAGTTGATCTTTTTTTTTATATAGTTTGGTGAAACCACCACTTAATATTGCCTGATCTTTTAAATTAGAGAGTTTGAGCCATTGGTGTAGGTGAGACGTACAACCATGAATTGAACACTTGCAAATTGAAGGGAATTGAAATTTAGAGATTCACTTTAGCTAGAGTTATTATCTTCTTGTCTTCTGTGCTTCCTCTTTCTTTTCATTGGTATAGGAGTCAAGTTGTACACAACAAAAAGAGCCTCTTTTTTTTAACTTGATTTTATTAAAAGTATACTTTAAGCTGAAGCTTGTTGTGTGCTGACCACAAAGTGTTTTTCTTAAGTAACTCTGCTACTGAAAATATGTTACTTTTTTTTTTTTTTTTTTGAGCAGACTACCATAATTTAATTCATATCATATATTTTTTGTTAATGATTTGATGTTTTATCATTCTTAACACTCTAGGAAGTTAATTCTCAATGGCATGCAACTACCCTGTCCAGTGACCATGATGACAAGTCCAAAGAAAAATTCAGGAAGTTGATGGGCATCAAGCAGGAAGACTCAGGTCTGGCAGAGGATGAGGAGGAGCTAGAACAGAAGCAGAAGGAGCTGTTTGAAAAGTTAGACAAGGAATATCAGTTTGCTCGCATGGCAACTCACACTCATAGAGGTGTAGGGTTAGGGTTTGGATCCAGCTCGTACCCACCTCCAGGAACATGACCTCCTGGACTAAAGATCTTCAACTGAGTGTCAACTTCATTCAAATCTACTTTGTAATGAATGTATAGGTTTATAAGAAAATCATTTATTATGTTGATACCTGGACAAAATAGTTTGTTAGTTCCTAGTATAAATTAAGTCACACACATAAATGTCAGGACATCTTGTATGTATTGTATCATTTTCATCAAAAGTTAATTTGCAATAACAGTGTTCAGTACATTTTTCAGTGGCTACTTATGTTGGCATCATAAGTGATTATTGAAAGTAAACTTGTTAACTTGTGTTCTTGAGAGAACTTATGTGTATAAGATATTAGTAAACTGCCACTCTGTGGTGTTAGTGTAATATCAGTTACCTGAGCTAACATTGTCATGTTGTAAATAGTATTTGTGATATCTTTGCAAAATATTTTTTTCTGTATATGTCATGCTGTCCTCATGATTAAGAGTGTTTGTACAGTTTTAATTTTAAAGGAATGATGTTTTATTCTTTATTTGTTTGGGAGATTTATTTCTTCCTTCTATTAGAGAATGGGTGGACATCTGCAGTAATGAATTAGATATATCAAACATCAGAGCTGTGCAGGTTATGACTATCATAACTTATAGGTTAAGATCAATAAGATAATCTTCATTTAGACTTCAGTTAAAAGTTAACTATGATTACAATTGGTAAACGAAGAATAGTCCATAATTTAACACTACTTTCAATAGTGACTCATGTTAGTCAAGTTGATTATTAAGCTGATATTAAGTATGCAGAAGAATGCTGCAAAAATTAAGAAAAGATTTCTTTTGTCACAACAAAAATGTTGCACACACACCTTGTTTAATGCTCTACTTTTTAGTACCGGGTATATTATAAACTCTACAGTGACATTGATGCATTATTTCAATAGATATTATTGGAAATCAAGTTATAGAATTCATGACTGATAATTACTCTTTCAAATAAAATGTTCACTGATTAGATATTTGGAAATATTAATTATCTATTTATAATGTGCATTCCTACAGACTCTACCAAAGTAAGCCAAAAACTTGTTGCTTTGTGGGGCTAAATGAACTGAGTCATAGAAATAGTCTATTATTTTTTGTATCCATATTTGTAAAAAAAAGTCATTCTAGAACTAGACTTGTATGTTTGCTTATTCCTTGTTTGACTTGAGTGCCAGCTCAACAAGCTACAGCGGGGGGTATAACTTTAATAGTATTGATGTTTGTTGTGAGTGACTATATTTAATAGCTGTGGTTATGCAGTCTTCATTTCATTTCTATTGGCTGACCACCGTCCGTTCTGACCATGTATCTCATTGATTGTTTCATGTGTTTATACATTGATCTGATAAGTACAGGTTAAAACTATCAGATGTAAATAAAGATGTTTCAAAAGTAAATGTGTGTTGTTCAATTGATGTAGTACAGATGTGTGGACATTAAAAAAAAACACCATTTGTTCAGAAAAGATTTTATTTACTTAAAAAAAAAATATATAAGTATTTAAATTGTGTACAGCTACATTTAATAATTTATAATAGTATCCTGAAGGAAATGTTTTACATAATTGAAGAGAGCTTCTTAAATTAATAATATGGCATACAAATTCTAGAATGTTTATTTTATGTGTTTTTGTTTAGTTAAGACGTAGACGATTCACTAGCTTTAATGAACATTCATTTAGTGAAGAATGGATTTCAAACATTGTAAATGTATATGCTAAAATAACCTAAAACATTGTTTCATATAGACCTATAATGACATGAACAACACCAGACCTCTAATTGGCCAAGGGGGGAGGGTGGTGGCACAGATAAAAAGTTTGAGAACCACTGCTATAAAGGCAAATTGCTTTTTGATTAGTAACAGGCAACTACATTTTTGTTATGTAATCATCAAAGCACATTGGGACAACCGAGACCTTGGCGAGGCTCTAGTACTAGTCAGCAGTAGAGTAAACAATAAGATCACTTGCAGGTTGTAAGTTGCCTGGAATAACAACAAAACTTTTAAAACACGGCGGCTCTTATGTATTAAGACAATCTAACAGACTCTGCGTCATATGGGCATTATGCCAGTTGGTGTAAAACTATTCCTCCACTCTCTCCTTCTTCCCTAGTGCTATCGAGCATGGAATGGGTTGCCTGAGTCAGCCAGAAAAACCAACGATTTGGCGGAATTTAAGTCATTGATTAACAAGCTTGACTAGATTGATCTAGGAACACGCGCATGACGTAATCATCTTTTTTGAAGAAGCGTCTGTATTTTGTAAGATAAGACGATAAGCAGCAGTCCATACTTTTGCGTGCCTTTTTATTACCATTTCTTCCTACATTGTACCTTGAATGTAGGATGACTTTTGGCAATTAACAACATCTGATAAATGAGTGAACTATAAGTCTAATTTGTGTTAATCGTTTTTTTTTGTAGCTAATGAAGGTCTCGTGACCCAAACATCCTCTGTTTTTTGTTGACACGACAGGGTTAGGCCTACCTCTATCATGTATGTTTATTGTATTTTCTATACAGTCGTTCACCCCTACATAGTTGTCCTCCTTCAGTCGTAGAACGACTATGGTTCATCTTGTGGATCACTTTTTCATGCCTGTAAAGAGTATGGCCGAAGAAAACAAATGTTATGGGACCACCTTCTACAGAACCACCCTCCATCCTCATAGACGATAACAAGCTGGATGCCGTAAATGAATTCTGCTATCTTGGATCTACAACTCAATATGACCTGTCTCTAGAATTGGAGATCAACCCTGCAGCAGTAAACAATTGTTATCCTTCTTTCAAACTGTTCCACGGTTATTATTTTTTTCTCAGTCATTTACAGGTAAAATATTTGTGTAGTGCAAGGGTAGGGGGGGGGGGCATTATTAGGCCTATATGCTACTAAGTGTATTCTTTGTTTCAAAATGTGATCTACTTTCATTTGCGGGGCGCAAACAAAAAAAAAAAACCCACTCCACTCAGATATTATCGAATTCACGGGCAAAATGTTGGCTATATGTTTTGAAGGGGTAGGGACCGTAGTGTTATATAGCGGGATGTAAGGGACGGGGCGAACATTTTTGGGAGAGACAAAAGTGATAGAATTTATAGGCCATAAGTCGAGTGTGTTTCACTACTGTTTGGGAGGGCGTTTTAAAGCGGGCCATTTCAATTAAACTCTACACATACTAATCACGGGTATCTGCTTGTTATTTATAATTTTATTACTATGAAAGCGGTTCGTACCCGAGTTTATATCCTGCCCGCTGCCATCCCCCGCTGTCCTCCTGGAGGTTTGGACTATCTTCTTATCTTATAAAATACAGACGTTACTTAAAAAAGAAGATAATTACGTCTTTTAGAAAGACGATTACCTTCAGAGTGAATATTTTTGTCAAACTCTCTCTTCTCTCTCTCTTTCTCATTCTCACTAGGTATCTGATTGTTTGTTTGTCTGTGAATTGTGTTCCATCCATCCATTCGTCCTTCTGTCCATCCGTACTTCTATCTATCTATCTTTCTAATCCATCTATCTATCTATCTATCTAATCTATCTATATATATATCTATATATCTAATCTATCTATCTAATCTTTCTATCTATCTATCTATCTCAAACTTGATTAAACTTTATCAGCACACAGGTTCTACAATATCTGGTGGAGCTGTATTGATAAATAGTTTGGTCAGTCCAAAGATTGTCTATTTAGCTAACATTACAGAGCCACCTCCTAAATTCATAAACAAGCTGAACAAGTTAATTAGAAGCTTTATATTTAAAAACACTATTAGGACCATTAAGCACACTACACTCATTCAAAACAAAGAGGATGGGGGGGGGGGGGGATAAACTTGCAAGATGTTAAAACAAAAATACATTCGCTAAGGCTAAAATTTGTAGGTCAAGTAGTTAGAAACCCAACAAACTTTCCCTTGACAATTTACTATTATGGTTTAGGATTAAGTAGTCTTCTTCCAATACACAATGACACTCCTCACTATTTTGGTACAGTCACTCATCCATTTTACAGATCTATCTCAAGAATTTTACCTGGTAATGAACATTTAATACACAACAAAACCAAAGAATCATACACAACACTTAAAAAGCTGTTACATGAAAGCCTAGTGAATAGGATTAAGTGGGGGAGAGTTCTTGGGGTGACAAAATTCAAGGACACATTCATAAACCTACACAGCAAACATATCACACACCCCCAACCTCCCCCCCGAAAAAAATCCTGGCTACGCCCATGTTTGGGATGACCCCTATGATTAAAAAACGGGCGAATGACCGTGAATGTAAATTATGCCATCTTGAAAATGCTGATAATGAGAAACATATGTATATGGAATGTCCATTGTTCCTTAAAGGTAAAAGTACTGTAAGGGACTTATTAGCAGCTAACTGTGGCAACTATTGTTTTAAACAAGCTGCCAAAACTAACAAATAAATTGGTACATAACTTCAACTTGATTATTGTTTCCGAATACAGGGATCTTGTTTGGGCTAGCTGTCTCAAAGCTCTACATAATAATAAAGTGTTTGATCTTAATCACTTAGAATTGACATTTAGGAATATTATTGATTTTAGGGTAGAGAATTATCTAGTTTGATTTTCATATGCTTGTACAATACCCAGGCAGTATTCCAGTTTCCAGAAATGGGTTGTTGGGGGTCAGGGATATTTGATATTGTGTTCATTGTTCTTGGGTAGATCAGGATCCTTATATCATTTTCTGTCTCTGGTGGCTTCAATAGTTAGGTAGTATGTCTTTGATATTAAATAGTATATCTATTATTATTATTATATTTTTAGGTTAATCACTTTTCAATTGTTTATGATTTAATACTTGTGAATTATGAGAACTTACAAATAAAAAACTATATATAAAAAGAAAGCCCACAAAAGAGGCAAGAGGGCCCATAAAAGAGGCATATAAAGCCCAAAAGGCAAAGAAAAGAGGCCTAAGGCCCAAGGATTCCTATGATGATAAAGCTAAAATTGAATAGCGCAAATTCTGAGGTTTCCTAAAGAAAAAAAAAGGAACATCCGAAACATGAAAAAACAAAGAAACAAGCATTACAAAAATATTAAATGATAAAAGAGCGAAATCGGAAACGTATGCCATGAGGTCAAAGTGGATCTCAATGTAAACATTCACACATTGTGTTGTTAGATTTATTCTAACAATTATCAATTATCACTAAAAATTGTAAAAATATCAGGGCCAACCTTAATTATTATATTATTATTATATATATAGGGTGATTTTACTGATTGCTTCAAATTTGACCCCGTGCCTGGCAAAGTCTCGCAATTTTATTTACATTTACTAAACTTTAGTCTCTTTAGTCACTTTAGAGTCTAGATCAACTTCATCAAGATTCAAGTAGATCTTTCAAGTATATACTATATTACAATAATATTATATTTAGTATATACTCTATATTAGTATATAATTATTACTATTAGTAGGCCTATATATATTATTATAATATTATATATCTCATTATATCATAATGATATATAAAAATATCTATTCTAATCTATATTTATATACTTAATATTAATATATTACTATATTAACTATCTATGATAATATACTGACATAGTAATACTACTATTTTTTATTACTAGTTACTAATAATAGTATAGTTACTATAGTATAGGCTAATATTGAATATACTATAATATAGAATATAGGCATAATAGGGTCTTTATAATCTACTAGTTTAGTTTAGTCTTTTAGCACATCACTAACACTGTAAGTATGAGTATCACAAGACTCTTGTCACAGGCTTTTAAAGATGTTACTGATGTAGGACTTGACTTAGGCCCTAAGTCTTAGGGTTAACATATTTAGTGTATCGTATGATTGGGTTAACTTAACTTAAATTAACTGACACCATACATAATAATAATATACATATGCCATTGACACCATAGATAATTGCCGCAAAGCTGACATATCATTTGAAAAATTGTGTGATTGATTAAAAACATTCAGAGGGAAAAGCTTGGAGGCTGCTTTGATTGATGCCAATAGCTTGCAAATGAGTAAGAAGTTGACCCCATGTTTCAACAGAAGTATGAACAAAATAACAAGAGAATGTTCATTTATGAATTTTCTCATGAACCCATTTCAGACACCAAGACAGAATTAAGAGAGAACTTTTTCAACCAAGTTGTTGACAAGGCATTTTTATCTCTTCAACCATGGTTTATGCTGCTGAAGGAACATCACAAACTCTTTGGATTTCTGTATTATTTTCAGAATATGACAGAGGACAATATCAGAAAACCTACCTTAGATCAGTATTTCAAGAACCATAAAACAATTTAGCACTTATATCTATACGATTTTATTGCAATGCTAACTGTTCCACTGATTATAGAGGGCCAGAAAGTGTGTTGTGTTGTTGGGGGGGGGGGGGGGGGTCATTTTAATGCAGGCAGGTGAGAAAACTACTACTGATGGACCTAAGTAGTGTTTGTTCATACTCTATATTAGGAGGCTTCAACCTTAAATGAGCGCAGCATGGGTATTTGGTTGTTATTTATAATTTTATTATTATGAAAGCATTTCATACCCGGGTTCATATCCTGCATCTGTAAGCATTAACTATGAAAATTTTTCTAACAGACTTTGCTAAGAAGAAAGCAATAAAGGCCCACTTTTAAATTATTCTGTCATTATATTATTAATGGTAATTGATTTTGTTGAAATAATTTACAACAATTATGTTTTGAGTTCCTTCCTATTAAGTTGTCAATATTTGTTGTTTGCCAGGAGTTGCTGTAAGTTTGAAAATCATCAAAGTTTGAAATGAATAAAAAACTACACACTTTTGTTAACTCAATAACATTGGCAACCAAGAATACCAAATTCATAGATGGTTCATCAAAACAACAATTACTCTATTCAACTTCTGCATCTTCTATCCCAAGTTATAATTATGGTTTATCTGGCCATGCCAAATACAAAAGGTATTAAGTGTATTGTTGTTAAACTGTAATCAGTTAGCTTTTGATTTCATCAGAGTTTACTAGCCAGGGCCTACTTATGAAGTTGGTTAAAGATACATTATATTTGATATAATAAGTATGTTGTTTGCGGTGCTTTGTTACTCTCAGGAGTGGTATGGTGAGAGTGAATATGTTACTTTGATATTTTGGTATGATAGTTATATCCCCTTGTTTATGTACTCCCGGGTTATGAATGTGAATAGTCTTGCACGTGTTATGAACTGAATGATTTAGTCTGTGTGCTTAGTAATAATTGTTCTTAATAGTAATATTTAAGTAACCCCTAACGAGCCAAGCAATAAAAGGAACCCGAAAGCTACATTTTACATTTTAATACAAATGTACCTCATCCTTCATAAATAAGTCTTGGTTGAAAAATCTTTGACTGCCCAGTTAAAAATTTGAAATTATTAAAAATTATTATTAAAAATTATTTAAAAATTATTATTAATTGATCATAACTTGAAGGAAAACTATTTTATCAACCCCTTAACCCATTTATGCAAAGTGTTCCATTATTGGAACACCAACCCCATTGGTAGTTATTTATATCCTACTGATCAAGGCCACCATAAAAATGTGATATTTTACTCTAGTAAACTTTCTTGGGATACACCTTATCACACAAAGTTAGTCACAGCATAGCATAGATAGGTGTGCTGCTGCCTCCTGAAAAAAAGTGTAAATATGTAAATTTTGGCCTCCTCGAAAAGTGATGTAAATTTTGGCCTTCTGAAAAAGTAATGTAAATTTTGGCCTCCTGAAAAGTAATGTTAATTTTGGCCTCCTCAAAAAGTAATGTAAATTTTGGCCTCCTCAAAAAGTGATGTATATTTTGGCCTCCTGTAAAAGTAATGTAAATTTTGGCCTCCTGTAAAAGTAATGTAAATTTTGGCCTCCTGAAAAATTAATGTAAATTTTGGCCTCCTGTAAAAGTTATGTAAATTTTGGCCTCCTGTAAAAGTTATGTAAACTTTCTGCACATTTTTGATGACCCATCTCAAGGCATACTATGAACTATGTCATGAAGGCCTACTAACAATTTTTTGTTCTTTTATTTTTATAATAGTGTTGCTATCATGCTGTGAAAAGAAAATTATTGTATTAGTTACAGATTTCTAGCTTTGAATGTTCCATTTTTGGAACACTTGGCAAATCCAGTACCTGTACCACTGATGATAACTTTTAAACTTGTAGAATCTCTCTGAAAATGCTTTGGGAATGAAGAACAGATGCACATAATGTTCTCGTTAGTGTTGCCATGAGACATGATCGCTTTGAACCCATATTTTCAAACTTTTATGTTGCTGACAATACAAATTTGTATCCAACCGACAAGTTTTTCAAGATGTGACCTCCCGTAATAGAATGAAATAATTGTTGAATGATTTCAAATGAAATATATTCCAGCTTTGATCAATCAAACCATTGCTCCTTTTTTCAGTCATCATGGGTGCAAACTATTTATTTGCAGTAAGATCAATCATTATGACTTCAAGTTATAGGTGTGGTACTCATCTGGTCTACATTTGCTGCTTTCAGCCATATCTGGGCAAATTCCCAAATAATAATTATGAGGACTACAGTGTCGTTGACAGGCACATTTTGGATAATACAACTTTGTGTTCAATACCCTTTTCACTAGCATTGCACTTTTAGATACACCCAGTTCAATTATGCATCAGGCAACAGATACATTGAGAATGGATCGCATTGACAAAGAGCCAGATGTAGTGCTCAAGACAATAAAAAGATGTTTCTTTTATTTTTCTACATACTATATATGAATTTCATGAAAAAAAAATTGCAACCTGATAATTCCTTTTTAGGAAGTAAGTTACATTATGTGGCCAGGTATACCATTGATGTAAGAATAAAAAAAAAAAGTTTTCACTAAAAAAAATACTTTTTTGTTTTTAGATCTCTAGGTAACAATCTTCCATCAGTTAAAGGAGAAGTATTATTTGGACTTCATCCAGTTTTATTAGCATTAAAAAGCCAGAAAAGAGAAAAAATCCATGGCATATTTATTGAAGACAAATTTCAAAATGAAGGTAAAATATATTTATTTATTTTTTAGTTTTAAAGCATTAAAAACTAGTTGCAAATATTGAAATTGCAGCATCTTTACTTTGTATTCTTTGTGACTTATAAGTTTCAGAGTTTCCTTCAGAAATAAAAGTTATATCCTCCCCAAACTTTCTGTGAAATAGCAGAGAAAGTCAGTGGGTAGGGTTGAAACTTAGCACAGTCATGGTGAGAGTCCTTAGTGGATTCCACAAGACCAAGCTAGAATAGAACCCAGGGTTATAATAAAGACATGCTGTTCTCCAGCTTATGTTTGTTTGTTTGTAAAATGTTTTGGATGTTCCTTCAGAGTTGAAGATAATTTACTTCCTAGTCCAAACCACAGCTGGATGATGGGGGATGGCAGCAGGCATGGTATGCACAAAGGGCCATCGAGAAGTCAGAATGACAGTCCAGCATGCATACCCCACAACCAGGCAGACTTATCCATTCTTTCATGTGCTCTTATCTTTTCTTAGGTCTTCTGCATTTTGTTTCCTTAGAAAATCTGTACCTTTTTGGTTTTAATTCTATTTTAAGACAAAATGCCAAAAGGACTTCTTCTCATATAATACAGACGTTACTTCAAAAAAGAAGATGATTACGTCCTACGCGTCATGCATATTAACCAATGACTTAAATTCTGCCAAGTCACTGGTTTTCCTGGCTAGCTCAGGCAACCCATTCCATGCTCTAATAGCACTAGGGAAGAAGGAGTATTTGTACAAATTTGTCCTAGCATATGGGACGAGGAATGTGCCTTTTTCTTTGTGTCTTTCAGAGTATTTTATTGGATGACCTCTTGCACAGAGCTCTAGGTATCAATGCTATTTTTAAGAGTGTTTCACTAGGCAATGAAATTGAAGATGTGTAAATGTGTTGTTGTTTTTTTAAATTTTCCACCAATGGAAGGAGTATGATGACTTTTGTCTCTCTGAGTATGGATCTTAACAACCTTTTAGTACTATTGCCATTGTATTCTTGAGGTACAAATGAATAAGAATATATTTGATATTTGTTGTTGTTTCTAGGTAGCCAACATAAAGTGAAATCAGAGATTCTTGAAGTAGCATCACTTTGTAAGGTGCCAGTGTTTATTGTTAAAGCAGATGTTTTGCCACAACTTTCAGGAAGCAGGCCACACCAGGTAAATAATTGAATGGGAAGCATTTCCTGATTGTTGTTGAAGGTATATATGCCTTAAAGCCAATGGCATGGAGAGTGGGTAACTGATGTGTGGGTAACTGATGTGTGGGTAACTGATGTGTGGGGGACATCGTTTTGAACACAGCTAATGCCCAGGCATTCATCTCATTTCCATGAGATGATTCATAGTCGCTTTGCGACTGAAGAAAACCATATGGAATATTGTAAGGCTGAGCCGGCTTTTAAATTTTATCAATACAACATTTTAAAAACAAACTTAAAAGATCATATTTAAAATTTTGTTTTTATAATCTTCTCTAAATGCATTGCAATAAAAGAATATTTGAAAGAACTGCATCACTTAATCCCTAACTTAAGTGATCTGTTGGAAGAAGAAAAAGTGTTTTGCCTTCCACTTAACACTTTTTTTTTAATACCATTAATTAAAAATTATAAGAAAAGAAAGTATAAAAAAAAACAATAGAGAGAGAAAATTGTTTAGCAGGTACAAAGATAATAATCCTACTAATACTGTGTCTTTTTTTCTTTTTTTTTAATCGTTTTTAATTTTTCTAACAGTATACTCTGTTATTCTACCTTCTCTCAATTGAAATCCTTCGCCCCAATTTTTTTCTTTTTCCTGTCCCTAATCAAATAAGCATCACTGACTTAAGTTATAAATATAATCTAGAAGTGTAATACATTTAACCTTTTTCTTTGTTTAGATTTTTTAAAAACAAATTCTAATGCTGCTGTTGTCTGAAAACTAAGAGAAAAAGATGCTAATTGCAGCCATTTCTGAAGACGGCAGGGTTTAGCTCCCTTATTGCTAAATAAAACAAAATTAATTAACTGAAATAGTTTAATTTTTGGATTTATTTGTCTATTGTCATCGTCTATAAATAATTATACAAAATTTAATTGTGATATGAGAATGGGAAGTGGGAGTAAAAACATATCAAAACATGATAAGGGGATTAAATTCATATATACATCCACATCTCTCATTAAGCAGCATTTATACCCCTTATTTTGATATCAATTACCAATAATTCATTAACTAATTGGTACATTTTTTTTATTGTTTCATGTCTTGTTGGGTTCAATAAAAAATTGTGCAAAGTTTCAACTTGATCGGAAAATGGGAGAAAAAACATGTCCTAACTTTTGACCAGACAGAGTGAGTGGATATAAGCTTTGTTAAAAATAAAAAAACTGGTTGTTAAGTTTTTAGTCACAGATTATGTAATAGAATTTTTTTCTAACTCCATATAACCTCATTTCGAACTTGATTTGTTGAGTCTGTGTTGAACACCTCTCAGTGATTAACATTTTTTTAAAATGCTAAACTGATAAAACTTTTCTACAAAGTTAAAACATTAACAATATTTGTCAGTTTATTAAGTGAAGGAGGCACGGTGGCTGAGAGGTAAAGCACTTGACTGCCAAACCAGGGGTCCTAGGTTCAAATTCTGCTGAAGACTGGGATTTTTAATTTTGGGATCTTTTGGCACCTCTGAGTCCACCCAGCTCTAATGGGTACCTGACATTAGTTGGAGAAAAGTAAAGGTGGTTGGTTGTTGTGCTGCCCACATGACACCCTAGTTAACTGTGGGCCAAAGAAACAGATGACCATTACATCATCTGCCCTATAGATCGCAAGGTCTGAAAGGGGAACTTCACTTATTTTTATTGAGTGAAAACAGAAAACACATTAAATTTAAGCAGCAGACAATTAAATTATTGGCATTTTTTTTTTACAGGGTGTATGCCTGGATGTAAGCTTTCTAAAGATTACTGAATGGAGTGACCAGCAGTCCCTTCCTAGGTCAGTAGGTTTATTATAGGATATTATGAATATAAAACAGATCTAGGTAACGTCTTCCTAGGCTGTATAAATTGACCTGATGTTAAAGATTACTAGGCAATGAGCCTGGGTTAAAATGATAGCTCCAACAGTATCTCATGAGCCTTAAAAAGTGCACAATAGGCCAAGACTTAATTGACAGTTGGCTATCTTATGCATCCTAGTATACTTCTGGCCACTTCCAGGCCAGTGGGTTCTGTTATATCAGGATAAGAGAATAGAGATGATGCAGCTCTGTCACTAAAATCTCTGCACAAGTCTAGAAATAAAACATAGGATAAATAACTATCATAAAGAATTGTATTCTTTGTTGTTCATGTAGTCAAAGCAGTTTGTTACATTAAACACAATGTTGAAAATGCAATCATTATATTAATTACCATTATAACTTGCTTTCTCACTTTGTTTTGTTTTTAAATCTCTTGGTCTGTTCATATTAGTTGCTTCTAAATATTTATTTTGTATTTCAGGACATCCAGTTTGCCCTTCTGGTTATTACTACACAACATACAAGTAGGCTTTAGTTTTATTAGTGTCTTTTAGTCAAAACTCATTGTCATTCTCTCAATACCCATCAGCTCCAGCACCTTTAAGTAAGCAGCACTTGCAGCCTGCTAACAAATAAGGTATCTATCACAAGCCAACATGGCAATCTTAGGAGGCATGGTCTATGGTATTTGGTGAAAATTTTTATTTAAAATGACATCATCATGTAAAAAAAAAAAACTCATGGATTTTCTGAGCACTAAGTAAAGACATTAGAGAAACAAAATGTTACTTTACTTTCTTTTTTCACTTTCAAGCATCGACCAGAAGATAAATATAGATCTACATCTAAAAGTAGACAGAGAAGAAAGCTCTAGTCAGTCTGTTCATAATTTCAGTTTATTTTCTTGTGGATATATCAATTCAATTTTATAATATTGTGTTGTAACATATATTATTATTATTATGCCTGCTTATTTTATTAATAGAGTTTATAAATTATTAAAGTTTTAGTTCGCAGATTTTGTTTCTGTTATTTCTTCTAGTACTCAAATCTGAAGTGAGAAAAGTCACTAATCTAAAATCACTAGAGTGTGACCCCCTCCTTTTTTGTGATTTCGGATCCATGTACATGTTTCCTTTGGCATTTTTATACTTATACTCACTTAATCCTGTGAACTCCCAGGGGAGCATTGGGCTGCAACCACACCTCTTCCACCAAACTAAGTTCGGAGCAGCTTTCTTCATCTTTTCCCATGTCACTCCAGTATCCTCATGATATAGACTCGTGCCATATGGCTTGATTAGTGGAAAAGGCAAATCTAGCTTTATTGATCAGATTTTATATATTGTCATCAGTTCCACTGTCTTTACTAACCATATTTCCCAGATAGGTGATGTGGTCCATAGGTAGGATACTTATAATGTAAAACTAATTTCTGGTGTTACACAATTAAAACACAAAAATGTTGTGAATTTGCATACTATATGTATATATATATATACTTTATATATATGCTATAAGCACAAAAGTAGCGCTATTTAAAAGCTATAATTAATATATTTTAACTTACTTAACTAAAGTATTATATGGTGATTTTTTAATTTTCTATGATTGTATTCAGTACTATTCTATGTTTTTTATTGTTGTTGTTTAGGATCCCATGAATTTTGGTGCTATTTTGAGAACTGCTTATTATTTGGGGCTTGATAATATTGTATTTCCGTCAGTTAACAGGTTAGTTGGAATTACAAAGCTTTTCTAAGGGGAAGAACCACAAAAATCACAATCTCTTAATACTGCAGGGTTTAGCTCTATTTTTCTATATGAAAAAATTACTTAATACCACTAATTGAGTAACTTACTTACACTTAGGTCCTCCTGCGCTGATCGGTGCATTGGACGGCAAGCTGTCTCCATAAAGATCTATCATTGGCGATGTCTGAAGCCTCCTCCCACCTGGTGTCCACTGTTCTGAGGTCCTCCATGAAGGTGTGTCCCCAAGTAATACGAGGACGTCCCTGTTTGCGCTTTCCTTATATTAGCTTCCATGTTAACGCAACTCTTGGTGTGCGTAATTCATTTTGTCGTAGAACATGTCCCACAAACCTCATGCTACGCTCTGTCACAACCTCACTAAGTGTTCGACTCCCAGTTCGGCATAGGATTTCCTTGTTTGAGACCCGATATGTGTAACCGACTCCCAAAATCCGTCTCAGCCATTTTTGTTTAGCCACATTTAGTCTTTTCTAAATTTTGACAGATGACTTCAAAGTCTCACATGCATATTGAGTAGGGTAACTAATTGGCCATTTTTTAAATTGATTTATTGTCATCAACTAAGTTATTTAAAAAATAAGCACAATATCAGAAATACTTTTTAAAAACAAAGCTGTGTGAAGTGAGAGCGCCATTCAATCACTGCCATTTCTGTTAAGATTGCACGTACTATCTACCCTTTTTCAATATATAACAAAATCACCATTTGATCTAAAATTGGTTAATTTTTTTATCGATTCATGTGTTCTCATCGACAATGAATAATTGCTCAAAATTTCATCTTGATCTGAGAACAGGAAGAGGGAGAAAAAAGTGTATCCACCCAGACAGACAGAGTGAGTTCATTTAAGCTTTGTAATAAAATCCAATTTTTTTAAAACTTAATAATTAATTATTATGTTTTCTATTTTATGAAGGGCTTTGCTAAAGAAATGAGGGTGTTCAGTTTCCCTGGGAAGGCTTAATTTTTAATTCATGATATGATATGACTTATAGCTGTACATCATTTTCATAGTCCCCTATGTCAAAAAGGAAAACTAGTTAGAATTTTTTTTTTTGCATTCATTGGTTTTATGTATAGACTTTTAGAAATAATTCCCAAATTTCAAGGAAGTTTTTTTGGTTATGTTTGTTGCTCCTAAATCACAAAATCACCCTAAATTTGTTTTGGGAAAAAAAGACAAGTCTAGAATTTTTATGTGATATGGTGGGTTTAACCAATGATATACTCTCTGCCATCCACAGAGCCTTTTTTAAAACAAGATATAGGTAGGCTGTGTCCCAGGCTTGCTCTGTATAATTGTCAAATCCTGGCCCCTACACAATACCACTTTCAATACTCCCATAATGTACAATTGTTTTTATTTTACAGTAATAAAACAACCATTGCAAATCTATTTCAAAATTTTATTAGTTGCAAACTGAGTCCTGTGGTTAGTAAAGCCAGTGCAGGAGCTATGGAGGTAGCGAGTCTGATTAACATCCCAGTCACCTCATCAGAAACTTTATTTTGTAAGGTGAGTCATTCAGTGGAGTCCTTTATCAATAATAAAGAGAGATTGCTTGATAACTAGGAGGAAATGCTTTGAAAAACATAATGTGAATGTCGTCACCAGCATAATGATTCATTACTACACAAAATGTTATATTAGCAGTGGTGGCATCGTCAAGGTGGTCAAGTTGTTGGGACAGGCACTGGTCCAAACACAAGGACAGTTGATATAAATTCATTTCATATGACAGCACCAACATTACTGATTTTAGGTAAGATAAGCAGTTTTATCCACAGCAGTGAAAACTTTTAACTAGATACTATATTTTTCAGCATTCAATTATTGTTGCATATATATCTCATAACCTTCTACCACTTGTATTTACTTGGTGGGTAGCTGATGATTTTAGGTTGTAATTATTGATTTAGCTTAAAGTTTTATGTTGATTTTAGCCATATTTTTTCCCCCTAAATTTTTGTTTTGTTTAAATTTTCCTGTGAGTATAAATAAATTGTAAACATTTCAATGGAAATTCAACTATGATTATGGTTTGAATATTGTAATTTAATTACCAATGATAATTGTGATGATAAAAGTGATGTCGGGGGAAGTGAGGAAGGTAATGAAGGTGTTCAGTTTTTAAATATATCTGACTGGTGAGGTGTTTCCTAGCATATTACAAGTTAAGATGATGATCCACTGAGTTTAAATTAATCAACATTTCTTCAAGTTGCAGTCATTGTGTGAAAAAGTCTAGTTTGTTAAATCAGTTAAAAAAAAAAAAAAAAGGAAATTTACAAATTAAATCAAATTGTGTTAGTGTTGGATAATATTTTCCATTGAAGAATAACTTGTATTTTTTCAAATATCTATCTAAACCTTTGTTAAGTTTAATGATTAATTATGCCTACAAAGGTAGAATTTGTTTTTGAAATTCTCTTTAAGGCAATGAAGGCTCTGGCATGGGAACACAGCTAGAAAACGTATGTGATATTGTGGTCAGTATACCAGGATCAAATACATCTGTGGACTCATTAAATGTTTCTGTCGCAGCAGGTTGGTTCTGATTGGTCAAATACATTTATTTTCTATTACTTAGGACTAAGACTACAATTTTATTGAATAAAATTGATTTTTTTTTTAAAGGAATCTTGATGCACTGGATTAAGAGTTCAAGAAATAACAGACAGAATTTTTCAGCTCGAGATACTGAAGTATAAATGTCATTTATTTTGTATGTATATAATTGTAATAAATACAGAGCAAGAACAAGCCACAAAGTCTTAATTTTGTTTTTCTTTATTTAACCATGTTGTAACCTGTGCATACCTCTCAGAACTCTTCAAATACAATTACTTTACACAGTACAGACATTACTAAATCAAGTCTTAAGGGCAATTTGATTTTTCAAAAATTAGATTAAAAAAAAAAAAATTCACTCTACTACAATGTTCAATATGTAATTGAATTAAAATGACTATTTTTTCCAATACCAAATAGAAACATCAGAGGAAAATCCCATCCAGAAATATACACAGATTAAATTTAAATAATTATTTCTTATCAACATAAAAGTGCTTTCAACACAGAAACTTGTTAAAACTGGTCAATACTCAGATGCACCAGGGCCTGATTGCAATGTCACATGATGCTGTCCCCATGGCCTAGGCCTAATAGGCTCTTTGCTGCTGTGGGTTATTCCTCTGTTGGCGATTGCGATTACCTGACAAATTAATCAAAGGTGTTCAAAGTTTGTTTTTAAATATCAAACAATATGCAGCAGAAGCAACACCTACAACTTAGTAAAGGATTTACTATTTAAAAAATACAAATGATAGGTATGTTCAATTTAAATATGTAAATAATACATTTTGCTTATTATGTGTAAGAGATTTTTTTAACATTACATTTATCGATGTACTTGAAATGTACAATAGAAGCCTCCTGGAAAGGATATACAATGAGGTACCAAAAATGACACTATTGACATCCTGAGAACATTTACAGCACTAGAATGATGCCTCATTACAACTTTTTTTTTTGATGACTTGATCAAACTGAAGAATAAAATATTCAAACCACCAGCCCCATATATCAGTCTTGTACACCTTACCTGATACAGATTGTCATAGGATAGAGGAATTGGGACTTGAAGGAAAAAGAGTTTAAAAAAATGAGGTAACATTGGGGATGCCTGAGAACAGAGGGGCCAAAACTCAAGACAGGAGACTCAAAGACAATGAATAAATTGGCTTGATGATGTAAAACACTCAGAGTTCGGGCATGGAGATTAATAGCTCAGGAGAGATTTTAATGGAAAGATGTGTTAAAGCAAGCCAAGATCTTTCATGGGCTGTAGCCTAATAGGGATAGTTAAATGGATGTAAAAAAAAAGATACTATGAAAACCTTCTATGTGATTTTTAACTATCTACTGGCTTAAGTCAGTTTCTATGTTCTACACTGTACTGGGTACATACCCCACTGCTGCTGTGATTGCTGCTGATGCTGGTGTGGGTTTTGATAGCCCTCTCTTTGATCTAGACAAACACAAATTAAATGAGAAAAATAATTGACAGGTTGTGACTTCTACGCTATTAGCAAATTAATATAAATTTCTACCTATTAACACTGTCACATTAAAATAACAAAACTTTTTTTTAATAAAGCTGTAACACTAAATAAAATAAAAAGATAAATTACTGATACAGCAAAAAAAAAAAAAGAAAAGCTGCCAACAAAGATGACTATTTTTTTAAACCAATGCAATGTAGCAATTTAATAGAATCAAACATGAATGTAAAAATAAGACAAAAAAACACAATCACACACAACTAGTATTACCGTATCCTGTTGGAAAGCAAGAGGGAAAAGAAAACAAAAGCATGTCTAAAAAAAGTCTAAAGAATTGTGGAATTTGCATCATGTTAAAAGTGATAAATTTCAAGAATTTTAATTATTAATTTACTAAACTTTTATTAGATCTAGTTTCTTGTTTATGTTTCATAATAGAGACCAGACCAGGAGTATGTCTTCATCATTATTATTTATATTTAATAGTTACAAACTTACCTAATGATATAATAATACCATATTCATCAGAAACAATACTCATAGAGAATTATTTTTTTAACAAACATTTGCCTTTATACAGAGCCATGGCAGACTATTTTAGTTACTAGTTCCAAACCTCAATAGAAGGTTTAAATGGAGTTAACAGATTCCAATGTGTGTCTAATGAAAAAAAAAAAGTACAGATGTTCTAAAGCTGATATGCCTACAATCTCCCCTAGTTTTTTTTTTTAAGTTTTATAATTGTATGTCTGCCTCATTGATAAAATAGAATGATGGCCATGTACACATACACACACATAAATGGGGTTAGTTATGCAAGTTGACAGAACCAATCTCTGATTAGAATAAAGTACACAATGAAAAAAAAATGTATCTGATATGATATTGATTGATGCAAAGTGAAATCAGTTTAAAATCTGCTTTAAAAAAAGGCTGTTTCAATTAATTCAAAATAATGTTGCATTTAATTATTTGATTGGAAAATATTATTTTTAACTTTATTAATGACAATTTGGAGTTCATGAAAATAGGAACAATTATTTTATGATTACAACCTCCCAATTTGTAAGCAGTAAACTGGCATTTCAAAAAGAATAGCAAAGGCTTATTTAACCCTTAATTGTACATGATATTAGAGATTTTCATTAATGGCAGAAAAATGATATATAGCTTAGCTTTTAGGTGTATTCTTTGTACAAAATAAAGGAAGTGTTCTTGGGATTTGTTTTTTAAAAGGTATAGCCCATCAGCCCTTTGTCGTATCATAGTGAGCAAATGAATACTTGACCAAATGTCTAGTACTAAACCCCAGCAATAGACATTCTAGAATGAGCAGTTTTTCTGGCATTATAAACATGTTTCAGATGTTCCTACAGAGTTGACGATAGTTTACTTCCTAGTCCAAACCTCCTGCAGGACGAAGGGGGATGGGAGCGGGCAGGGTTTGAACCCTCGACCATCGATAAATCCGAATGACAGTCTAGCAAACTAACCCAAACGGCACGCCAGGCAGCCATCCATGTTGCATGTCAATTATTGTCATTTTGTGACAATAAAACTTGTACTTTATGGCAGGTACCTCATGGAAAAAAATGTGCTGCGTAACTTACTTTCATCAATACAAAGAACAAAGCAAGTGTTGAGGGAAATTATCAGCAAGCAGTTTTTAATATTTCCAACTGAAAGGATTTTTTCATTCAATCTCAATCATTCTAAGATCTAGTTTTTATTTTTAAGTTGATGAATAGCAATAGAGAAACTGATATCTGCTCAAACTAAGTAGTGTTCTTTAAAATATAAAACAACAAGGTCATTTGTATATAAGTTCGAAAATACTTGAGAGCATATGTTTGGACCATGTTCATTCTAAATCAATATCAATTGGTGCATCTACTATAAAACATCTAGGCATTAAAAATACTTTGACCTAAACTAAAAATTATTTTTGCTGTTTTTTGTTTTTTTTCTAGCTAACTGTGGGCTATCATCACAATTTCTTTGCATTAGTAGTTCCTAGATATTATAATTCAGAAACCCCTCATAACATAACATATTCAAGATTTTTAAAAAATAAATAATAAACTTCTCCATAAATAATAATGCAAATAATATAAAACTTGACAAAGTGTGAGCTCATTGTAGATTGGGAAATACTTAACACCAGTATCTGAACAAAAGATCAAAGTTTGAAAAGCCCACAACCAAAGTAGTTACAATGGGATGGCTGTAGTGTTTTTTTTTGTATTTCAATGACATGAATGACACTGTTAGAAAACTGTGTGAAGTGAAGCAAGAAGGGAAGAAAGAAATTTTACCAGGCTTTGTCCCTGGATGACCTTTTGTAAAATATACAGCATACATTCATTTTTTTTTTTAAAACTTCACTAATTAATTCAATTAAGCAGTGAGTATATAAAATTATTAGTAAAAATTGTAACGTTCAATCCAAACACACATACACTAATATAATGAATAACTAAGTCAAAAACATATAACATCTAGTTCAACAATTCTTAGGTTTGTTTATCATAAACTTGTGAATAGTACCTTCTCTTAACACTACATAAACTTTACAAGAGGCCAACATATGAATGGCACTTTCATTAATTTCAACACCTGACATTTTGTTTAAATATCTCTTGCACTTTACTATGTCAAAAAAAAACACTGCTTTTTTCTTCTCTAGGTAACACCCTCCCTATACATTTCACTTGAATGTATTCTCTAGGTAACACCCTATACACATCAGTTGAATATATTCTCTAGGTAACACCCAATACACTAAAGTTGAATATATTCTCTAGGTAACACCCTATACACATCAGTTGAATATATTCTCTAGGTAACACCCAATACACTAAAGTTGAATATATTCTCTAGGTAACACCCTATACACATCAGTTGAATGTATTCTCTAGGTAACACCCTATACACATCAGTTGAATATATTCTCTAGGTAACACCCAATACACTAAAGTTGAATATATTCTCTAGGTAACACCCTATACACATCAGTTGAATGTATTCTCTAGGTAACACCCTATACACATCAGTTGAATGTATTCTCTAGGTAACACCCAATACACTAAAGTTGAATATATTCTTTAGGTAACACCCTATACACTTCAGTTGAGTGTTATGCTTGAGCACCCCAAGATTTAGTGCAAAAAGAAACAAACTACAAACTATATGTATTAATAAAAAAAATCTCTTACTTTTGTTGAAAAAGAAGTTGCCTTGTTTGATTTCCATAATCCTTTCATTGTTTTCTACTAGGGAGCCAACTTTTTCTGACAGCTGAAGTGCTAGAGATTGAAGGCGAGTTGGCTCAGTGCGGTGCATCACAACAATCTGGGTGGGCTCATCAAGTGATGCCTGCAACACAAATACATTTGATATAGCAACTAGGACATCAAAATGAACAAAAGAAGTTAGTCTACAATCTCTATATAAGAACAAATCAAGGACTCTGTTCTTTCCATATGCATCTCTTCAGTGCTAGATTGCTTTAGGAGCTTGTCTATATGATAGAATTATTCATAACTTTAATTCCAATTAAACAGGACAGTCAAAAAAAAAAAAAAAAAAAGTAGCTAAAGATTCTTTTCCAAAGTAAGAAAAAAAGCATTTCAACTTAACCAAGAGACAGTAATGCTATGCAGATATAAACTACTTACCATCAGCTCTTCATTGATGATCATTTTGCTGATGGTTGCATGTGCTAAAGTAGACTCAATTTGAAACATGGCTGCCAGACTCTCTAGACTCAATGAGTCATACAGAGAAGAATAACGGAATAAGTAAGTACGCAAAGACTCTTCCTGAATCTTAGCACTAATCATATCCCTAACTTTGTCAGCTTGAAAGAAAAGATCCCACACCTGCATCAGTGAGAGGAAAACAAATATTGATAGCGGTAATACTAGTTAAAATACAAACCAATAAGATGTTTTCTTAAAAGTTATTTTAATTCTATATTGAAAGGCTTGCCTTTGCGTTCATTTTTTCATTGATGATGTAGTCTCTGCATTTTTTCCAATCTCCATTTTTCATGGCTTTACTTGCAGCTACAACATGTTCTCTCATACTTTCTGGGGGACCAGTCAGGGTTTGTCTCTCACTCATCTTCAAGACATGGTGAAAGTTTTTGCTAATCATTCTCTTTCTGACATCCAGCTCATGGGCTAATCATTGAATAATCAAATTATAGTCTATCTTATAACACACTATTCTAAATATGAAATAGTTGTAGAGATAATAAAAATATAGTCCAATTTTCTGACAAACAGTAGTAGTTGTTTTTTTTGGCTTACTTCCACTTTGGTTATATAGAATTTATCCTTGATTGCAAGCATTAATTGGATTTGAAAATTCTATAAATATTACATCTTAAATGATTGTATTCTAAGTATAAAGAAAAATACAATTGTTATGGTATAAATTATATAAGGTGCAACAGTGACTTCTATCACTCATAGAAGATACAAATAGTGACTCTTACCAGCCATATAAGGTATCTCCAAAAGCATAGCAGAGACAAGATACACACACTCCAATAATTCTAGATTAATGTGTTTGTGGTATGGCAGAAGACGTCTTTTCTCAATCTTTTCTTGCTCAGGTGAGCGTTCATGTTGTCTTTGTGGAACAAGACCCTAAAAAATCATTAGAGCCTTTGGTTCAGAACAATCAAAACTAAAATGAAACTATGACAACAACTAACACAACTGGCGTCAAATTGTGCAGTTGATATATGAATGTTTCAACACACTAAATCAGTTCAAATGATTAGAAAATATCCCCAGGGTTCATAGCCAATTTCATGAATGATTTTCCAGGTTTTCAAAGTAGAATTTTAGATTTTCAAGGTATGCATCGCACCATAGCAAGCAATATATATGTATATATATTTACATACATATTACATAAATATGTAAAAAGAACAATATATATATTATATATATAAATATTAAATTAAAAAACCCTCATTAAAATGTATGCTGATAAGTTGAAATCATACCTCAAAAAAAAAATTAAAAAAAAAAAATCTCTAGTGTTTACTAAGCATTTACATGCAATTTTTTAATACATTAGAAAACACACTCAAGCTTGCACTACAGAAGAATAAATTTTTTAAAATATGAGATGTAATTCAGCTAAAACTGTCGCAATCTGAAGTTGGAAATTTTCTTAAATTGACATAGATTTGTAAAAAAAATATTTCATTCTTACTATAGCAGTTGACTTCCTGCCATCAGTTTTAAGTAAATTACAACCAAAATAACTACGGGCTTTTCTACAGCTGTGTGCGAAACGTTTTCGTTAAATCTACAGTAGATCTAGTTTAAGTCACTAAATTCGCAGACTTTTCATGGCTGTGAATTATCTTTACTATATTCTATTGGATTAGCATAAATTAAGTCTAGATCTAAGTCTAAGTCACTAAATTCGCAGACTTTTTTCGAATTATCTTCACTGAATCACCGTAAATCTAGAGTCTAGATCTAAGTCACTAACTTTGCGGACTTTTCACGGCTGTGTGTGAATTATTTTCATTGAATCTACCGTAAATCTAGAGTTTAGATCTAAGTCACTAACTTCGCAGACTTTTCACGGCTGTCACTGCTTCTACAGTCTAGATTTAATTAAGTCACTAAATTGGCAGACTTTTCACGGCTGTGTGCGAATTATCTTCACTGAATCTATCGTAAATCTAGACTCTATAGATTCTAACTCAATGTCACAAAACTTCGCGGACTTTAAACGGCTGTGAGAGAATTATCTTCACTAGATTCTAGTGATTTAGCGTAAATCTAGAATATTTCTAGAGCAATCTAGACATTAGATGTACCTGTACTATACCTAGATCCTTAAAATAACTAAAGTTCACGGAGTTTTCAGGTTAAGCGCGAATTATCTTCACTAGATCTAACTTAGATCTAAATCTAGATACTATTTCTAGCTAGATGAGAAGGATGGATGGTGAGAAGACTCAAAAGTAAAGTACCGGTAGCAATTATACTTAAACACTGAATCATAATCTCCAAATACAAAATCTAATAAAATACTCAGAAAGACACAAAGATAAGATGATATACGGACTTTCCATGCGAAGTCACTCTTACTGTTACAAGAAGATTTTCGGCGAGGGAGGGCCCGGAGGGGTGTAGCCTTCACATTAGGCTGCTAATTGCTCTAGTTATAGACAATAATCACTACAGACTAGATCTAGCGCGTCTTCAGTCGTAACAGTGAAAGGAAAATAGTGCTAAGTGAAATGCTTGCTTGAGCCAAGGTCGTTTTCAATCACGAGGTCGCCCTTCACAAGTGGGTGAAAGGCAGTGTAGACGCACTGGTCAGCTCAATGTAACCGGGAAAAAAATGAAAATAAACACCAGATATCAGGAGGGAAAGAACTCAAGGTCCAGTTTTAAAATTCAAGTTTTTTTCCCTTGGGCCTTGAATTTAATATGAAATTTATGGTGTTTTCCAGGTTTTCAAGGTGGCTACGAACCCTGTATCCCACAATTTTATTTTCAAATAAACGAAGCTTTAAAATTCTTTTAAAAAAAATATGTTTTCTTTTTTAATGCTTCAGAATTGTTATTTTGTATACAATTTTGTAATATTTTCCTACTATAAGTAACCTGAAAAATATATTTATTTTATTATTTATTTATATGTTTTAAATTATGTTCACATTTGCAGCATGAGGACAGTGATTGTGGAAACAGTTTGAAAAGGTATTTAATTAAAAAAAAACTACCTGTGCCAGCAACTCCTTAGCTCTGTTACTGCTCTGTATATCAACAAGAGCATTGTGGGCATCTCTAATGTGACCTTGTCTGAATGCACAAAGTCCAAGTTGAACCAATGTGCGATTGTATAGAATCTGAAAATACATAAATACATGTTATTGAGATCACTCACGACAAAACAAAATCTAACAATACAGATCTAGGTTTATTAAACTTTTACATATTTTGTTGTTTGTAATACATAAACTTATAAAAAGTAAAATGTAGAATTTTTCAAGCAAATTTCTAAATAACCAGAGAGAAATTACAATATATATATATATTAGCAGTGTGCAAACTAATAACTTATTCTAAAATACATTTAATTTATTTAAAAAATTCCACTAATATAAAGGAAAAAGGGCAACAAACCTGTGTAGAAACGTCTGAATGCTGAATGTTGTCTTGAAGATGTGACATGAGCATCAGGTCCCTAGCCTGGTACCAGCGATCATGGAGTGCGTGGTGATATATGTGGCACAACATCGCCCTAGTACGCAAGCGATCTGTGCTGTCTTTAGCGTAAATATACTTACACATTTTATCCATAATTGCTTCAGAACCATTTTCCTGGAGGAAATATAAACATTTCATTTTTAAATCCACAAAGCAAGTTGACAAACTCTAAGAGAATAAATACAACATGACACATTGTAAGTTGACAAACTAAGAAACTAAATACATGGCACTACTCTCAAGACAATTTGTAAGTTGACAAACTAAGAAACTAAATACATGACACTACTCAAGACACATTGTAAGTTGACAAACTAAGAAACTAAATACATGACACTACTCAAGACACATTGTAAGTTGACAAACTAAGAAACTAAATACATGACACTACTCTCAAGACACATTGTAAGTTGACAAACTAAGAAACTAAATACATGACACTACTCAAGACACATTGTAAGTTGACAAACTAAGAAACTAAATACATGACACTACTCTCAAGACACATTGTAAGTTGACAAACTAAGAAACTAAATACATGACACTACTCAAGACACATTGTAAGTTGACAAACTAAGAAACTAAATACATGACACTACTCTCAAGACACATTGTAAGTTGACAAACTAAGAAACTAAATACATGACACTACTCTCAAGACACATTGTAAGTTGACAAACTAAGAAACTAAATACATGGCACTACTCTCAAGACACATTGTAAGTTGACAAACTAAGAAACTAAATACATGACACTACTCAAGACACATTGTAAGTTGACAAACTAAGAAACTAAATACATGACACTACTCTCAAGACACATTGTAAGTTGACAAACTAAGAAACTAAATACATGACACTACTCAAGACACATTGTAAGTTGACAAACTAAGAAACTAAATACATGACACTACTCTCAAGACACATTGTAAGTTGACAAACTAAGAAACTAAATACATGACACTACTCTCAAGACACATTGTAAGTTGACAAACTAAGAAACTAAATACATGACACTACTCAAGACACATTGTAAGTTGACAAACTAAGAAACTAAATACATGACACTACTCAAGTTATGCTTTGTAAATGACTTACTTTGTTTCCTTTCAGATCAAAGGAGGAGGCATCAAACTGGTTTTAAAAAAAATAAAAGGTATCTTAAGTAGGCAGACTATTAGTACAACACATTACTAACATTGTCAGTCAACAGCTACCTCCTATTCTAACTAGTTTTCTTCTTTTCTAAAAGTTTTTAGTGTGTGTACATGTTACATTAACATCTTATTTCATTATGTAATTTAAACCAAAGAAAGCTGATTTGGAAGCCCTCCACAAACAGTACCTTATAGTATAGATGCTCAATCTTCCTCAGGTAAATGCGACACATTTCCTCACTGTTTCCAATCTTCTCAAGGTATTTCTCCAGTTTGTCAATTATATCACACATAGCCTGCTCATCCTTCAACCTAGTTATTAGAGATTTTAAATACATGATTAAATCCTTCCCAAAAACTATACAGTGCATCAATGTAGGGACAAATGTTTTGTTTCAAGTTTCATTAAACCATGGATGCAAGCAACAGAGCCCCGTTTTGCCTGCAAGGGGGGGGGGGGGGTCGGCAATCCCAAAAAACCTGCAGGGGGGGGGGGGGGGGGCGGCAATCCCAAAAAACCTGCAAGCATGATGCCTCTTATACTTCTCAGCATAATATATATATATATATTAATATAGGGATAGGGAGAGAACAAACTGTAATAATAAATGGCTCTAGATCAACACCAATAACAGTAAACTCAGGTGTACCTCAAGGAACAGTCTTGGGTCCACTACTATTTTTAATTTACATAAATGATTTACCAAATTGCATTAGTTCAGGAACAAAAGACAGATTATTTGCAGACGATTGCATAATATATAGAACAATAAAAACAACACAAGACACAGATATTTTACAAAGAGAATTATATGAATTACAGAAATGGGAATCAAATTGGAGCATGTCTTTCCACCCAGAAAAATGTCAGTTGCTAAGAGTAACAAAAAAACTAAAACAAATTAATTCCACTTATCTTATTCATGGCAAACCAGTAACACAGACTAAAAACGCAAAATACCTAGGTGTTATAATAAATGAAAAACTGTCATGGAATCCACATATTGATGAAACTATAAAAAAATCCAACAAAGCATTAGGGTTTATTAAAAGAAATTTCTATAAATCAAATAAGAACATAAAACTAAAATGTTATTTAACCTTGGTTAGGCCAATAATAGAATATGCATCCACCGTGTGGGACCCCTCAACTCAAGAAAACATTAAGAAACTGGAACAAACACAAAATAGAGCAGTGAGATTCATAACAAACGAATATTCACATTTGACTAGAGTAACACCATTAGTAAAATCACTAAATTTAGAAAGCCTTCAGGACAGAAGACTCAAAAGTAAAGTAGCAATTATACATAAAACACTGAACCATAATCTTCAAATACAAAAACAAAATTTAATAAAATACTCTGAAAGACACAAAAATAAAGGCACATTCCTTGTCCCATATGCTAGGACAAATTTGTACAAATACTCCTTCTTCCCTAGTGCTATTAGAGCATGGAATGGGTTGCCTGAGCTAGCCAGGAAAACCAGTGACTTGGCAGAATTTAAGTCATTGGTTAATATGCATGACTAAATGCATGATGCGCAGAACGTAATCATCTTCTTATTTTAAGAAACGTCTGTATTATATAAGAGAAGAAGAAGATAAGATACTATATTAGTATAAATAAAACTATGCAGCACCTATGTTAAAAGTTAACTCTATTTCAAATAAAAGATCTATTAGATCTAAATATTTATTGGCTGACAGAGTAGTCAGTAGATCTTACCAAATATAGAACTAGTTAACTGAATCTTCTAATAGTAGCTTAGAGTACTTTAGACTCATTTTTATACTAGATATCTAGATCTAGTCAAGATGTCATTTTAATTCTATGATAATAGTAACGGAGAAGTTCCATCAATTTACACCTATCTATATCTAGGTATAATAAAGAAACTAGTAAGTACAATAGTCTCTGAGTCTAGACTTTAACTTGTCTAGGAATAGAGTGTCACTAGAGCTACTATTTAACTAGATATTAGATTTTCTCTAGATTTAGGTCTAGACTAGACCTAAATCCAAATTATATACTCTATATTTAGTTCCAGATCTTGAAGTTAGATCTATATACACTAATCTAGTAATGCTAGATCATAGAAGTGAGCACTGCCCCCCTAGCTAGAATCGTCTACTAGATCTAGATCTTTTTTAAAATATGTTTTTTTTATTATTAGATCTAGAATCTAGATTTAATTAGATTTTATTAGATCTAGACTTTACTAGTAGAATATTATATCTGATAATAATATATTATAATACTAATAGATACGATCTACTTTTGATCTATGCTGCTTCTGCCCAGGGACTAGATCTTATTCTAGACCTAGTCAGGCTAGTGGTAGATTGTAACTGTATAATTCTAACTAATTATTCCAATTATCTAGATCTAATAGTTAATACTCATTGAATTGATATCGATCTATCATTATCATCTTTTGAGATGATCTAGACTATAGACACTATAGTATATGTCACTATACTGCTAGTCACTAGCCTAGGCATAGGTCTAGTCCCTTGGGCCTGGATATAATTAAATCTAGATCTAATAATAAAAAAAAATTTTTTTAAAAAGGCAAGACTATAATTGACTAGATCTATATTATTATATAAGTTTTATAACTATCGTTACTATCATTATTCATATGGCGATGATAATTATGATACGGTACGGTAATTTCGCATTTTTGGGTAAATACTTTCAACTTCTAAAATCATTTTAAAATGTAGAAATAGATCTAGAATCTGGATCTCTAGACTAGATCTAGCCTCTAGGTCTGGTTTCAATTTTTATGCCAGCAGATCAAACTTATTAGAATTAGATCTACTTTCTAGATCTAATTTAGGCGTCTCAGGCCGGGGCCTTTTCTAACTTTTGTTTACGTTTTTGATACAAAGCGAAAGTTCGGAAATAGCGCATGTACCGTAACTTAAGAATTGTAACTTCCTGTCTTTCTTTGAATTCGACTTATTAAGTTTTAGTTTGAATGTACAAAACGTGAATGTGAAAAAAAAAAAAGTCCGATACTGAGCCGGCAATCAGTCGGACTGGCGTTTGCCGGCAAGCTTTTTTAAAACTTCGATTTTGACAGAATGCCGGCGATCTTGCATCCATGCATTAAACAAAGTCAGTTAAATAAACAAATATTTAAACTTGATTCAAATAAAAACAGTTTTAAATAAAAGCAGACCTCTCTACAAATTCAGTGCTATGAGCATCACAGGCTTGCAGCATTTTGGTGAATTCTTCATCCAACCTTTCTACCATTGTCAGAATGCAGCCTCTGATACGATAAGGGGATTTCTGGAAAATAAATACAAGTTATTGAATTGATGCATTCATTCTTTTCGAGGAGATACCTAATTTTACTTAACAATGTTATATATCAGTTTTCAGTTTGAAATTCTTGTAGAACTTATGGGCAATAAATAGGCGGCTTTATTTTATTTAAAACAAGACACATTGTAAGTTGACAAACTAAGAAACAAAATACATGACACTACTCTCAAGACACATTGTAAGTTGACAAACTAAGAAACAAAATACATGACACTACTCTCAAGACACATTGTAAGTTGACAAACTAAGAAACAAAATACATGACACTACTCTCAAGACACATTGTAAGTTGACAAACTAAGAAACTAAATACATGACACTACTCTCAAGACACATTGTAAGTTGACAAACTAAGAAACTAAATACATGACACTACTCTCAAGACACATTGTAAGTTGACAAACTAAGAAACTAAATACATGACACTACTCTCAAGACACATTGTAAGTTGACAAACTAAGAAACTAAGAGACTCTGACATTGTACAAGTATAATGAATCTTAATGAGAATCTGCATGTTCTAAATAAATAGGTAGCAAGGCAAACTGTGTAAGAAACATTTGTATAAGGCTGACAGAGAAAATCAAACATTTTGGTTACTCTTTATTCTAATTGGACATGTTTTTATAAAAAAAAAAAGTATTGAGGATTAAAATGACTAACAGGAAAGTTATTCTACCAAAGTTTCTACTAACTTAGGATAGATCAAAGCTTATTACATTTATTTGACCCCATCCCAGAAATGTTTAGACAATTTTGTTTTAAATTGTATCCAATCAATAGATCCCCAACGTTTACAAATTTAACATAAGTAGCTTACATCCAACTGTTCACTCTCTTCAGGAATATTCTCACCCACAACAATGTCATTGTTCTCAATCAAAGTGTCCAATAATTCCTGAATGGTAGGCAAACAAGAGCTGAGGAATACAACAGTACAATTTTGTTATGCAGGGACAAAAAATGTGTTAATGGAACTAAAAAATAATGTACCTACATCTTTTCTCTTAATATGTGGGTTCATATTGTTTTCAGGAGTCAAGGCTAACATTAATATTTTTTTTAACGTCTATTTTGTCCAAATAAGTGGAAAACACCAATGATATTATGATATTAATATTATATAAATTGTACTAACTTTTCCCACATATCATTTTTCATACAAGTGGCTATGTTGGGGTTGTAGTCATAGATTGCAGCCATAATGTTGAAGCATATTTTCACCATAACAGGCTTCCCCAGGTTATTGGCTTCAGCAATGGTCTTTAATTCACGCAACATTTCAATCATGACTGATCTGTCAGTTCCTTTCTTGCCTCTCATGGCAATAATCTCGTTCAGTTTCTTCACTACAGCCTCCACTGTAATTTCCTGATCTTTTGCAAACATTTTTGGCTTTTCCTTCAATAATATTATACAAACAATAAGCAATTACTTTCATCTCAATACAAAAATCTTTAACAAAAAACTATTTCTACAACGTAACATGTTAAGTAGAAGTAACATTTTTAGCACCATATTTTTGTGTAAATACCCAGCACACATTTCAAGACATATTTTAAAAACCGTACAACCCACACCCTTATATACCTCACATGTGCAAAGCATGACTTGGTGTAAACTACCAGTACATAAAGTACTATCATTAGTACTCTTTGTTTTCTTGGCGTTTATCTTATCTTATAAATATACAGATGTTAATTCAAAAAAGATTATTACGTCTTACACTAATTCCTAAGTTAATCCAGTGTAAAATCTTGCATAACCCAGACCTGCCTACCAAAAAAAGTTGAAATGCGTATTTCGGCACCAGAATGCGTAACACTTACGCGATCCACTATTTTGTCATATATATATATATAATTTTAGATCTAGATGTCATGATTAGATCTACAATCTAAATCTAGATCAATACGACAATAGAGATGATATCTAGACTAGATCTGGATCTATGTCTATATAATGAATATAATCTACTCTAGATCTGGGCTCAAGAGTGTTACCGATGCCGTGGATCCACTACAAACATAGGTCTTCTTCAAACTTTCGTAGGCCTACCTTCATCCTCGATCTATTCTATACTAAGACTAAGAATCTAGTCTAGATCTAGACTAGTGGTAGATGTTATCTATCTAGATCTAGACCTAGTCAATCTAAATCATACTACAACTAAATTGGATCTAGATTGTAGAGTAATGTAGAGAATCATGACATAACGTAATGACTAGCTAGACTCTAGTTAGATCTATTTCTGTATAACAAGTTATCTAGATTCTAAACCTAGAATCCAGATCTAGATCTAGACATCTACAATGTCACTCAATGTGTTTTGAATCGATAGCACTTCGATATTTTTTTTCTATACAAATGAATACTGGAATCAGGGATTCAACATAATTCATTTCTACTAATGAACTTACAAAAAAAAAAAAAAAAAAAATTCACATTGGTGTATCAGCTCACTGACGGTACCAGCCTGGTACCAACCCGCCACTCCCTCACTCTCGCGTTCTTCATTTCTAGACTAAATCTAATTGCTTTTAAGAATCAACGTATAGATCTGGACACAATGTGTTCCCCACCTTTTCTGTCCCGTCCCCCCCCCAACAGGACAGCTTAGCGTGACCTCTGTGACCGCTCGTAAACTAGTCAAGAGAGGGGAAAAAAGGATACGAAATGCGTAACGCGACGGGTCAAATGCATATTTGCGTAACAAATATGCATTTAACGTAACGGTAGGCAGGTCTGATAACCCATGGGTTATATGTGCGATAATATCTTAATTTAAAAAAAAAACAAAAAAACAGAAACATTAGATGTTGAAAACAAAACTTAAATCAATACACTTAACTAGTATGTAAGTGTCAAGTAGGCCATAATGCCAGTATTATTAAATAAATGACCCCAAAAAAATCTCACCACTGGTACACTTGGCGGGCCACTGGTAACCTCAGTCCATCCACTTTCATCATCTTCTTTCCTCTTGCCTTCTTTCTCTTCCTTTTTCAAACGTTTTTCTCTCTTTCTCTCCTCTCTCCTTTGGGCTTCCTGCTCAGTGGTCCTATAGTGTTTGTAAAATTAATACAAAAATATAAACTGTGTGCAAATGTTTAATATGATATAGCAAAGTCAAAATGAGAACACTGTATTTATTATCAGTACTTACGACTTAAGAAAGTATTCAGCAGTCAGTTTACCAACAGCAGGCATGTCATCATCAGAAGAGGAGCTTTCTTCACTGTCTTCTGACCCCCAGTCACTGTCATCATCATCATCGTCATCCTCGACCTGAGTCAGATATGCATAATTTCCAGATGAAATACTTCAAACTCTTCAGCAAAGATTGCTTAAAACTGCTATCACTGGCATTTTTTGTTATGGGTACTTAAACTTTAAGAAACTAATAGTTGATTATGCGACAATACAAACTAAATTTTTCCCTGACTAGGCATTAGAGTATATTGAAGCATAAAATTGATACTAACAAAACTGATATAATAAACATATCCAGATAAAAAAAAAATTGCACTAAGAAATACTTACAGCAGCTTTAACTGGCTTAGAAGGCTTCTCTTCTACCTTTTTAGCAACCGGTTTAGGTTTTTCATCTTCACTCTCATCATCTGCTAGTTCTTAAAAGTATAAATTAAAAAAAAAAAAAGCAGCTTAGATTTTTATGCAACAGAAATGTATAACTTTAATCTAAGAGTGGCTACTGAAACTTGTTATAAAAATTGTAATAAATAAACATTTAGCAGCTAAGTGTATACAATCAAAACAGTAATACTCCAAATCGTTAAACAAGTATCTGTATGTGTGCTCATACAACGGCTTGTTCTTAAAAATTATTTATTTCAAGTATGCACAAAAACAGAAAACAATGACTAAGAAACAAAAAAAGATTAAGAAGCTTATCCTCTATTGTTTCAATATGAATTAATTGAGGCCAATTTGTTTAGATGGAGTGTCAAGACCTTTAAATTTTGAGCCGATCTTTTCTCACATTTACATTTGTATTTTGATAGAACTGTTTTTTTTTTTTATGTATTTTTTATGACTTATTTAACAGGTTTACCTTTTGGTTCCTCTTCTTCTTCAGCCTCATCTTCAAAGGCATCAGGATTCTGAGAAAACAAAAAAAAAAAAACAACATTAAAATGTTATCAGGTACACATTTGTCTTAGCAAAAAATAAGAATTTATAATTTAAATTGCAAAACAAAACGTATTTAGATAATGATATGTAAGAATTTTTACTACTATAATGATAAAATTTTCTAAGTCATCAATAGATAATACAATACCTAATGGTTTAACATACATTAATTAACAACAAGGTTAATAAATACACATTTTTTTAACTATCAAAGGTTTCCAGACATTTATATCTAACTAGCAATGTCAAGTGCCTTGGTCTTCTTTTATCCATGGAAATCCTTACAGTGAGAGGGCATCAATTTTCAAGCAAGAAAAGGTCTAAATGAATCATACAATATTATCAAACTGTTATTTAATATGCTTGGAAACATTTCTTAACACGTTAGAAAAAAATAATAAAATACAAACCGCTTTAAAAGCATTGATATCAGACTCAAAATCTCTGTTGTACTTTTTTATTTTTTGCCGAACAGAAGAAAGACCCTTAGAGTTGTTTTTGGAGATAGTTTTTCTCCATTCTCTATCTTCCCAGCACTAAAAAAAAAAATATAATAAAAAGTGGATACAAAAGCAAAATTAAAAAAAGAATAAAATAACTTATGACTGTAACAAAAACATATATAACATGAAATTTGATGTAAAAAATATTTGTGTTACAGTTCAAATGACTAGACTGATTAACATGGTAACAGAGACTAAAAGTTGAAAGATGTGCACAAGAATCATGACTTGAAAAGTTTACCAGATAAAAGTATGGGAAAAACTAATGTGATACTTGTTTGAAGGACAATCACAAAGCTGTACAAACTGCAAATTCATAACAAAATAAAGCTCAAAATATGTGAATGTAATAAAAAAAAAAAAGCTTATTAGCTATTACCTCATTGATAAAGTCCTCCAACTCAACAATGGTCCGGATATAAAATTTAGGTACTCCTTCTTTGTCAACTACTTTTCTGGCTTTCTCAAAAGCTTTTGTTAAGCCTTCAAAATCTATTGAATTTAAAAACAAAAAATCTAAAGTAGTCAGTAATTATAATTTTTTTTTCTTACATTTCTAGAAGAAATTTCAATCCACTAATTAAAACAAAGCCATTCAGGGAAGACAGCTTTACTTTATTAGCTATTACTATTGACAAACAACTTGAAACAAGAATGTGTATTTACTGTATATTTAAGAGTTCCGCAAGGTTGTCATTGCCGGAAGTGGTAATGGATGTAAGCTCTTCACTACCTATAGAATGCTTCCTAATGGCATGCGTCTCAAATAGCCTCTCACAACAAGTCAAACTCCTAGCCTTCACGCATGGCTCAGAAATTGAGTCGGTGGAACTGTTGTCACTAACAGAAGGGGCAAAGGTGAGTAACTGGCACCGTAACCAGTAAGCTTCGGACAGGAAGGGCTCATTAGCCATGGCTGGCTACCCACCTAGGAGACGGAAAACTCTGAATTCAAACCTCTGTTGCCTTGCAGCTATACCCAATCATGGGAAGGGCTTCGGGAGTCAACCCTGAGGAAAAATCAGGAGCTGGCGACCCTAAGGCAGTTTGCAGCACCCAGTGCTACACCCTGGCAGAACCTGACGCAGCTGACCCCAAACTGTATCGGCATTGCTGTTCCTTTGGCTACATCAGCTGGGTGGAGAGAGGGGAGCTGATGTGTGGGCAACATAGTTTCGACCATAGCTAATGCCCAGACATTCATCTCATTTCCATGAGATGATCCATAGTCGCTTTGTGACTGAAGGAGGACATAGAGTTTAATAGCGTACTTGTACAATCTCTACTTGAATTTTTCATTTTGTTTCTTACTCATAAATTCTACCAAAGGTGGTACTTGCAATGGCAACACCGAGGTTGCTTTTGCCATCCACTGTGATGTCATTTGTTAGAAAAACTGTTGTTCATTTCGTACACTATGGCCAACTCTCAAGGTCCCATAATGCGTAAGCAGCCTATCACAGACCATAGCAAGAGAAAAGAGGTTAACCCAATAGGGAAAATTTAACTAGGATGATACCGTCTTCAACAAGTTATCACATCACCCTAAAAATGTTCCCTATATATAACCAGCTTAAAAATGTTTTGACATTTATTTGGTGATGTCAAGGCTTGTAATATACATAAGGCACAGAACCTAGTGACAAGAGGACTTCAGTTGAGCTGCTTTGTTTAATTTATAATACTTGTTTGCCTTAAATATACTTCAATATTGTATTTCAACATGTGGATATTTTATATGTAATTTACTCATTTTATTCTTTAAAAGGACAAGAAATCTGTCCAAATCTATTTTCAAAATATAATTATTGTTGCGATTAAATATACACTGTATCAACAAAAACACAACAGATATTGAAAATATACAAGTTTGTTTCTTTGTCATAATTTTTGCCTTTTGTGATTTAGGCAGACATGCCTACCCCCAAGACCCAGAATGTGGAACACTCAGGTTGAAAATGTGGAATTTTGGGCCCCAATGTGGAACATAAACGCGTTTATGTTTGTCAGCCATACTGTACGCAATATAAATAAAACTTCAATTATATTACTTTAATAGCAATACTAGTTTGCTTCTTATAAATTAGATGTAAATAGTATAATATAATTAAAAGTAAGAAAACCTTTAATTCATAATTATGTCTGAAATTATGTTTGAAATCAATAGTTCTAACTCCTATGTGATTATTCTAGATCTACTTGATTATCTATCCTTTTCTAGGGCTCTACTCTAGTCACTCTAGAAGTTGTCTCTAGTGCTAGATCTAAAATAATTTAGGAGTCTGTCTACTAGTAGTACTAGTCTAGGACTAGACCTACATCTAATAAGTCCTCTAAGTCTAAGAACACAGATTATAATAATTATTATTATATTATAGATCTAAATATTTATGTCTATATCTATGGACTTATTGAGAACTAAATTTATTACATATGATAATGATACATAGAAATCTAGAATTCTATCCCCTTCTAAGTCTATTTCTTTAGATACTAAGATAGATCTAGATTTAGTATCATCTAGTAAGACTAGTAAAATCTAGTAATCTAGTGCTAGATCTAGTAGATACTAATTTAGACTATGTAATAAGTAGATTTAGATCTTATTTAGATCTAGGCCTTAGCCTTACTGTGTCTAAGTTAATTAATTACTTTTAGATCTAGGTCTAGATCTCTAATAACCTATTTGAAAAAAAAATCCTTTTATTGAATAGAAACCTAAGAAACCAGTTGAGTTAGTCACGTTAGTGTTAGAATAGCGCCTTTGTCGGGAAAAGAATGGGATTTGAATGGAAAATTAGCACTTACTAGATTCTAAGAATAGATCTAGTATCTAGACATAGAGTACTATATCTAGATGTAGATCTAGCTCAACCATATCTTCGTAAATTTAGGACACACCGGGTCCGGGAGGAGATGAAATGTAAACAATAAACACAGACCTAGATATATTTTATTTTGAATTTAGTATTTTCATTTCGCATTATTAATAAATAATGAAAAATCGGCGATTTTGTGTGTGTCGGAATTCAGACTTCGCGGAACAAAAAATCGTGAATGCGGAACGGCGGAACATGTGAGCTTTTTTGATGCTTTTGCGGGACGGTTCCGCATAATGCGGGACTGTAGGCATGTCTGGATTTAGGTAACTATCAAACGTAGAACTATTTTTGTAAACTCTTAAATCCCTGATCACTTACCAGTGAGAACATTTGCAAAATCTTTAATTTTCTTATGATTTTTTAGCTGCTTGATGATAGTTCGAATCTCTTCAAACCTAAAATGTAGTAATATAATTTTCTTTCCCATAAAAAAATACATATATATATCAAGTAAAAGCAAAATAACCCTTTTCAGACTTTGCAATCTATGGAGCAGGCGTCATGTGGCAGGCACAACAACTGATCATCTTTACCCAACTAATGTCAGTTACCCAATAGAGTAGAATAGAGGACTGAAGAGCACCCTAAAAATTCTGAGATTCAAAATCCCAAGCCTCACTAAGATTTTAACATGAACTCACTCCTAGAGGCACTACTCAGCCACCAAGCCCCTAACTATTAAGTCCAAGTCCAATGAACTACTTAATATTGCTGACAAACTTTCATAGCAAAGTGGACAGCAGCTATGTATGGCTTACAAATGGTTTTAAAATTCTTTAATATTTTTACATGTAAAGTAGTTCTTTAAAAAAAAAAAGTGAGCTATGTAAAAATAAATATACTTTTAACTGTCAAGGCAGAATCTCATTTTAAAATGATATTTTTGGTTGAATGACATTTTTTTAAAAAGTTACCTACCTTTTATCTTTCTCACTTCTAACTACACGACGTGTTTCCTCTTCATCATCACTAATCTGCAAAGCCCTGAAATATAATTTTCAAATAACAGATCTCAGACTTGTATTTCAGAAGTTTTCCAGGAGAAAAATATATATTTGATTTCAGGAGCAGAAAAAAAAATGAACTTAACATTTAGTAATAAATTTAAGAACCTAACGTTTAAAAGAACAATTTAAAACTAGATTTTACACACTATCAATTATTATCTATTCCATTGGAATTCTACTTCTTTAATTATTTTTAACATTACCATGTCTTTTTGATCTATAAAATCTAGGTCTGAATCATAAGGGAAGAAATGAGTAGTGAAGCCAGTTAGAAATTTGAATTGATAGTAAGACAACAAATAGTTATAATAATATTTTCTTTTATTTCAGCTTAAAGAGTACTATTATCCTTATAGTTATAGAGTTGGACTAAATCTAGAATTTAACTGCTCAAGTACATTTTAAATCTCTATAATTACTCATTACTGATTTCAACAACTGCTCTGAAGGGAAATTAAAATAGACCTAATCAAGTTCTTGATAGTAACACTATCAAAATTTAGCAGAGACTTAAAATTTATCAAGGGCCTAAGACAATCTAGGGCACTATCTAGATCTAGATCAAATCTAATGAAATATAATATAGATCTAATATCTATAGAGTATAGAGAATATAATAAATTTTCGATTTCCAGAAGCTCCTGGAAAATCAAGAGGCAGCCACAACCCTGGTTTTAAAGTTGTTTTTTTTACTAATTTAAAATGGATTATTGGAAGAAAAAAAACTTGTTCTCTAACAAAATGTGGCTAAAACAGGCCTACCTTGTGGGTGCAGCTGTACGTATTTCCTGTATCTCATCACCACTAGACTCTGACTCACTCTCGCTGTCAGAGCCTGCTCTAAAAAAACGTGACATGGTAATCTAACAGTCAGCCAAAGTAATAATTTATCCTTGGTAATCTATGAAAAGAAAGAACACTCTCATGAACTTTAGCTTCACTCCACAAATGAATCTAAAATCTAAAAGTAGACCTAGAGTAATTTATGCTATTCAAACACCAATAGGCCAATAAGTTTGACTTAGCGCATTATTTGATAATGGTTTGACATAGAAAAGAAAGTGAAGTAGAATAAGGATGACTACTTATATTTGTACCCCTAACCTATATTTGTTATATTTAAGGTCTAAGAGACCATGTGTTTTTATTTAATTCAAACAAATCTGTTCACATTCATTTGATTCCAAACACCAAAATTTATTCTAAACAGTCTCTTTTTTTTTTTCATCAATAAACTTAGGATTTAAATTCTATATTAATATTAACTAAATTTTAAAATCCCCAGGCATAGTCCCTCACATGAAATCATAAAGATGTTTTCAAATTATGCATAAAAACGAAAAAAAAAAAAAAAACAATTTGAACACACTTTTTCTACCAAAATTAAATCACTGGGATAGTGACTTCTACACTGACTTTTAGACATTTTAATATGTTTGCATGATTTTGTGTGTTGAATGTTTTTGGTTTTTTTTTGGTTTATTCGTTTAATAAATTTCTAATAAAATTATATAGATGATCTTTTGTAGTCTAGTACAGGCTAGGATGGCCATTCTTGCCTAAATAGATGAATCCTCTATATTCTCTGCATATAAATCTTGATCTATCTAATAGTTCTAGATCTAGACATTTAAACTCATTCAATGTATCAAGCTCACTCCAAACATTTGCCCATTTTTTCTCTATAAAAAAATAAAATTTGTAAGATCATTAATATTGATGTCCAAAACTGATTGTTTGGAATAAATTTTGGTAAGAAAATCGTAATTTAATACAAACACCCTATTAATTTTTTTTTAATGAAATCAAACAACTTGGCTTATGAGTCAAATAAATCAGTTCCAAAAATGTAAACAGAATAAATGTTGGCAGTCTCATTAGCATAGACTTAGCCTACCAAAAAAATATAGTCTTAACCCTAGGCATGTAGGAAGGGTGAAGAGGTAAAGTCATCCTGGTAGCAGGAAAAAAAAAAAAACAATCTGACTTACAAATTTGAAATTATTTTTTCTTACATAAAAAGACAGCTAAATAAAAGGAAATTGGGTCAGAATCATTGGAAAATGGACAAGCACATTATACAGTGCGCTTGTTAACCTTGTTTCATATTAAATATCAAAATAAAGATTTAATGACCACAAAAACAGCAAGTTGTAACGGATTCATGTAATGTCCAGAATACAAATAAATTACTCTATAGATCTATATAGGTTTATAGTTTATATATCTAGCTTATGTAATGAAAAATGTCTCATGCCATAAGATTGATTGTATTGTTAATAGACCTAAAATAGATGATAATATTGATAGATTATATCAGCAAAAAAGGGCAACAAAGATTACGATTACTAATAAAACTGTCCTCGTTTAATATTTGCGAAAAGGCATTGGCTATGTTTTATCACGCTCACATCTGCAATATTTTAAGTTTCAATATCACTGCCTGGTATGGCAATCTGAGCATTAAAAATAAAAATAAACTTTATAGAATCCTAAATGCTGCTGGTAAAATCATTGGCAAAAAAACAAACCCCATTTGGGCAGTTGTTTGAGACAAACATCTATAAAAAAGCTAACAAGATCCTCGAAATAAAAAAATCACCCTTTGTGTCAGGACTTTGTGATTTTCAATTTTACCATCACAAAAGAGATACAAGACACTGATACTGATAGCAAAGACAAACAGACACAAACACTCTTTTGTTCCCCTGGCAATTAAATCATTAAATAGGAACAATCTGATATAACCTTTGTCACATGTAAATTATGAGTGAGTCTGGTGTGAATGTACACTTTGGACTTCAGTTTCTTATGGTTATGTTTTTTGTTTGGTGTAATGCATAAATTGTAAGTCTAAGACCTAAGACTAATTTCCATACGGACAATAACAATTATTATTGTTATAATTCTAAGATTATATGATTATATCGTCATATGAATTATTGAATTATCATCATTATTATGCCATTATGAATAATTAATATAATTCTATTTATAGTAAATAATATTAATTAATATTTAAAATATGAATCATAATAAGTTATAAGATAATCATAATATAATATGAATTATGAATATGAAGAATGAAGATAAATCATCAAGTTGGCTCTTCTTTTTCAGAATACTTTATCATCTAGAATAAATATTTAACTAGATCTAGAAATATCTGTTTAGATCTAGATAGTAGATCTGGTAGGAGATCTAGATCCTAAATCTAAAAAAAAATTTAACATTAATGTAACAAATGTCAACTCAACTATGACAAAAAACTCTAAACTATCGATAAAAGGATATTCTTAAGTTAATTCTATGCCGGACAGACTGAAACTGTCTCAGACAATATGTGAATAATCATGACTTGAAAGAACTAAGATTTGGATCTATAGACCTAGACCTGTAACAAAGGAAAGCTCTAGATCAAAGTCATGTGTATGATTATCATAATTGTGCAATAAATGTAATGTTTACAATAATAAAACGAACCCGTTTATTATAATATTAGACTATTTAATGCACGTGAATAGCATCTAATCTAGGTGTTAGGAAAACACTTCTAGTTTAAGTTAGACTAATTACCGAAAAGATATGAAGGACGTAGTTTACCTAGGCTAGTGACTAGAGCTACATTGTTTTTACCTAGGCCTAGGTGAGTCTATTTCTGCCAATTATAAAAATAATACAAATCTAGATTTATTTTTATTTTAAAAAAATATTTTTCATAAATAATTTTAAATTTAATGTGTGTATTAATATAATCACATAAATTGTTTCCCGTTTAAATTGTATTATTTAATTAACAGGCAAACAATTTATTTCTCGGTATTAAGACTGATTTTCAAAGAAACATAACCAGGTGGTCGAAATAGACTAATAATACTAGTTCAGTAGTTACTAGTCTAATATCAACATCAAACATGGGCAAGAAATTAAAGGTTGGAAAAGCAAGAAAAGATAAATTTTATCGTTTAGCCAAGGAAACAGGTATTTTTTGTTAAATAATTAACCTATAGAGATCTAGACTTCACACTGATTTGTGTGTGTAGTGTATAGAATAGATCTAGTGAATCTATCCTAGACCTAGATTGCTAGAAATCTAGATTTAATTATAAATGAGTAATGAAAATTCAATTTAAATTGTTTGTTACTTTGACTTTGTAACTTCAAACTTGTTCAATTTTTGTAAATAATCATTGTCATTATAATGTAAAATTTGTTGAGAAAAGATTATATATTTAATATTACAATTATAATTTATAATATAATAATTAGATCTAGATAGTCACATAGATTACTTACTAGTTAAAATATGATGTCAAAGAGGGTCACTCGGGTCAGGTCAATGAGGTTAAGCGCTGACATTAACGAACACCTTCCCCCGTTTTGTAACTTAGTGAACACTCTCGGTGTGTTAACGAACACCTCATAGTTCTTGTGTTAGTTGTATTTAAAAAATGTTATCTCTTTAATTTTCTATTTTCGCCTGCCTACAAAAATCAGTGTCTACCAAGCAGTGATTATCTCAGCCCTTCTATATGGATCTGAGACATGGGTATTATACAGAAAGCAACTAAGACTACTTGAACGCTTTCACCAAAGATGTTTTCGCTCCATCATGGACATACAGTGGCAAGACTGCACTACAAAGAGGAATGTACAAGTGAACGCTGGTATGGACAGTATAGAGGGACTTCTCATGATCCGACAGTTACGCTGGAGAAGCACTATCCCATAAGGGGGGACAAACATTTGCAAAAGCAGTCTTTTTTGTGAGCTGAAAAGTGGTAGATGTAACAGAGATGTCCCTCAGAAACGCTTAGGCACCAACTTGCTTTAACTTTAACTGACATAGAAGAGGTCATCTGACTGTAGGCGAGATAGCTGTAAATTTTTTTTTAAAGGCCACAGGATACACAAAAGAGGACAGATGTAGACTGCGAAAAGAGAATCTCAATCGACCATCGACGTATAATGGTTATGTTATTGTGTGATGTGGCAAACTATGTGGGAGTTATAGAGATTGGGCCATAGCACTCTGTGAATGCTATAAGCATAAAATTAAAGTTGTACCATAAAAAAGATATTCAATTATTACAATGCAATTCATAAATATTCATCGCTTTTTATTTGATATTTTAATAATGCACAAACACTTAGTAGATTGATTTATTATGGAACTATGGAAGAAAAAAATATTCTGAAATAAAATTTGCAGAGTATGTTTGGTTATTGTGTTTTGCGAGTTTTATTAATTGTTTGCACTCTAATTGCGCAGAGGTGACTTTTACTTTGTTGACAAGGCTTACAGAGCCTACAATAAGATGGTGCACAAATGTTTAATTAGGCCAATTGATTCATTAAAACTTTTTCCCAAAGAAATGTTTTAGTGTACTGCTGTGCAAGACAATAAAACACACAAGCAATTTATAAATACATGTTCCCACTTGGAGAACCTGATCATGTATTACTCCATCTTATACCAAATTACAAATCTACTCTTAAAACTACAAAGAGAGTTATAAAAATGGTCAAGATGTGGTCTGAAGAGGCTGTAGAAAAACTACAAGGATGCATTGAGAAAACTAACTTTATTGAGAACTGTCTAGACATAAAGGAACTAACAGAAAATGTGAACTCGTATTTATTATTCTACCAAAAAAATCAAACACCTAATTACTGAAAAGAAAACAAAGTATAAGGCTAGCAATGAAGAGTTTATAAATGTTAAAAATAGACTGAGAAAAGCAATAATTGAAGGGAAAAAAACATACAAAGAAAAAATTGAGAATTTCTTTGCAAATAACAACTCAAAACAATGCTGGGAAGGATTAAAGAAAATAACAGGCTGCGCCTCAAAATAAGAACAAATTTCAGTGGCTGATGATGAGAAATTCGCCAACGAACTAAATTATTTGTATTCTCGTTTTGACAAAGAAGATTTTGTTGATCTACACTAAGAACTTTTCAACACTCTGTCCAAAGGAAAACAAGAGCCCTACGTCAATTTTGTAACTGAGGATGAAGTGACCTTGTTATTTAAAAGAGTAGACGTAACAAAAGCTTCTGGATCAGACAAAAATTAGTGGCAAGCTGATCAAGCTATGTGCAGAGCAAATCTCTTCTATCTCCTGTCACATCTTTAACCACTCATTGCAAACGTGCGTAATTCCACACATCTGGAAAACTTTAGAGATCATACCAGTGCCAAAGAAACCAAAAATAGATTGCTTAAATGATTTCCGCCCAGTAGCATTAACACCTATTGTTATGGAATGTTTTGAAAAATATATGCTGAAACAACTTGTAGCAAAAGTCAATAACAGCCTAGACCCTCACCAATTTGCATACAAAGCAGCTAGAGGAACTGAGGATGCCATTCTATTGCTTTTGGACCAGCTTTATAAGCATCTCGATATACCCAAAACATATGCAAGAGTCCTCTTCGTAGATTTCTCCTCGGCTTTCAATACCATACAGCCACATCTAATGATAAACAAACTCAGTAACTTAAATGTAAGCCCTTACGTACAAGCATGTGTTCTAAACTTTTTAACCCAACGGCCCCAGTATGTTAAAGTCAACAACACCAAATCATCAACTCGTGTACTATGTACGGGTGCTCCACAAGGTTGTGTACTTTCTCCTGTACTATACACTCTTTACACTAATGACATAAGAAGCATCTATGACTCAGTTAAATTCATTAAATTCGCTGATGATACAGCCATAGTCGGTCCTATTTCAGGAGACGAAACTCAGTATTGAAGCTCAATAGTAGAGTTTACAAACTGGTGCACCGACAACTTTCTAGAACTGAATGTCACAAAAACTAAAGAACTTGTAATCGATTTTAGAAAGAAAAAACAAACTATACATGAACTGCAAATAAACACTACATCTATAGAACAAGTAACCGCATATAAATATCTAGGCGTTATCATCAACAAGCTTTCATGGGAAGACCACCTTGGAACTCGGACAAAGAAAACAGCCCCGCGACTCTTTTTTTCTATACAAACTCAATAGCTAAACAAGAAGATCCTTGAGACTTTTTTCGGCGTGACTATACAAAATCTGCTAACATACGGAATAACTTGTTGGCAAGGCAACGCCTCATCTAAACTGTTGCGACGTCTAGAAAACATCATTAAAAAAGCATCAAAAATTACACTCACAACATTACCACATTTAAAGGAACTTTTTGAACAAAAGTGCCTAAGAAAAATTGAAAAAATCATGGAAGACAACAGCCACCCTCTCCATCAGAACTACGTCAGGTTGTCATGAAGTAGGCGACTGCTGTCAATCAAAACAAGAACGGAGCGGTACAAAAACTCTTTCGTACCTCACTCTGTCAGACTCTATCACCGCCACTCATTGATCAGGGAACATGAAATGCTAAATGAACTCTTTATGTTGTCTGTTGTATTTATGCGAATTTTTCTGTTGTGTTGTCTTTATATGAGAAAAGAGTCCCTGTAATCACAACAAATTTCCATAAGGATCAATAAAGCAGTCTTAGTCTTAGTCTTTAAACATTATTTTTACCGAAAATGAATTTATTTTTGTATACATTTTTTAAAAAATGTGTGCAGAATTACTTCCCTTCCCCAAAAAATAATTTGTTAACTATGCTTTGAACTATCACAGTGGATACCCCCTGTGCATCGCAAGCAGGCGGCTGAATGTAAGGGGCGGCCAAATCATTATAGCAAGATTCCTTTTTTTTTTAATTTTTGGCTTAATAATATAAAAAAAAACTTAAATATTTTATTTAAATTCTAATGATTCTATTATCCTTTAACTATTGGGGAAAGGGGGGGCGATATTCGTACAATAAGAAGTTATTTTGGAAACTGGCGCGCAAGGAATTCCCATAGGTTTTTCCATAAGCGCCGACCCTCCCTGGCCTTGAATTTTCGCGGGTTGTTTGTAATATTTTGTTTCGAGTCGAATAGCCCAACCTGTAAGTAGATCTAGCAATTTGAAAGTCAATTTTAAAACATTGTCCCTTTTATTTGAAATGGCTGTGTTGAGAATAGAGTATTTTTGACTGATTATAGAATGTAGATGTAGATCTACATTAAGTTCATTTGTGTTCTAGTTTAAAATACATTTTTAATTCTCTTCTTTTTGTAGTAAAATCAGTTAAAATGGAATCAGTTTTTTAAATATTTAATATTAGAACTACTTATTATTTATTAATTTAATTATATAACGGTAGTTAGGCTTATATTTCTTTTTAGTGTTTTATTTTTAAAAATTGTGCAAGTATTCCTTATTGGATTATTATTCTCTTTTGCATTATTGATCATCAGTATTTTTAATGCAGCGTTTCTCAAACTTTGAGTACCTTGATTCGGGGGGGGGGGCTCAACTTTCTGACAAAAAGGGGTGCTATACAGTGTGTGTGTGTTTCCTAGGCGGCGGTAAGAAGAGGTTAAGCGATTGATTGGTGGTATGCATTGAGGATGATGAAATTAGCGTAATGCAAATGTGAAACAGAAGACAACTCTTGAGACATGAAAGAGTAAAAACGTTGTTTTGTGGTGAGCTGGATTTCGTTTAAATATCACTATATTTCATTAATATTAGATATTATGTTCACATAAAAAGTTTGTTCAAGTTATTTAAAGTTTATTTAGTAAAAATATGAAATGCCTTATCATTGGTTCAGCTGTTTGTAATGGTAAGCCAACGACCAACAAGGAGTGGGAGCGGCAAAAAAATTTTTCATTGTATGTCATTTATCTGAATATTAGTAGAATTACATGTTTAAAAATTAAAATATCTTAAGTAGGAGACGTCATTTTATCTTCTAATTTAAAAAAAGTAAAGTTCCCCTTTCAGACCTTGTGGTCTACATAGCAGATGATTAAAGGTCATCTCTTTCTTTGGCCTACGGTTAACGAGGGTGTCATGTGGCCAGCACAACGATCAACCGCCTTTTACTTTCCCCAAATAATGTCTTTAGAGCTGGGTGAACTCAAATGCGGCAAAAGATTCTGAAATTAAAAATCCCAGTCTTCACCAGGATTTGAACCCGGGACCTCCGGTTCAGAAGCCAAGTTCTTTATCGCTCAGCTGTCACGCCGCATATCTTCTAATAAGACCTTGTTAAATGTAGACCACTTTTTGCAACAATACGGGTCAAAACGTTTGAAGAAAACATTTTAAAACGTCTCCGCTAGTGTGATTCTTCTAGATTTTTTTTTTGTCTCAGAATAGTCGAATTTATTCCATTTATTGCACTTAATTATAGTGACGACTTTTGTTTGACTAAAACTTCCGCGACAAAGACGTCTTACTTAACACGAAGAACATTTTAAAAAAGATCAGGCCCATTACAGACGTTTGTGCGCAATATGTAGGCCTACCTAGAATCTCCCTCGCATAATACTATTGGCCAGGAATGCCTCTTTATTGTTAGATTTAAAATGGCCATTGACTTTTTCTTTTTTATGTGAATGAATTGTGCGTTCTGAAAGAAAAAACATAAATATTAGCCTTATTTAAATTCTCTCTTCTTACTAAGACAAAAAGGCCAGAATACGCTTAGTTCTGGGTCCCGGTTCAGTATCAAAGCCCTTGCCGACTTGCGAAAACTTGCCGCATCTTCAATTCGGTCTACATGAAGAAATTTTTACAACGCTTAAAATTAATGTAGGCAACATTGTTTCGGACAAAAAACTGACCATGAATCAATTATATATAGACCTGTGAAACTGACTCCTTTTAGTAAAACTTCATTACCTAAATTTGGATTCTATACTTAGTGTTAAAAATGTAAATAAAAAAAATAAAACCTAAATATTGTGTTAAAATTAACACTAAGTTTCTTCTCTTTTTCATTCTTTAAAAAAATGCAAAGTTAAAATTGAAAACAAAACATCTTAGAGGGCATGGGGATACGACAATGATGTTATATATGAAAGAAAAAGGAATCGTCTACAAAAATTGATTTAAATTAAAGAGCGCTTTAGGTATAGTGTCCAGCTTAGTCCTAATGAATTTTTTTTCTATAAAAAAGAGGGGGCAGCATTTTTTAATTTCGCGCGCAGGCGGCCAGAACCCTCGCTGCGGCCCTGGGTACCCCGACAAAATAGTGCAGAAAAAAATATATATTTCAGTCATTTTGAAAGAAATACTTTAGATGACATAAAATATGAATAGAGCCTATATTTTTTTTGTTTGAATGTTATCATTATTTTTCAGTCATTTTGCAGGAAACACTTTAGATATAGTAAAACATAAATATGCAAACAGTATGCAAAACTTATAATAAGCTAAAATGAATAATTTCAAAATATATCATTTAGTTACATACCAAAAATGTACTTTGAAACAGGCAAAGATACTTGTCAGATTTATACACACACACAAACTTTCACAAAGTTAAATTGTTAGAAATGTCACGTAGATCCTCACATTTCAAAATTTTATTTTTAGCAAGTTATGCATTTTAAACATTGGTGAAAAAGGGAAAAGATATTAAATTTAAAGTACTCTCGTTCTCTGCAAATATGGCATACATTCAGATCTATTTAAATATAGAGACATCAACAAAAATTCTGCCCAGGACAATAAATTACTAAAAAAAACAGTACTTTTATACAAATCATATATAAGTCAGCGCTATTTTGTCAGAAATTTCACTCTATTTTGTCGGATCACCATCACTGTGACGTGTATGGCAATTATTTTTTTCTTTTCTTTTGCACTTGGTAGTTCACCTCTTGCTTGACCAGAAAATACCTGAAATGAAAGAATAAGATGATTAAAGCATTTTTTAAATGCATTTTGTCTCTTATGGTTTATATCATAGTCAGGGAAAAAATGTCTGATGAAGTTTACATTTTGTCATACCTACCCCACCCCTCTTTGACATCAGATTTTATTTAAACTATGCGTGTTGAAACTTGGAAACATCTAATTTTATAGACCAATAGATGACAAGTTTATAGAAGGTTTTTTTTTTTTTTTCTCTAGGTCTAGCCAGTAATTATAGTTATTGCATAGACTATTTATTTGAAAAACACTGAAATAAAAAAAAAACTAAAAATAATAAACATTACATTATAAAATAAATTACATTCAGCAAGGAAAAGGCTGTTTATGTAAGTTAGATTTATACTCGGAGGAATGCTTTTAAATTGGTATTACAAAGCAAGTTACTTTATCTATACATAGTATCCTATAAAAACCATAAACCCACTTTTTGTAATGCTCTGAATAACTAAAAAAAATGTATTAATTTTTCTATGTGTTTCCAAATGTAGTAGCTATTAAAGATTTAATGAACACATTTATTTTATCTTAAAAAACAATAAAAGTACATTGTATGCAATTTTTATACACAGCTGCCCGGTGATTGTTGGGGGATGTCAAGACATTATTTGGCAAAGAAAAAAAAATGTCCATACATTAAGACCCCCAACACTTTCTGACATGAATTTGATTGTTAGTTACGAATGTATAGGAATGGAAAGCAAAGATTTTTTTGTATTGTCTGAGGACATTACAATTTTATATGAACACTCTGTTTTACAAGCTTTACTGTTAGTTAATCTATATAACTACCTTAGAATAGCTTACTCATTAATTTATCCCAAGAAATTATTTTGAGGCTTCAACATCATTTAAGTTAACTACTAGTTAATTTACTAGAATATACTGTGTAAAGATCATTTTAATTTGCTAATATAATATATCAATACTTATGATTCGTTGCAGGCTATCGATCACGTGCTGCTTTTAAGCTTATTCAACTAAACAGGAAATATGAATTTTTACAGCGTTCAAACATTATCCTGGACTTGTGTGCAGCACCTGGTGGATGGCTACAGGTTGCTGCAGAGAATGCACCTATGTCAAATATTATCATCGGTAGTAATTTTTTTTAGAATCTTTTTTTTTTAGGTGCTTAAAGACATTAAGTTATTACATTGAAACATATCTATAATGTAGTTGCTAAGATAGTTTTGCTCATTTACTAGTTTCATATAATCTTTTTAATAACAAAGATAGAAAAGGCACTTGGCAAGAAATTTGTCACAGGAAGAACTAACACATTTTTTAGAATTGTTGTGCTATAACTTTTCTTGTTAATCCAAGTTTTTGTTTTCTTACCTAGTGAAAATAGAAAATTTAAAATATGAACAAACTTTCAGTGTCTTGTTAGCATGGACTAAATGCATCTATACTACAGTAGAATTTAATCTTTGTTAAAAGAATGCCTATAAATTATAAAGAAAAGGAAAATGATGTCAGTGATTGAAAAAAAAATACAACTTGTCTAAGCTTAAAAACTCTTTACAAGTAAATCTACTTTTGTTTTCAGGTGTTGATCTTGTTCCCATTGCACCAATTAGAAATGTAAAAACATTACAAGAAGACATAACTACAGAAAAATGTAGACAGGTACAGTTTCATTGTTTTGTTTTTTTTTAATCAGATTCCCCCCCCCCCCTTTTTTTTTTCATGTTTTGCCTTCAGGCAGTAAGTTTCTATTTTAAATATTATTTTTTTTATCTAGATGTTAAGAAAGGAATTAAAAACAGCAAAAGCAGACTGTGTTATGAATGATGGTGCTCCAAATTTAGGAACTAACTGGGTACTTGATGCATACCAGCAAGGTAAGATAAGTATACAAGCATATTTGATAGTTTGTAATAAATTTAAAATCTTGAGTGTTTAGTGAAGTATTATTTGATTGTCTTTTCCTTTCTTTCCCTTAGTCTTACAGGAATGTTAAATGACATTGTTTCATCCCTAATGTTTATTAATGGAACTCTTTTTATTTTTACAGCTGAATTGACTTTACATGCTTTAAAGTTAGCCACAGAATTTCTACGCAAAGGCGGCTGGTTTATCACCAAACTGTTCCGGTCCAAAGATTATGATGCATTATTGTGGGTGTTTCAGCAAATGTTCAAGCAGGTGCATGCTACTAAACCTCAAGCCTCAAGAAATGAATCAGCAGAAATATTCATTGTTTGCCAAGGTTACACAGCCCCTGATAAAATAGATCCAAAATTCCTTGATCCCAAGTTTGTGTTCCAAGATGTTGATAAAACTCCACGCCCTAGTATAGATCTTATTCATCCAGAAAAGAAACGAAGGTTTGGATAATCGTTGTGCTATAATTAAGTAATTAAAAGGACAGTTTTAAGTTACTTAGATTTTATTTTTCTAATTTATTAAATTTTTTGTTTAAGTCTGATTTTTTATCTCAAATACAGTGAAATCTCATCAAATTTCATAGACCATTCAGTGTAGTAACATCATATTAGAAATTCAGAATTAATTTATGTTAGCAATTCATTGCTCTGAGACCCAGATAAAGTTGTGACTTCAAAATAATCAGATGTTGAATATTACTAAACTTGTTCAGTTTTGTGAATAATTTAGTGCAAGTACATTTAAGCAAACATTGAAGCCTGGACCCTAAGCTCAGTAGCTGTACCACTTAAACCAACTGATCCCATAATTTTAAAGTGTTGAATCCTAACAATGAGAATTTCTCAACTTTAGTGCTTCTAACAATCAAATCTTTAGTTCTGCCTTTTGATTTGATATAGTAATTAACAATGTACCCAATGGTTTACTTGTGCAGGCAGAGAGAAGGTTACCCTGAAGGAGACTACACACTTTTCCATTCTTTGCCAGTAACAGAATTTTTAGCAAGTGATAACTACGAGGAGTTACTTGCCCAGTCTTCAGAAGTAATTGGTCTTGACATTATTTTTTTTTTGTTCATAGGTTAATGTGGGATTTTTTCATTAGGGTAGCCCATTAGCTTCTTCTGCAGTTTGAAATGTTTTCCTGTTTTTGTCCTAAAACGTTGTAGAACGTTTCTAAAATCCCCTATTCAATATACCTGCTTTAAACTTTTTAAAAAGATTTCCTCTAGTCTCGTTGCTAGCGTGATTACAAATCATTTTGGAGATTACTGATTCTATTTTAAATAAAATTGGGAAGATTTTTATTGTTTATTGTGAAAATGGGTATTTTTTAAGCTTTTTATTTATTCTGATGGTATTAAAAGTATATATTTTTTAAAACTAGACATATCGTTTCATTTTTTAAAGTTTTTTTTCTTTAAGTATTAGATCTTAAATTTGATCTTTTTAAAAACATATTTTTTTTAAATACGGAGTTATCCCTCTTTGCTTAGGGCCTGAGAAGGGTTTTTCTTAAATAGGAGTTATTGGGTTAAGAATGTTGTTGATAAATAAGGAGGGGGAGAGAAAGCTAATTCTCATTGTAAATTAAAATTACTTTTTCATTTATTACTTTGAAGTTGTTTGTTTTTTTTATGATCCGTGAAGATGTAAACATATAATAGTTTATGTTACTGCTGTAATTAGCTGTTAAATTTCATGATCTGTTGATTCTCTGTTCTTTTTTTTTTAAACTTACTATTGGTATAGTGGTTGCTTTTTGAATCTGTGATCCTTGGGGAGTTGGTTTTTGTGCTACAAAATATCTGAATCGTATATTTGAGTCCAAAGAAATATGAATGTGTACTTTAATTATGCTCTATTAGCCTTGCTTTTTTTGTTTACTTGTAAGGGTATATATAAGTCCAGAGAAACATGAATGTGTTCTTTAATTATGCTCTATTAGCCTTGCTTTTTTTGTTTACTTGTAAGGGTATATATAAGTCCAGAGAAACATGAATGTGTTCTTTAATTATGCTCTATTAGCCTTGCTTTTTTTGTTTACTTGTAAGGGTATATATAAGTCCAGAGAAACATGAATGTGTTCTTTAATTATGCTCTATTAGCCTTGCTTTTTACTTCCAGATTGCCCTTGACTCTGAAGAAATAAAAAATCATCCATTCACAACACCAGAAATAAAAGAATGTCTTAAAGATATTAAAGTTTTGGGTAAAAAAGATATTAAGTAAGTTTGCCATCAAATCACTGTTCATATATTAGGCTGTTTTTTTTTTCTCTTGCAATGTTGCGTTAATTTGAACTATAATTACATAGATTTCTTTTTCAGAGCAATATTTTCCTGGAGAAAAAGATTGTTAAAAGAATTAGGGAAAAAAAAAGAATCTGAAGCATCTCAGAAAAGGTAACATTGAATTTGTACTTTATTTGAACAAACAAATATGAGAAGGGGGAAATGTGTAAGAATAATTTGTAAAAAAAAAAAAAAAGGACATGAATTTTCTTTTAGCTCAGGAAAAATACAAGAAGAGGCTGAAACTGATGAATCTGAGGAAGAAGTTGAAATGGATAATAAAGAAATGGAAGAACTTGAAAATATTTTAGAGCAACAAAATAAAGAAGAGCTAGCCGCAATGAAAAAGTAAGTTACCCTATAAACTATTTTGCTAAATAAAGTATATGATCTTTCCACTAAAATAAAAAATATAACGTTTGTGAAATATTTTTCTAGAAAATTAATACTTTAAATTGGTCTTCTTACTAGAGCCAAAAAAAAAGTACGCAAGCAACAAATGAAACAGAAAATTCGGATTGATATGAAGATGACTATCCCAGGAGATCAGCCAGTGATCCAGGATGACATCAGCATGTTTGATATAACCAAAATTAGAAATCATAAGGTAGGCAAAGTTTGGTAGCTAGTAACCAAAAGTTATAATGGCAAGAGTAGTGATTAAATATTGTGCATTTAATAAGGGAAATTAAGAAAAACATTTTTAAAATACTTTTTAAAAAAACAAAGCTTATATTAAGTGTAATTGTATCAATTAGTTTGGATCAGTCATGTATCAGTCATATATATCATTGTGATTAGAAATATTTTAGAAATATTTTTGCCAATTGTTTTTTTTTAGCTTAAAGCTTTCTCAATGGGTTATGATTCTATCACTTGTCTCAATGGGTTATGATTCTATCACTTGTCTCAATGGGTTATGATTCTATCACTTGTCTCAATGGGTTATGATTCTATCACTTGTCTCAATGGGTTATGATTCTATCACTTGTCTCAATGGGTTATGATTCTATCACTTGTCTCAATGGGTTATGATTCTATCACTTGTCTCAATGGGTTATGATTCTATCACTTGTCTCAATGTGCTATGATTCTATCACTTGTCTCAATGTGCTATGATTCTATCACTTGTCTCAATGGGTTATGATTCTATCACTTGTCTCAATGGGTTATGATTCTATCACTTGTCTCAATGGGTTATGATTCTATCACTTGTCTCAATGGGTTATGATTCTATCACTTGTCTCAATGGGTTATGATTCTATCACTTGTCTCAATGGGTTATGATTCTATCACTTGTCTCAATGGGTTATGATTCTATCACTTGTCTCAATGAGTTATGATTCTATCACTTGTCTCAATGGGTTATGATTCTATCACTTGTCTCAATGTGCTATGATTCTATCACTTGTCTCAATGGGTTATGATTCTATCACTTGTCTCAATGTGCTATGATTCTATCACTTGTCTCAATGTGCTATGATTCTATCACTTGTCTCAATGGGTTATGATTCTATCACTTGTCTCAATGTGCTATGATTCTATCACTTGTCTCAATGGGTTATGATTCTATCACTTGTCTCAATGGGTTATGATTCTATCACTTGTCTCAATGGGTTATGATTCTATCACTTGTCTCAATGGGTTATGATTCTATCACTTGTCTCAATGGGTTATGATTCTATCACTTGTCTCAATGGGTTATGATTCTATCACTTGTCTCAATGTGCTATGATTCTATCACTTGTCTCAATGGGTTATGATTCTATCACTTGTCTGGACCAGTTGTGAAAGTGGGGAGGGAAGAAGGGAGTATCTTGGTGAAAGTTTACATGATCGTTTTTTAAATGCATAAAAAAATGTTTACTCTGGGCTTTATTGTCTCCCTTTATATAAGGACAAATAAAGCCGCCACAAATTTTTCAACCTTGTTTAGATCCTGCTAGATGCGTGTTGGCTGAGAAGTAAAGAGTTTGCCTTTGGAACCTAGAGGGTCTCAATTTTTTATAATGTTGCAGATTCTGATTTTTTATGTTGGGATTTTTAGGACTCTCCAGCATCCATCCAACTTAAATGAGAACCTGACACACTTTGGAGAAGTAAAGGCAGTTGGTTGTTGTACTGACCACAAGGACACATTCATTAACCATCTGCTTTAGAAGCAGATTAGCTTTAGGTCATCTTTTCTTATAGATTGCAAGGTCTGAAATGGTTACCTTGTTTACCTTTTAGGTCCTGATCCTCAATGTCTGCTGTTTCAGCTTCTCCTCTTTGTTTTGTTTTGTACCCAGGCTTCTTGTCTATTTCTATACTGACTTATAAAGGATTTTTGTGTAAATGGTGGCTTATAAATTAGTGGTTGCCATATCTTTGTTGGTTTTTACCAACAATATTTAATTTCTGTGACGTTATTTTGTGGCAATTTAATTGAGGGAGGAAATGATTTTGTAGCCTTTAGAACTAACTTTTCTTATCCAGGTCTAGGGATCCGCTTATGCATAGTTAATGTGGAAAAATAGAATTTTTAAGTTTTTCAAACATTTTGTCTTCAGCAACTGTTAGAGGTGGAAAAGGGTGATCTGAGCCACATGGATAAAGGAGATATGTTTGAGGACTCTGATGATGACAGTGCAGTGAAGCTGCCAAAAAAAGAATATTATGATAAATATGGTGAGAAAAAATACAGAGGCATTGAGGGCGGTGAGAGTGAGGAGGAAGAAGAGGAGATGGAAGAGGAGCCCATGTTTAATGAAGACTCAGAGTAAGTTGAATAGTCATTGTTAATTTTATACTCTGTCATTAAGAGGTTTATGTCAGTTGATGTATTTTATGCCCAGTGCATAGAAGAGGTCTTGGATTAGATGCACAACCTGTGACCGCAGCTGTGTATCAAGGATTGGCCTCTTTAGTTACACATGAAGTTGCAAAGGGAAAGAATAATCACTTTAGACATAAAAAGGACACAAGATTAGGATAGAGTCAGTTAGTCTGGCCTTTGTTTTCATTTTGATTCTTGGGTGTAAAAGTAATATATTTCTAAGCACTTAAACTCATTGGAAAAGTATAAATAATTTCATGTCTGTATTTGTTTTGTAAGCAATTTGAGTTCAAAACTGCAATCAATTGATATCACTAGAAAGAAAGAAAAAATTAACAAATCTTTTAATTGTGCTGTTTTGTTAATTTTTTCAACGCATTGTTTTTAATATACTTAACATATTAATTTCTTGCTAATTTGACTAAAGAAAAGAAGATGAGAATGGTGTTGAAGAGGAAAGTGAAGATGGTCAGGATGAAGAGGACGAGAAGAAAGCCAGCAGTAAAGAGAATAAAAACCCACTCATTGTAGATATGGGTGAAACAAAAAGGTTGTTGCAGCACAAACAGAAAGCCTGGTTCAACAAGGTCAGTGATAAACTCCAGGGCTGTTTTGATCACATCACATTGAGACTAGTTATACATTTTTCTAAATCATCATCTATCAACTTTGGGCATCTTAGTGAGCTTTTTCTTGGGAAATACAAAAAGGGATGTTGAATATATTAAAGTGTCAGAAGGAAACAAACTTTTTTTTTTATTTACAATTTGATTTTATCGTGAAATGTAATATGCAGATTTATTTTAAAGATAGGTTTATTTATTTAATAATTGTTTTTCATTCTTTCCTGTGTTTATTTTTATATGAGACTGAAGTTTTAATAGCTTAAAACATACAGTGCATATAATAATTTTTAAGATACTTTTGATGATCCTAATGTCTCCTAAGAGATATTGTGACATTGCACACCCAATCAACACTTTTCCTACTACTTTCATGAATATTTAATCATGATACACTACATTTGCTCTTACGATAGGGGGCTCATGCTCATGCTTTCTAGCATTCTTTGAATTAATAATTACTAGCATTTTACTTTTTTTTCCTCTTTCTTTTAGGAATTATTTGCAAATTTAGATGAAGACGAAGATGATGATTTTGAATTTAATGACCTTGTAGCCTCTGCTGATAACAAAAAGCAGGAAAGGAAGTCTAAAAAGACATCTAAAAAAGATTTGATGTCACATGTAGATGAAAGTGATGATGATGATAGTGATAGTGAAAACAGTGATTATGAATTCAACTCTTTGCTGCATACAAGTAAAAAACAAAAAAAAAAGTCATCAGAGCCCAAAGTGTCTAAGATAGGAGACATAGAGGTTGTACCAACAACTACCTTGAATTCAAACCTAGAGCTGGATGCTGAAGGTCTAGCCATGGGTGCAGCAATGGTTCAATCACATAAAAGAAAAAGGGAGATAATAGATGCTGGTTTCCATAGGTAATTTTCTTCATGACATGACATGACCCACTACAAAGGTGTTTCGCACAAAATGTGACAGCCTATTAGTTTTGTATGACTGTTATGTTTAGATCCAAAAATTAGAGAAGCTATTGATAATCCTGTTTCACTATCTTCTAGTTGTGATTGCTGATATTTATGTAGTTCATAATTTCCAGTATTTCATGCTGTAAATATGAAGACCCTTTTTTTTAAGCTGCATTGCTTACCAACAGTGGACCATTAACGAATGCATCTGAGCTTTTGTGAAAACAGTTTTTGTTATTTCTTTTTACAAAGCTTATATCAACTCTGTTTGTCTGCCTGGCCAAAAGTTTGTACGTTGTTTCTGAAACTTGGATCAAGCTGAACTTTGGCACAATTATTTCTTCTACCTGACAACACAAGAATCAATTTGTAAAAAATTAACCAATCAGTTCATTAACTATTGATAGTAAATTACTTTGTTTGCTATCTAAAACATAGGAAAGAAATAGTACTTGACTGAAGTGGGGGTGTAAGCTGAATTAGTCCCCTTTATAGTAGGCAGCCATCTCAGGCTTAGTGAACACAAACATGAAATAGAAATAATATATAACTATACATTCTTCCATGTTCATACACACTTCCCTAGTAGTGTGGTTACCATGTTGACTTGAGAAGCCTAAGAAGGCTTTAGCCCACAAGTTGAAATTCAGGTTGTTCCTTTGAGAATGCTAAAAGCTTGAAATTACGCTATACAAAAACAATTGTTAAAAAATATTTCTAATCGCACAGATTTATTGTTGTTAGTCTAGATCTATTACAAATTTAATTACATGACTGATCCAAACTATTTGATACATATATAAGCTTTTTTTTTTTAAGTATTTTTTTTTATTTCTTATACTGTTAATTTGTTTTTCTAGCAACTGTTATCTAAAACCTTTTCATTACCTGTGTGATTGCAAAATTTTCTCAACATTTTTTTTTTAGTAAATTTTCTGTGGATACTTAGTAAATGTTTTTGCACTTAAAGAATGTTCCTTTTTTTTTTTTAGATATGCCTTTGATGACACTGATTTGCCTGACTGGTTTGTTCAGGATGAAAGAAAACATTTGAAACGATTACGACCAGTATCTAAGGTAATTTCCATCAACTAATAATAGACTTCATTAGTTTGGGCCCAAAGGTTGATGAGAAGTGCAGTATTTCATATTGCTATGCAGTCCCAGCTGCAATCCATATATTTTGCCACATCCAGTGCAGACATAACAGTTTCCGTCTGTGGTAGATTTTGATTCTCTTTTTGCAGTCTTCATCTGTCCTTAGCAGTGGATTCTCCTCTGGTCTCAAATGTGTACAATAGAAAGGGCTTTACGTGCAAAAAAACATTGAAATGATAGAAAGTGAAATGATTTGTGAGAAGTGAATACAATATAAACTAAAGAAATTCATTTCTGTTGGGGGGGGGGGGGGGATAAGACTAGCTTGCATGGCTAGTCTGTCTGTATATGTATGGTGTGTTAATGACAAATGCAGTGAAATGACTTTTGCAATTTATGACCATATTGTGAGAACAATTAAATGTACCAACACTAACTTGATTACACAGCATCTCTGTTCCAAAATTGTTTCTTCTCGATAATTTTCCTGGATTCGATTTAAAAGTCAACTCTGTAACTGTCTCATCCTTGCCTCATGGATTTTCTGTGTATCACAAAGATACCATTAAATAGTCTTAACAACTAAATGAATTGGCTTGTAAATGAATTGTGGAAGAAATTGTTATGGTATTATAGGTTCTGGTGTTCTTTTTTTTTTTCTTCTTCTTACTTATCAGGAGGAGATGGAAGAGTATAAACTGAAAATGAAAGCTATTGATGCCCAACCAATTAAGAAAATAGCAGAAGCCAAGGCTAGAAAGAAACGAAAGGTTTGTTTTTTTTTAGTCCATTACAGTAAATTTTTATATTAAGCTGATAATACTGTATTTCCATGTTGTCACCGGGTATTTATAATTTTAGAGTTACCAATAAAGTTACATTTTGGGAAGTTTTATTTATAGAACATGATTTATTGTCAGGGTTAGGGTGGTTTTTATTAAAAGTAGGAAATGTATTAACTTTATGTTATGTTTTTATATTTTAAAAATGTATCAGAACTTTTTGATAATGATTGATTATTGGATTTTAAATTTATTTGAAGATGCTGAAGCGCCAGGAAAATGCCAGAAAAAAAGCAAATGCTGTAACAGATAGTATTGATGTATCCGAAAAAGAAAAATGGCAACAGATAAAACAGTAAGAAAATGAATTAATTTTTCTATTGTACATGTATACTTTCGGGATACAGTTAATTTAGCATAAATCTAATTTTTTGTTTCTTTCTAGATTATGTATTTCATTAAGAAGTTGTAACAGTGAGACTTTGTTAGATTTCCTAGAAATATGAAGATTTGTGGAGCTAATAATATAGCCAACTGTTAGGACTTCCTAGAAATATGAAGATTTGTGGAGCTAATAATTTAGATTTTACAATTCAATCTCAATGAAATGAAACAAAAAATTGAAACACAAATGCTTCCAACATTTTTTTTTTCATTTTCTGTAATTTAGCTTAACCAACTTTAATACCAACTTCAATACTTGTGGATGGATATCCATATTTCTAAATGATTACACCATTATTACACATTGACCTTCCTCTACTGTTTATCATACCTTAGTAAGTCTCCCAGCATCATCGTAAGGAACAAAGATTAGATTTTCATTTTATTGTTGCTAACAGTATATAGCGATATCGTGTGGTCTGTGCAACTAACAACTTCCCAGATAAAATAATTTTGAAATTTTTTTTTTATTTCAAGCAAGATTTAAACTCAGAACCTTTGGTTCTTCGGCCTAGCAAAATGTCTCCATGCTCCTCACATTTTATCAAAACTGTAGTAATAAATAATTGAACTTGTCTATTTTCTTCAGAATCTATAAAAAGGCAGGCCTCTTGAAAAAATCCAAGCCAAGTTTAACTTATGTGGTAGCCAAGAAAGGTGCTGGCAAAAAAGTCAGACGTCCAGCTGGTGTTAAGGGACTGTTTAAAGTTGTTGATGGTAGGATGAAAAAAGATTTAAAAGCAAAGTTGAAAAAGGAATCTAAAGGCAAGAAGGGAAGCAAAGGTGCTAAGCGTGGAAGAGTACGAAAATAGTATTTAAATAAATCAACAAATATACCGTCCTGAGTTTGTGAATTTCTTTGCATTTTTTTCATCTTATTTACACATCTATTTTATTAAGTATTAAAGTTTATACTATTTTTACTTTTAATAAGTTTAAACATACATAGAAGTCAATATATTTTTTATAAAAATAATCTGATTGCTAGTCTAAGCAGTCATAATAGTCACCTGTATGTTGCTAGTAAAAATTAACAAAACACAGTGGTGGGCAGGGATGGCCTTAGGCTAAGGCTTCCATTAAGTGGAACCTCTGACAAGACTAACAAAAATTGCGCAACTTGGATCAGATCTCTACCATAAGTAGAGCACTATGACTCAATGTTTACTAGTCTAACTGTTGACTATTCTACTCAAAATGAAATATATGAATTTCAGTTATTTTTAGATATAGATGGACAAGTTTATAATAAATTGCATAATTTAATTTTTTTCCCTGTTTCTTCTTTTTTTTAAATTTCATTTGGGACCACTAAATTCACTTTGCATAGGGCTTCCAATTATCCAAGACCTACTCTGTGGTGGGCATAGTGGGATTCACTTGAAAGGTCAACCTGACAAAACTATTGAAACATTTTTTTCTTGATGGTGGTTTTTTTTAATTATATATTTGCACAGAAACTGGATGTAATTTTTTTGCAGATCATAAAAGTTTTTAGCCTGCTTACTTCTTGTGAATCTTCAACTAGTTCTTTTTTTTTTTTTTTATTATTTTCTCTTAAACATAAACACTAGTAAAGTAATGTCTTTTTAAACAAAAAATCGATTGCAACTGGGCTAAATATGTTGCTAATATGCAAATGCGATTTGAGCTGCACATAAACAAGACACACTATAAAGTACCATAACAGTAATTCTTAATTAGGAACAGTTTACCATACTTCATTGATGTGGAAAATGTGAAATAGCATTAACAACATTGAAATATAGTGGATTAGAAAAATTTAAAAAAAAAATAAAGCTGGTTGAAATTTCTTTTTAGTGATATTAAAATTATATATTAATAAAAAAAAAGCAACACTTGGAATGAAAAAAAAAAAAGTGGAATATTGCTTTGACACTGGTTTTTAGTGATTCAAATGATTCACAAATTACATGAACAGTACAATGCCTATGTTTAAAATTATTTCTAGTATATGTATTTGTAACCTTAGGTTTAAACAAGCTTAGAGGGACTCTATAATCTAGATCATTGCAAAGAGAAATTTCTTGAATAGAATGTTGTGAGATTCCTTGCAACTAGCTTAACAATTTTAATGTTCAGCTATCTTGACATAGCTTGAATTTACCTATAAAAAAATATATAATACTTTTAAAAAAACAACACGGTTACAGAGACAGATACATTTTTACCAATTGTTTTTGTTTAGCTCAATTTTAGGCTGACCAAAACTCTGTCCTGACAGAAGTGGTGATATAAACTGAATTAGTCCCCTTTATAGGTAGTCTTCTTATCTTATCTTATATAATACAGACGTTACTTCAAAAAAGAAGATGATTACGTCCTACGCGTCATGCACATTAACCAATGACTTAACTTCTGGCAAGTCACTGGTTTTCCTCAGGCAACCCATTCCATGCTCTCTTAGCACTAGGGAAGAAGGAGCATTTGTACAAATTTGTCCTAGCATATGGGACGAGGAATGTGCCTTTATCTTTGTGTCTTTCGGAGTATTTTATTAAATTTTGTTTTTGTAGTCGTCTGAGGCTTAGTTAACACAAACATGATAGAAACAATACCTTTCATGTTCATACGCTCTTTGTTAGCAGAGTAGTTAGGCCTACCGTGTAGACCTGAGAAGCCTAAGATAGCGTTAGTCCACGAGTTTGAATTCAAGTCGTCAGCTTTTTTTTTTTTTTGTTAAATAAATACATTTAAAAAAAAGTATCACCCAGATACCTCGTTCTTTCTCCCCCTCCCCTTGCCACTGGTCCAGACAAGTGATAGGATCATAGCGTAGTGAGACAAGTGATAGGAGCATAGCGCATTGAGACAAGTGATAGGATCATAGCTTATTGAGACAAGTGATAGGATCATAGCGTAGTGAGACAAGTGATAGGATCATAGCTTATTGAGACAAGTGATAGGATCATAGCGTAGTGAGACAAGTGATAGGATCATAGCGTAGTGAGACAAGTGATAGGAGCATAGCGCATTGAGACAAGTGATAGGATCATAGCGTAGTGAGACAAGTGATAGGATCATAGCTTATTGAGACAAGTGATAGGATCATAGCGTAGTGAGACAAGTGATAGGATCATAGCTTATTGAGACAAGTGATAGGATCATAGCGTAGTGAGACAAGTGATAGGATCATAGCGCATTGAGACAAGTGATAGGATCATAGCGTAGTGAGACAAGTGATAGGATCATAGCGCATTGAGACAAGTGATAGGAGCATAGCGTAGTGAGACAAGTGATAGGAGCATAGCGCATTGAGACAAGTGATAGGATCATAGCGCATTGAGACAAGTGATAGGATCATAGCGTAGTGAGACAAGTGATAGGATCATAGCGCATTGAGACAAGTGATAGGAGCATAGCGTAGTGAGACAAGTGATAGGATCATAGCGCATTGAGACAAGTGATAGGATCTTAGCGTAGTGAGACAAGTGATAGGATCATAGCGTAGTGAGACAAGTGATAGGATCATAGCTTATTGAGACAAGTGATAGGATCATAGCGTAGTGAGACAAGTGATAGGATCATAGCGCATTGAGACAAGTGATAGGATCATAGCTTATTGAGACAAGTGATAGGATCATAGCGCATTGAGACAAGTGATAGGAGCATAGCGTAGTGAGACAAGTGATAGGAGCATAGCGCATTGAGACAAGTGATAGGATCATAGCGCATTGAGACAAGTGATAGGATCATAGCGTAGTGAGACAAGTGATAGGATCATAGCGCATTGAGACAAGTGATAGGAGCATAGCGTAGTGAGACAAGTGATAGGAGCATAGCGCATTGAGACAAGTGATAGGATCATAGCGCATTGAGACAAGTGATAGGAGCATAGCGCATTGAGACAAGTGATAGGATCATAGCGCATTGAGACAAGTGATAGGATCATAGCGTAGTGAGACAAGTGATAGGATCATAGCGCATTGAGACAAGTGATAGGAGCATAGCGTAGTGAGACAAGTGATAGGATCATAGCGCATTGAGACAAGTGATAGGATCATAGCGTAGTGAGACAAGTGATAGGATCATAGCGTAGTGAGACAAGTGATAGGATCATAGCTTATTGAGACAAGTGATAGGATCATAGCGTAGTGAGACAAGTGATAGGATCATAGCGCATTGAGACAAGTGATAGGATCATAGCTTATTGAGACAAGTGATAGGATCATAGCGCATTGAGACAAGTGATAGGAGCATAGCGTAGTGAGACAAGTGATAGGAGCATAGCGTAGTGAGACAAGTGATAGGATCATAGCGCATTGAGACAAGTGATAGGATCATAGCGTAGTGAGACAAGTGATAGGATCATAGCGCATTGAGACAAGTGATAGGAGCATAGCGTAGTGAGACAAGTGATAGGAGCATAGCGCATTGAGACAAGTGATAGGATCATAGCGCATTGAGACAAGTGATAGGATCATAGCGTAGTGAGACAAGTGATAGGATCATAGCGCATTGAGAAAGTGATAGGATCATAGCGTATTGAGACAAGTGATAGGATCATAGCGTAGTGAGACAAGTGATAGGATCATAGCGCATTGAGACAAGTGATAGGATCATAGCTTATTGAGACAAGTGATAGGATCATAGCGTAGTGAGACAAGTGATAGGATCATAGCGCATTGAGACAAGTGATAGGATCATAGCGCATTGAGACAAGTGATAGGAGCATAGCGTAGTGAGACAAGTGATAGGATCATATAGCGTATTGAGACAAGTGATAGGATCATAGCGCATTGAGAAAGTGATAGGATCATAGCGCATTGAGAAAGTGATAGGATCATAACTTATTGAGAAAGCTAAAAGCATGAAATTGCGCTAAACAAAAACAATTGCACAGATTTATTAATGTTAGTCTTTATCTATTACAAATGTAAGTACGGTACATGACTAATTGATACAACAACACTTAGTATAAGCTTTGTTTTTATAAAGTATTTTTTAAAGATTGTTATTCTTGTATTTAGAAGAGAGTTCAAATATAGACTTCAGTGGTTCGTGTTATTAAAGTCTAGATTTGTTGTTATTTTGTTGCGACATTGCGTTTATCAATAAAAACAATATAATAGGCCTACCATGACTTGAAAATTTATTCTTTATCCATGGGAAGACCCGTCGGGTGCCCCCTTTGAGTTTGTGTGATAACATAAAATCTCTTTTTAATTACCGTACCTTTCTTTTGATTTTATTTTATTTGTGGGCTGAGATAGCCTTGTCACCCTTTCCATCCACATAATTCGGTCGGACATATAGGCTTTTTTTTTAACGCCCATCGCTTCCATCCAGGTCATGTCTAATATCTTTTTAACGGAGGTGCGGCGATCATATATCATACCTAGACCTATGTTAATCGAAACTCCATCTTTCTGTATAGGCTCGTGGCCCACCCACCTTTTAATAATTTTAATTTTATACATTTAAAACAAAGGATGAACAGTGCGCTATGTGTGTGTGTGTGAAGCACGATCAAGGCAGTGTATGAGGACTTGTTCCTCATTGCAGTCACTACGTGGAGGTCTCTATCTCTTACTTGTCAAATAGGGGGTGTGAGTGAAAGTCCTACTCAAGTGATAGGATCATAAGATAAGATCATTTGTATTGATCCAATGAAATGGAAATTCGGTTTGACTACAATTGACAACCTTAGCGTAACTACTGTACAATAACAATATAAATGCAAATACGAACAACATTCACACACGAAAACACATACACACTCATAACCAGCGCTTTATAAATTAGACTTCTGTGTACTCGATGACGACAGATGATCTTGTAACACTCTGACCGAAAGTGGGATGAAGGAGTTTTAAAATCTTTCTGTTTTAGTCCTAATGGAAAGGAGACGACAACTTCGTTCAGATCTTATGTAACAGTGGTTTAGTGGGTGCAGGTTATCTTTAAAGAATCGTGAGAGTTTTGGAAATGCATCTTTCATGAAAACGCTCTTCAAGAGATGGTAGCTGTGTTCGAGTGATATACGATGTTTTTTTAATTAGCCTATTTAGTCTATATTTGTGCCAGTGAAGTATTAGGCCTACCATACCAGCAGGTGATGACAAAGTTAATTAGACTGCTGATGGTTGCTGTATAAAACACTTTATTGTTTTGTCGATGTTAAATTTCCTTAAGCTTTCTAAGATATAAAAGACGTTGGGGAATTTTGGTGTAACGTATTGAGAAAGTAGAAAACATGAAATAGCGCTAAACAAAACCAATTCAATTAATAACAATATTTCTAATCACACAGAAAAATTGTTGTTGGTCTAGATTTATAACAAATTTTATTACGACTGATCCAAACTAATTGATAGGCTACAATTACACTTCGTATAAGCTTTTTTAAAAAGTATTTTTTAATTTTATTTTCTTGTTAATACCGTTATTTCGGAGGTTTTTGTGTGTTTGTGTGTGTGTGTTGTTGTTTTTTTCAGGCGAGAATGACCCTTTAAACATCGACCTCTTCATCTAAATCGTTTCTCAACCCTCGCAGCTTGATGATATGTTAACAACGGACCTGTTTAAGTTGCATTGTTTAATAAATGAAAAATTAAAAACATAAACAAAACTAAAAACTTTATGATTACAAATTTAAATAAAGAACCGTCGTTCATCTTCTTATAGAACCCGCAGCTCACTTTAAGCATTCTTGTTTGAAGTAGACATTTCCATGTCTCCATACGCGATTTTACTCTTCAAATTATTACGTCGCAGCGGTCTAATTTCTCCAGCGTCTGCTACATGATCTTGTCACGATCCTAATTGGGAAGTAGACCTTCTTACTATTCTTCCCATTAATATAAGTCGTTTCTAACGCGTAGGCTACTTTACTTTTTAAGAAGAAAAGTAGGCCTACAGTAACTAAACTACTAACAGTTTACATTGATGCAATTTTAATTTTAGTAGGATAAGTTTGGTGTAATGCACAAATTGTAAGACAAATTTCCTCACGGACAATAAAGATTATGATTATTATTATAAACGTTTTTTTTAGGTTGTAAACGCATTTAGGCTATGTGTTTCGGCCTTTAACGTTCGCCAATGAAGGATTAAAAACTGATACCGGTATATAGGCCTACTAAAAATAAGCTTTTTTGTCATGATCGAAGATCGAGCAAAATCTCATTTCCTATTTTACACATGGTCATCCAAGATTAGAAGCATGTTGATGACATGTACACGTAGGCCTTTAGATTGTAGTAAATGGTTATGTACAACTTCATCTATAGAAAAGTATCTAGTTTGTAGTTTGGCGTTGGTTCTTGTTCTCAATTTTATTCTAATTATAATAGAGCTTTATCCTCGAATCCGAAAAGAAAGGAGGATTGCAGTATTTCATGCGGGTATGGCCTATTAATTTCTAGCTATGATCTACATAGTTTACCACACCTATCACACACAGGTGGTCGGTTTAAGTTCTCTTTTCGCAGTGTACCCTTCCTCGGCAGTAGATATAAATGTGTGTTCCGTGGTCTTTGTAGAGGTCTTCAGTTGTTCAGAAGCCGCCTGCTGCGCTGTTTTGTCAGTTATAGCTAATTTATACAAAGCAGGTCTCTATGAGCTTTCGAGGAAACCTCTGTCACGCTGAACATCTTTCAGATCACTTTAAAAAAAAACACCTTTGGCATACGGCCGTTCCCCATACAGGATATATGCCCTGCCCTCAGCAGCTATCGAAAAATAAACAGTCAGTATATATCGGCATTCGCGAGGACATCCGCTATTTGTAGAGCTTATCTTATCTTATATAATACAGACGTTACTTCAAAAAAAGAAGATGATTACGTCCTACGCGTCATGCATTTAGTCCTGCATATTAACCAATGACTTAAATTCTGCCAAGTCACTGTTTTTTCTGGATAGCTCAGGCAACCCATTCCATGCTCTAATAGCACTAGGGAAGAAGGAGTATTTGTACAAATTTGTTCTAGCATATGGGACGAGGAATGTGCCTTTATTTTTGTGTCTTTCAGAGTATTTTATTAAATTTTGTTTTTGTATTTGAAGATTATGGTTCAGTGTTTTATGTATCATTGCTACTTTACTTTTGAGTCTTCTGTCCTGAAGGCTTTCTAAATTTAGTGATTTTACTAATGGTGTTACTCTAGTCAAATGTGAATATTCGTTTGTTATGAATCTCACTGCTCTATTTTGTGTTTGTTCCAGTTTCTTAATGTTTTCTTGAGTTTTCTTGGGTCCCACACGGTGGATGCATATTCTATTATTGGCCTAACCAAGGTTAAATAACATTTTAGTTTTATGTTCTTATTTGATTTATAGAAATTTCTTTTAATAAACCCTAATGCTTTGTTGGATTTTTTAAATAGTTTCATCAATATGTGGATTCCATGACAGTTTTTCATTTATTATAACACCTAGGTATTTTGCGTTTTTAGTCTGTGTTACTGGTTTGCCATGAATAAGATAAGTGGAATTAATTTGTTTTAGTTTTTTTGTTACTCTTAACAACTGACATTTTTCTGGGTGGAAAGACATGCTCCAATTTGATTCCCATTTCTGTAATTCATATAATTCTCTTTGTAAAATATCTGTGTCTTGTGTTGTTTTTATTGTTCTATATATTTTGCAATCGTCTGCAAATAATCAGACTTTTGTTCCTGAAGTAATGCAATTTGGTAAATCATTTATGTAAATTAAAAATAGTAGTGGAACCAAGACTGTTCCTTGAGGTACACCTGAGTTTACTGTTATTGATGTTGATTTAGAGCCATTTATTATTACAGTTTGTTCTCTCCCTATCAGAAAATCTTTAATCCACTGATGCAGTGGACCATTAATGCCGAAATATTTTAATTTTTTAAGCAAACTATGGTGGTGAACTTTGTCAAAAGCCTTGGAAAAAATCTAGTAAGATAGCATCTATTTGTTCACCATTATCTAAACCTTTTGAAAAATCATCAATTAGTCCTATTAGTTGTGTTTCACATGATCTATATTTCCTAAAGCCATGTTGGTATGGGGTGAGGACATTATGTTTGTCTAAGTGGTTTATGATGTTGCTACATATTATGTGTTCTAGGATTTTACATGTGATGCTGGTAAGTGATACTGGTCTGTAGTTTCCTGGATCAGATTTTTCTCCTTTTTTAAATAGGGGGGTGACATTAGCTTCTTTCCAGTCCTTTGGTACTCTGCCCTGGTTAAGCGATGCCTGAAAGAGTATTTTGAACACTGGGGTTAGCTCATTGCTTAGTTCTCTGAGTAATCTAGCTGGAATACCATCAGGTCCAGACGCTTTATTTGGTTTGGTGTTGGCTAATAGTTTTTGAATTCCATTTTCCTGTACTACTAAATCTTCTATGTTGTCTACTTGGTTCAAATTAAGAAATATGTCTTTGTCTCCTGGGGCTGAGAATGCTGATGCAAAGTATTTGTTTAGGATGTTTGCTTTAGTTTCATTATCATTATGTATTATGTTATGTTCATTTTTTATTGGTGCTATGCCTGTTGTTTCCATTTTCTTAGACTTAATGTATGACCATAGGTTTTTGTTGTTATCTTTAGATATTACATTGTTTATGTATTCACTCTGCAGCTGTCTGCTTACTTTTTGGGTTAGGTGTTTAATTTTTATATACTTTTTGTAAACTCTTTCTGCCTTGGTTTCTTTAAATTTTCTATATAGGTTTTCCTTCTGTTTACAAAGCTTCTTTAGTCTATTATTAAACCAGCATTTATTTATTTTGTTTGATGTGTATTTAGTTGGTATATGATTTTCTATAATGCTTTTAAGATGGTTTTTAATGAAATTCCAGAGGTCATCGACTGGTTGGTTAATGTCTTTTTCTAATAAGAATGTTTGTTGAAAGTTTAATGCAGCTTGGTGTAGTTGTGTTAGGTTACATTTATTCCAGAGTAAGATTTTTCTTTTGGGTTTTGTATTGGCTACTGCTTTTATCTGACTGTGTATTTTTATGATCTCATGGTCTGATAGACCAGGGATAATATCATAATTAACTACTAATCCAGGTCTGTTGGTTAAGAAGAGATCTAATGTGTTGTTTAATCTAGTTGGCTTTTTAATGATTTGATCTAAACTTAGGTTGTGTAAAGTTTCTATGAAAAGCTCATTTATGTTCTTAAGGTTTTGGTGTTTATCTATGGTTAGTGTTTTCCAATTTATATCAGGTAGGTTGAAATCACCCATAATCCAAAAAACTGCATTTTTATTTGTCTCTTTAAGTGTAGTAATCTGATTACATAGTTCTTGCATGTATTCTAAACTAGAATTTGGTGGTCTGTAAATGCTGCCTATTATTAGGGATGTTGAGGTGGTATTAATTTTACAAAATGTAGATTCTATATTTTTTGAGTTGGGTAAGGTAATTTCTTCTGCTATAAGAGTGTTTTTTATTGCTAAAAGAACTCCTCCATGATTATCAGCCCTATCGTTTCTAAAAATTTCATAATTACTATTGAAAATTTCCGCATTATAAATGTCAGGATGTAGCCAAGTTTCTGTTCCTGCAATTATGTCTGGTTTCTCACATTCTAATAAAATTTCTAAGTCTGTTGTTTTGTTCATAATGCTTTGAAAATTTATTACTAAGGTTTTAAGGTATTTTGGTATTACTTCTTTAGTAGGTTTGTTTAGTGAGGCTGTTGTATTAATTTTAGTAGATTTAGGTTTAACAGGAGTGGATCTGGCTAGTGGTTGGTGAGTTTGTTTTGGGATGGTGTTTAGGATGTTGTATGGGTTAGAAGTGTCCGCATCAAAGGAATCAAACAGTCCTGATGTAAACTGAGGTAACCCACACGGTACACAGTGCCATGATGCATCTTTGTTGCCTAAGGCATAATACACAGGTGTATTCATATGGAGACATGATGCATGGTACCATTCATCGCAGCGGTCTTACCTTCGTATGCGATGGTGCGAGGACACCTTCTATGAACTCGTTCAAGAAGCTATACCAATAATTGCTAAGTGTACCTAAGTCTCAGAAAACCAATGCCTATAAAATTAAATGTATTCGTATAACCTACCAACGAAATCACATAAGCAAGCAAAATACATCCAGCTCGCGTTCAACGAATTTGCGTACGCTGCCGCCTCTTTTGGTTTAACTATAAACCTCGGTAAACCCAATAAAAGCTACTCCTGCCCCAAAGATCACCCCCTTAACGTGGTAGACACCTTCACATATCTGGAAAGCATACAGGGCCGGTCTTAGGCCACTGCAACCTATGTGGTTGCAGTGGGCCCCGCACTTTCATAGGCCCCGCGCGATGCGAATTCTAGGTGTAAATTATTAAACTATTTTAACTTATCATGAAAGGGTTCCTGGAATTCTCCTGAAATGATAAAATATAAGAAAATGAAAATCTTCTGAAATTATTAAAATCTTCTGAAAACTGATGCAAATCGTAAAACAAAGTTGTCTTTTCAGGGTGTCATTCAATATGGAAAACGCCAATCCTATTCGCGATTAAAAGAAATCGGCTTTCATTCTATAAATATGCAATCATAAGCCGAATTTTAACCAAAACAAGAAGTTCAAATGCTTAATTTACTTCAATAGTCACTGGCATGCAAATATAGTTCTAAATCTATCTCGACTTCTTAGGAAAAAAAACAACAAAAGCAATATTTTGCTAGTCGATAGTAAATCTAAACGACAGATCTGAATGTTTATCGGCTTTTTGTTGGGAAACTACTATCTACTGTAGATGGCTCGTAAAGTTAATTGATAGTGATTTTGTACTTAGTAAAATGTAAATAAAATGCAAGACGAATTTCTTTTCTAATACAAAATCTTAATTTTCACTTATTATCCTTATCACAACCCAAATTAGGCCCCGCGCAATCCATTTCGCATAGGGCCCCGCAACCTGTTGGACCGGCCCTGAAAGCATAGTATCAAATCATGCATTGCCTTTAAGGGAGGTTGATAAGCGTCTGATCAGGGTTAGTCGTGCTTTTGGAAGCCTTCAAGCGAGAGTGTGGCGAAATAAATCGCTCCGCCTGCCTACAAAAATCAGTGTATACCAAGCAGTGGTACCCTCAACTTATCTATGTGGATCTGAGACATTGGTACTTTACAGATAGCTACTAAGACTTCTTGAACACCTTCACCAAAGATGTTTACACACCATCATTGACACAGGGTGGCAAGACTGCACTACAAACAGCTTCTTATACTCCGATAGTCACAAAGTGCATGTTTTACCCAATAATTTAGAGATTTTGCATCACTTGATGTTTCGTACTAAATTCATAATGAATATACTAATTGCAATATTAAACGTCTGAACCATTTGAGAAGTTACATTGCAAAGACTTTCTTCCAAGCCAATAGTAGGCCAATAGTTTTACGCAAAAGATTCAAATGATTCAATGTAAAGCACGACATGAGCTGTGTTTTTTCTATAGGCCTACTGTTGGGGGACTTAATAGACTTTCTATTTAATCGCCATGTACAATTATATTTAAAACTAACAGAATACAAAAGCAACTTTTCAGATTGGTAAACTATGATGTGACCTGGCCCCGACTCCCTTTGGAATACTCTTTTCACTGCGAGAAGGACTAAAAAGACAGCTAATCCACCGAAGGTATCTATCTCCATTCCAGATTTGATGGCAAACTTCTCAATATTGCCAGACTGAGGGCTAAAATCAGAACCACCATCGTAAGAGATATGCTATTCGCGGACAATGCAGCGGTAGTGGCACACTCACAAGAGGAGCTTTCAGTCACTAATGTCCCGCTTCTCTCAGGCCTGTAAAGAGTATGGTCTAACCATCAGCACGAAGAAAAAAAATGTTATGGGACCACATGCTACAGCACCATCCCCCATCCTCAATGACGATAAAAAGCTGAATGCCGTAAATGACTTCTGCTAGATTGGATCTACAATTCAAGACGACCAAGAAGAGGAGATTAAAAAAAAAAAAAGTCCTAGGGAAGCTGCTTCGACCTTCGCTAGACTCAGACCAAGAGTTTTAGAAAACCAGAAGCTCCCTAATGGAGGTCTACAAGGAATGCGTTCTGAGCACGCTAATGTACGTCACTGAGACGTGGAATACCTACGCAGAGCAAGAGAAAACTAAACTCATTCCACTTGCGCTGTCTCCGAAGGATCTTGAAAATTCACACAGCAAGAAAGCATGTGCAATACTGAGATCCTTACGCGAAAGGGTATTCCCAGCACCTTTACAGTCATGTTCGTCAGATGGAGGACAACCGCATCCCGAAAGTCATTCTTTACGGGTAACTCGCCTCTGCCACCACCTCCGTTACGTGGATGTAGGGGGAAAGTGGGATAATATGAGATGGTGGGTAATATGAGCATTTGTGGTAGGCCTATTTTTTCATAGGTCGGTTTTATATAAAATCTGGCGAAGTGGAAACGAGGCTTAAGCTAAGAAACAACATTCGCAATTTAAATTCACGTTATGGTTTGCAAGACATGGATAATAAAATGTTTTAGAAAGTTTGGTGGTTCTCTTTACATTGCGTCGCATTTTTTTTAAGGATGTCTAAATGCAGAAAATATAAGCTATCCTATTTTATTTGGTATATAGAATACATAAGCAAATATTAAGCATAAAACAGTCAGAAATTCTGATCAGCGCAGCGATATGGTCGTAATAACAATCTTTTCAGTGTCATAGGTGGTGGATGTTCAAACAGAATATAAAACCAACATAATCACCTCGTATAAAAGCTGACCTATTACTTTCAATGAATACAACAATTTCTTCTCATAAACTCCGGTGTGCGCATGCTTCACATTACAGTTACTTATTTAATTGTCTACTAAATAGAAAATATTTTAAAAATAATATAATTTTTTTGTGATGTTTTAAAATGTTTGTTTTGTTTCCTTGGTATGCAGAATTATATTTTGTTTGTATTTTTGTAGATTCCTGGCATTTCATATACCTATTCCTGTGGGGTAATTTGGGATACTAACCCGATTTTATTCCTATAACTCAAGAAGTAATGTTTCAATCTATCTGATCTTTAGTAAAAAGGTTATTTCATATACACATAATCCATTGTATGTTGGCAAAAATGTAGCAATTATAGGTTTTATAACTCTTTAAAAAATTAAAGTTAAGTACCGGTATCTCATATTACTCCACTTTTCCTTTAACTCAGCTCTGGAAGAAAAGCGTGCCATACGAAAAATGTCCGTCTAAACGAAAGCCACCTTAAACTGCGATTTATGTGGGTGGATAATCGTTCTACGACTGAAGGAGGCCTACCCGATCGTTCATTTTCGTAACTGCACAAATATTCCCAAAATGAATTCAACCGAGCGAGGCTCAGTCACCTGGTATTGAAATTAAATTTGCCAACAATTTTTTCCTATCGAGGGTGGGCCGCATAAAAAAAAATTGGAACATGGGAGGGGGGGGGGTTCCCCGCATAAATATAGGCCTATATATACATATATACTATGTATTTAAATACGCCAGTTAACTGCGTATAATGTCTTTTAATTCACATCTATAAAGTGCCGGCAGTATTCATTCCTTTTGTATACCGTAATTTCAATTGAAGAATTTTACTAGTTAGCAATTTCTGAAACTAATTTCGCGATTAATAATTTTTTAAAAATTATCCTTTTACATCACATTTCAAGTTATACTGTTTACACTCGTGCATAATGTTCCGGAACAATGGGCCTAGCTTACTAGCTGTTATATGCCTGAGATCGCTGTCAAATTTTTCAGCATCGAGATGTTCATACACATGTTTAGATGAATGTGGACCCAAATGTGAAATTTTAGCAGTTTTTTTTTAAAGGTGTGGAAATAAAAGAATCAGAACCTATAAACCCAGGCGGCAGAACAGACTTCAACTTCTCTTTCAGGTCATAATTTGCTTTGAGGTATGTCATGTCCTCTCGAGTTGAATCAGCTTCCGCACTAGATAGTGAGCTGGTGGCAATGCAAAATGGGTCCAAGTTCTTGTCTTAAAAGTTTGTACATTTCAAATAAACAATAATTTACTAGAAATAGTTTCACCTTTAGCAAAGGAAAATAGCAAAACCTGTTTTCACCTGCTTGCCTGGAGAAACCTTCAATAACATTTAACATGCACATTTATATTTCATGCGCAAAAACCCATTGCACTAGTCTCGATGAAAAACGAAGTTAAGTCTTCTACTCTTCATTGGAAATATTAGTACAAAGTCAAGAAACATTTCCTCCTTGAGATCCCAGATTCTTCTCAATACGTTGCACATGCTAAGCCAGCAAGTGGTTAAGACCCCTTGCTCTAAGACAATGACTGCTTTATTGATCCATATGGAAATTTGTTGTGGTTACAAGGACTCATATAAAGACAACACAATAGAAACATACACAATTCACACAGGAATCTTGGTACTTTTCGTGTTTTCTGATGAACGGCTGGCGTTGATATAGTCTGACCGAGTAAGGTACGAACGAGTTTAATCACTGAGGCTTATACATACATGTTAAGTCAATGTAGTATCGGTGGGTAACAAACAAAAAAAAACAAAACCTTCACATTTCTTACCTTATATAATACAGACGTTATTACAAAAAAGATGATCACGTCCTACGCGTCATGCATATTAACCAATGACTTAAATTCTGCCAAGTCACTGGTTTTCCTGGCTAGCTCAGGCAACCCATTCCATGCTCTAATAGCACTAGGGAAGGAGTATTTGTACAAATTAGTCCCGCATATGGGACGAGAAATGTGCCTTTCAGAGTTTTATTAAATTTTTGAAGATTATGGTTCAGTGTTTTATGTATAATTGCTACTTTACTTTTGAGTCTTCTGTCCTGAAGGCTTTCTAAATTTAGTGATTTTACTAAAGGTGTTACTCTAGTCAAATGTGAATATTCGTTTGTTATGAATCTCACTGCTCTATTTTGTGTTTGTTCCAGTTTCTTGAGTTGAGGATTCTCAAACGGAGGATGCATATTCTATTATTGGCCTAACCAAGGTTAAATAACATTTTAGTTTTATGTTCTTATTTGATTAATAGAAATTTCTTTTAATAAACCCTAATGCTTTGTTGGACTTTTTTTTTTTTATAGTTTCATCAATATGTGGATTCCACATTTATAAAGTTGGTGTCGATCCATTAATCTTTGCACAGCCTAGTACACAAGTGAGCCAAATGTTACTATAGGCCTATTGATTTTTCAACTCTTTACCAAATCCAATATGTCATTCCCCATGAAGGGGTGTTAAACAAGTTTTCACTGCGTGGATTATAAGGTTAGTTATAGTACCCACTGGCTTTTTAAACAGTTTGTAAGCTACTATAGGAAAATGTTTAAAATTCACTGAATGTTTATGGTAGAATATAGGTATACTTTTAGATGACCTTGGTAAACCTGCATGTGTGTGTGAGAGTTCTGTGCACATTGTGTATGTATTAGCATTGCATCAGAACTTGAAATGAGCTTCTTGAGTGACTTGTTTCTACAAGAATGGACAAAACACGGCAGAAAAGTTCACATTTATTTGATATCAATTAGCTGGTCCTTTGTTTACTTGGGAAAGAACTCAGCTAATAATAAAATAAAAAAAATATATATTTTAAAATTTGAAACCAACTAGATCATAACAAATAACAGACAATGCTACTGTTGCTAACATGTAAATTTAAGAATTTCACCAATTCACCAAACTACTCAGGTCGCTTTCAAAACTGTAAGGAACTGATTACACGTTGGAGACACAAAACAAGTCAACAATTTAGTTTCATACTGGTTAAAAAGACATGCAATAAGTAAGAGGATTTACCAACCTGTTAAAATACTATCTTTTGTTTAATCATCACATTCTTAACACAATAAGTGCATATGAGAGAGAAATGGCTAACAATGTAATGAATAAAACAAACACGACAACTACAAAGAGCTGACCAACTTCATGGTTAAGTTACACCACATTATTTTAAAGGACTTGCTTTAATATCTTGAATAGCAGACTCAAATTATTTTAACAATTGAAATATGTTAACCTTGTTTTTGTTCCATTTTGATTACACACATAAAATCCAAAACTATTACAGTACTAAGTGGGAAAAAAATTACTGGTACTAATGACCTATTTAACCTTGTCCCAAGACACAAAACACTGGGCAATAAGTGCCAGACACATATAAAGACACTAATGTAAATTCCATATAAGTGAGCACTAGCAAAATTAATGTCCGGCAGTATGTATGCCTGCGTAGGGAAACAAACAAAAAAAAAAAAAACAACAAACACCTAAAACAGATAGTGTACGTATACAAACATATCTTCAGAACAAAAACATACTTCAATTCTGCCCTGATTGTACAAAATGTGTATTAAAAAATGTATTTATAAAGTTAATCTAAATGATTGATTTTAGAGAGGTATGACAAAATTCCTTCTCCTAATTTTTTTTGGGTAGTTAATTCATGGCCTATTAAGAATAAATAATAATAAAAAAAAAAGTTCATGAAATACTTGTAAAAACAATTGACATTGAGTGAAAACATATATACAGGCATTTTGTTTTATTGTACAATGAGAACAACTTTTTTTTTTTATATTCTTAACACCCTAGAATTGTTTATTTTCTTTGAAAAACAAAACAGCCTAAAGGAAAAAGCCATTTCATGTCATGACCATGTCCTTCAATAATCAACAAAACAGTTTTGCTCTCACTGAGAAACAGCAAGCCAATCCTGTTATTGTTGATGATGAAATAGAATATGGAGGCCGCCATACTGGGGGACATGATTATGACAGGCCAGGGCCTTTCCATTTCCAATAACTCATGACTTTGTTATCACTACTATAATATACACGTTCCTTAAAAAAAAAAACTTGTAGGTTGTACACAGCACGTGATGCTATTGAGACGTAATAAATCCAGTTTGAGAAAACAAGTTATTGCCAAAATGATCTCCTTTAGAAACTATTTCCACAGAATCACTTTAGTAAATAGCCGAAATAAATAAGAATAATAAAAAAAACTAGCTTACTCCATGGATTAACAAGTCTCTGTTGCTAGTCATGACGAATCAGATCAAGTTAATTTTTGTTTAATACAATTATAGTCCTCATGAATGTCAATTTATTTGTCAACAAAGATATTTCTTTACATTTTGCCTTTAGCTTTCTGATTCCCCCTAGGTGGTGTGACTGGTCGTCCTGCATTTAATCCCCCATATGGAAACTTTTTCTTATCTGCAGGTTTCAAAATCTGAAAAAAAAAAAAAAAAAAACACAACAAAAAACAGTGAAATGGATGAACTGGCAGAATGTTCCCAACAACAACCACTAATAAAACATTAACAATTTAACTCTTTCAGTGCAAATTATTTTGATCGAAAAAATGGAATTTTCCGGATTTAATACAAATTTTCACCTGGGGTAGAGTTACTAAAACTAACACAACTTTTTAATTTTATTAAATAATCTAACATTTAATTTTATTATAAAGGAAAATGAATGGGCTATAAAATAAAAATAAAATAAAGTTAATTATTTAAGAATTTTTTTTTTCCAGTAATTTTATACTGAGCACGGAAAAAATAATATTTATAAAATTCATAAAAAAAATGGATATACTGAAAGATTTAACCTTTTCATTAAACATTTAATCCATAAATATTGAAAAATCTCAATACTAAATACATTTAATTGCTTTAGATTTCACAAAAGATGGGGAAAAAAAAAAAAGCACTAAGAAATTGTATTATTTACATTTTTCGGGTCCCGGGAAATAAACTAAAAAAGAGGAACCATTAACATAATGTCTTTTTACAAATAAAATGTGTTGGTACTGCATCAAATTTACTACCAAAATAAAGAACAATCACTCCCACATCTGGAAAATGAAAAAAAAAAAATAAAAGAAAAAAAAAATAAAAAAATAGTGAAATAAATATTATAAACCAAGTTACTCGCTGAGAGTAACGCAGCACTGACCAGCGCTAGTGAAGTTACTCCCTGAGAGTAACGCCACGCTGAAAGAGTTAATGCAAGCTCTATTTGATCGCTAGTACTATACTAAATGAAAAAAACATAATGTTTAATACCTGCAATTATCACAGAGATAAAAATACCGGGGTATATAAAAGAATGAAAAAAAAAAAAAAAGCTAAATAAATATAACTGAAAGTTCTGTAAATAATTATTTGAGTGTGACAAGCACTAAATTTCATGTACACAATCCTTTGGCTGAAAAAAAGAGAAAATTACCTGGAAAGAACACATAAGTGTTTCATCAACACTCATCATGGCCCCTGCATTGTCAAATTCACCACAATAATTTGGTGCAGAAAATAATGTAACCAGCTGTCGCTTAGCAAAAAACTCGTATCCATCTTCCACCACCTGGTTGGATAGTAAATAACAAACATCAAAATATAATCAAGAAAATTACTTTATACACTCTTTTGTTTAATAAACCTAAAAGAAATGTCACTGTAATTGGTTTTAGAAATTGTACCTCAGTCACCAGCTTAATTTACTTTATAACCACAAGAAACTAAGAGTTTTTTAATTATTACAATGTAGTTATTTTAGATTTAAAATAGTGACAACACTTGAGCCTATACATGAATAGAATATTGGCCATCACTAACATGTTTTGTTACATGACGACAGGTACATTTAAAACTATGTAGTACTTAACACCTAAGATTACACACAGCACTACAGGAATTTTTGCATGCATGGGTTATAATAATAGATTATGTTTACAATAAAATGTTAAGCCTACTAGTCTCAACTGAGACTATTGTATTTTATCTCACCTGGTGGGCACGGCAAATGAGATCCAAGTCATGTTTATGCAAAAATTTTGCTACTACTTCAGCCCCAAAAGTGAAAGATACACCTCTGTCATTTTCACCCCATCCCATTGTTTCTTTGTCTGGATCTGACCAAAGTAGGTCACAAAGCAGGCCCTGATCAGGCACATCAGTGGGTCTCATTATCCGTCGTATTTGTTCCATAGACTGCAAATCAGGACTCAATCCTAAAAAAAATTATTTTTCAACAAAATTAAAACTAGGTATAAAAAACTATTTTTGAGTGTGCAGTATAATTCAAAACAACTTTTACCTCCATGGCAGCAGAAAATTTTTTCATCAATGATAGCAGCAATAGGTAAACAATTGAAACAGTCTGTAAATGTTTTCCATAATTTGATATTGTATCGTCTTTTGCCTAAAATGTATTTAAAATGAGCATTAATGAAGTCAGTGGCAAAAAACAACAACAATAGATTTGAAATATAAAAGGACAGTGAAATGTATTTAATGAACAACCATACTACATTAATCATTAAGTTTGTGTTCAGGTGTTTGTTCTTGCAGTAATGGATTGACTTAAAAGATGGTCTAAAGATAAAACTGAGAAGGTGTGGAGCTTTACTTTGATGAATGAGTATTTAAAAGTGATAAGGCCTAGAGTGATTCAATGTATTGCTTAATTATTGCATCACACATGGATTCAGTTGTTTTTTTTGTGTGTTCTCAAACTAACTGAAAGTTACACTCTTCTACGGAGTATGTATAAAAAACATTACAATCTGGAGTATGTATAAAAAACATTACAATCTTTTAACTACAGCTAAAGTTTTCAATTAAATTTTTTCCTAACCCTAAAATACATAAAGGTTTTCTTTCATTCTGTGATACAGAATGCTAAAATGCCTTTCCAATGGAACAGTTTGGGATGGTAATAAGAGAGTAAAAAGAAGTTTAGGGTTATGAACAACCAGATTATTTGTGGTCTTTAAGTAATAAACCACTAACATGTTCTAACAGACTTGTTGAGCTCTAGTTACATAAAAAAAAATAATGAAAGCACAAATAAGTTATTTTAAACATCATTATTCATTTCTTTCAATATTTATAAATGTAAAACCAAAAAATGTCCACATGAAATACAAAAAAAAAAGAAAGAAAAGAATTGAAGTTAATTAACTTACATTCATCGTAGAATCCATATATCCTATTGATGCTGGCACACTCATGGTTACCTCTCAATAGAAAGAAATTCTCAGGATACTTGATTTTGTATGCTAATAAAAGGCAAATGGTCTCCAATGACTGCTTGCCTCTATCTACATAGTCACCTAGAAACAAGTAATTGGACTCTGGTGGAAACCCACCATACTCAAACAGACGTAGTAGGTCATAATACTGACCATGAATATCACCTGAGGGAAAAAAATGCTAGATCTAAGCCTGGTGATTTCAAAGGCATATAACACTAAAAATTTATTGAGTGTAAATCTATAAAATAAATATACAAAGATAAAGATTCTAGATTTAGATCCAAATAATCATCTTCCTTAATCTCACCACAGATTTTTAGTGGTGCCTCAAGTTCCAACAAAATAGGTTGACTCAAAAAGATTTCTCTTGATTTTAAACAAAGCCCTCTGATTTCTGACTCTGTAAGCTGAACATTTTTTCCTGGTCTAGAGCCTCGAACTGTTATAAAATGGAATAAAAAAAAAGATATAAATGAATATAGATGTATATCTAGCCTTGATTAGTAATAATAGTAAATTCTGTAAATTTTGCTTTGTAAATGTCTTTACAATTTCATAGATGTATTAGACATCTAAATGCAGATAGGAATACAAATTAGAGGAATCAGACCTAAAATTAAATGAGATCTGATAGAGTAATATTTTAATAGATCTTGTTTTACTATTAGTATTATGATCTAGACTCTAGATCAGGCATGTCAAACTGGGTGTTCGGGGGCCGCATGCGTCCCGCAAACACCTTGCATGCGCCCCCCTAAACAATTATAAAAATAATGTTAAACTATTACGCTGGAAAACAAGAGATGACAAGCTATTTGAATTGAAAAATAGTATTTGTTAAACTGAACAACGAGAGTGAGTCTGCAGTGAAAGCAAACATTTTGTCAAACTTCATTGTAAGCCATTGCAAATCATTTAATAAATGTGATTTTATGAAGGAGTGTGTTGTTAGAGCCTAAATAATTTGTCCAGAAAAGGTGAAAGCATTCAAAGAAATAGAGTTAACTAGTGACACAGTGGCAGATAGAATAAATGACATGTCAGTCAGGTTGCGTGAACAATTAAAGAACAAAATAGCTGATTTTGAATTATTTTCACTGGCTCTCTATCAGTCAACTGATGTGAAGGGTGTAGCACAGTTGGTTATATTCATAAGGACCTGTGACAGGAATTTTGAATTACACGAGGAACTACTTGGGTTCTGTTCTATGCATAACACCACAACAAGCGAGGATGTTTTTGAGAAATGACAAAAGGTGATAACAGGGGTGCCACCCATGAGACCAAGTAAACCCTGAAACCTGAATTTCCAAATTTTACAAACCCTGAAATCATAAACCCCAAACTTTACCAACCTTGAAACGTACCGCATATACAATTTAAGCACCAAAATTTTACGAAAGAAGAACGGTATAAAATTACTACCTAGATCTATATCATAATATTCCCCCCATGTTTTAAATATGTAATTAGTAAGCCTATCATTATAATAAATAGAGTTTGTGTGTATTTATTGATAAAGCTTGTAATACAAGTTAAGAGGATTTAGTACAATTTTATATTAACAATGTTTGTACCCCCCCCCCCCAAACACACAGTTATTTTAAATGATGTTTCTCTCTTAACATTTTCCCCCTCATTATTCATTTGAAGCAGCCTACTTTAATCAACATTGATAAAACTGATTCCATCAATGTACATATTGTACATGCATGGACCTGTAAATCTATTGCAACAAGATAAAATTGATTTAGTCCAGATCTACTCCAAAATGAACATTTAGATTTAGTTTCTAATATTTAAATGTAGACCTAGATGGCTAGAATGTGCTGGACTGCTTGTACATAATAATTTATTTGTATAAATCTACTGACCAATCGATCTATTTTTTTCTAGCATCTAAGTCTTCAGGCGAACGCAAACTTACTAATTTAATTCTTCAATCATTGATTCTAGTTCTGATCTAAAAACGATGTAAATATATTAAATCTAGATCCTACTTCTATAATACTCTAGACATAGGCTAAGGCTCTATGTCTATATGGAACCTATACAAATATTAAAATATAAAACACGGAAAGAAAAAAAAAAAAGAATATAATTTCTCACTCGTGAATTTTTTTCCTTTCTATTTCTAGATCTAGGACTAGATGCTAGGTACGTGAGTAGATCTAGACTTTATCTATACTAAATACAAGACTTTACAGTCTAGATTGACTCTAGATCAGATCTAGATTGATCATAGAAATAGATCTAGACTTTAAATCAAGCCGATTCGAGGCGCGTTCCGTGGATCTAGAAATTCTCTATAAATCTAGAATGTTTACACGTTTTTGTCACTTAAAAAAAAAAAAATGTACCGGTAAATAAAGCTTAATGCGCATGCAAAGTGAAAGTCTCGCGAATCGCGAGATTTGGGACTGGTCGATTTTGTTTAAAAAATGGTGGCTCGCGTGATCGGAACTAACAAACTAAAATTAACGGGGGAAAATGACCAGAAATTTCAAAAAAATCTAAATCCCTGGATTTTAACAAAATTGTAGAAGGCAAACCCGGAGGGAGGAAAATCGGACCCCTCAAAACCAGTATTTCCGGAAAAGTGGCACCCCTGGGTGATAATGCAGTACAATTTATCTTTGATAAAGCTATCTAGTCTTACAAGGTATGGCGCACCAACCAAGAAATGAAATGATTTTGATGCAAAGTTACTTGCAAAAATAAGAGAGACTGATGATAATTTTAAATTCGCTAATTTTCAGTGCATCATTCACCAAGAAACATTCTGCGCACAGCAATTACAGTTTCAACATGTCATAAAACCGTTTTCAGTCGCTTCTCAATTTTATTCGTGCCAGTGGTTTTAATGCTCGCCAATTTTGTATATTTCTGGATGACATTGGACATAAATTTGATTGTGTTCCCTACTACACAATAGTCCACTGGCTCTCATGACATATAATAGTGAAGAGATTGTTTGCACTGCGTGAGAAAATCGCATTGTTTCTGAACATGAAAGTTGAACCTGTTGAACATTTCCAAACTGACAAATGTGTGCAGGATTTGGCATTAGCAGTGGATCCCACGGGTCACCTGCAAGACTTGAATTTGAAACTTCAAAGTAAAGACAAAATTGTCACAACTGCGTGTAATCATGTGAAATGCTTTCAAGCAAAATTAGGACTGTGGATAAACCAAATATGAAGTGAAAATCTTGTTCACTTCTCAACGTGTCAGGAACTAAAAAGATTAAATACGGTTACGACATTTGGTAAATAAGTGCTACACCTGGAATTGTTAGTAGATGCTTTCAACGACCGTTTTCATGACTTCGTTACATAAGAGCAAGAGTTTTCGTGTTTTGTATCTCCATTATCATTTGATTCTGAAAATGCTGCTGGAAATGTGCAACTAGAGCTGATATAATAGAAGTCAGATTCTAAGTTGAAATCGAAGTATATTGAAATGGCTGTGCCAAAATTGTACAGTTATTTACCCTTAATGGTATGTTGAATTGCGGAAATTTGCAGCCAGAATTCTAGCTATGTTTGCATGCACTGGTCTCTATGAGCAGCTCTTTTCCATAATAAAAGCCACAAAAACACCTCACCGTTCGAGATTATCTGATCAAAATTTTGTCATCTGTCAGTGTCAGTGGCAAACACATTTCAACCTGACATTAATAAAATGTATCCCAGAAAAGATGTCAAGCATCAGGAAAATCAGGATAATGCGTAATCAAAGTATTTTTTAATTAGCCAATAGTACTACAAATTTAGCTAAGGGACAGATATGCCATTAATTATTGTATTGCATTATTTCTAATTTACAAAAAAACTAGTAGTCTGTTTTGCAACTGATTTTTTGTTTGCTGCGGCCCCTCAGGTCATAGTAAGTTTTCTATGTGGCCCATACACCTTAATGAGTTTGACATGCCTGCTCTAGATCAAGATCTTTCATAGACTGAGTATACATGTAAAATCTAAATAGATTTAGAGTTAGATTTATGGATTCTTCTAGCATTTACTTTTAGTGGTGACCTGACAAAAAAGCGCTGACTTGTAAACAATGTGTACAGATACGAATTTTAGTAAGTGAAGTTCCTGGGTAGCATTTATTGTTGAGGTGTCTATCTTCTTCAATATAAATAGATCTAATGGTATGCCGTATTTCCAGAGAAAGAATATTTTAAAATTTTGTCATTATCCTTTTCATTAATATTTAAAATGCATAACTTGCTAAAAAAAAAAAGATTTTGAAATGTAGTGACCCCATTCTGCTGCATCTCTCTTTGACTAAACCAGGACGTATGTTGCTGCAACATTGGCAAACTTAAGTGTGTCAGGATTAGTTAAGATGGCTATCACTTTTCTTCTCTCACAAATGTCTGTTTCATCTTTGTTCCAACTGCAGATATAAATGATGCTTGGCCAGATTTAGAGAATTTGTATGACTATTGGGAGGCCAACTATATTGGTTGCCAGTCACGAAACTGCAGAGTGACCCCAAGGTTTCCGATAGCATTAGAGAATGAGTATTGGACAGTCTACCAAGAACAAACAATTGAGTTGAGGGATGGCACCATGAATTTCAGCTGTCTATTGACGGGCATCACCGCAGTGTCTACACTTCCTCAGAGAATGACAAAACACTGAGAACAAGATTCTTAGGTACAATGCTGGAGAACGAAGTAAAGCTGTAAGCAAGACAAAGTACCTCTAACTTGACAGACATCTTGCAGCTATACTGTATATGTACAGAAACAAGCCACTGATGAAGTTTCTATGTGACATTGCATACAATTTGACTTTGTGAAAGTTTTATGTGTGTGCGTGTGTGTAAATCTGACTTGTATGAAAGTATATTGACAAGTTTTTAATTACATTTTTTGATTATAAACAAATGCTATAGAGTATAGTTTGAAATTATTCATTTAAGTTTATTATGATTCTTGCATGATGTTTGTATATTTTTATTTTAAGATATCTAAAGTATTTCTTGGAAAAATGATTTTTGTTTTGTTTGTGTGTTATTTTGTCGGCATAGTAGATCTAGGATGTCTACATCTAGATTAGTAGATTTAACAAGATTTAATTAAGATCAAGGTATTTAGATCTAGACTACAGCCTAGATCTAGAATTGTCAACTGAGCCAAGAATAGACAAAAATGAATAGTATAGTCTATAGACTAGATTGACTAGGATCTCTCAGTAAATGAGTAGATCTAGACTAGATCTAATCTAATATTTCGGCATTAATAGTCCACTGCATCAGTGGATTAAAGATTTTCGGATAGGGAGAGAACAAACTGTAATAATAAATGGCTCTAAATCAACACCAATAACAGTAAACTCAGGTGTACCTCAAGGAACAGTCTTGGGTCCCCTACTATTTTTAATTTACATAAATGATTTACCAAATTGCATTACTTCAGGAACAAAAGTCAGATTATTTGCAGACGATTGCATAATATATAGAACAATAAAAACAATACAAGACACAGATATTTTACAAAGAGAATTAGATGAATTACAGAAATGGGAATCAAATTGGAGCATGTCTTTCCACCCAGAAAAATGTCAGTTGTTAAGAGTAACAAAAAAACTAAAACAAATTAATTTCACTTATCTTATTCATGGCAAAACAGGAACACAGACTAAAAAGCAAAATACCTAGGTGTTATAATAATTGAAAAACTGTCATGGAATCCACATATTGATGAAACTATAAAAAAATCCAACAAAGCATTAGGGTTTATTAAAAGAAATTTCTATAAATCAAATAAGAACATAAAACTAAAATGTTATTTAACCTTGGTTAGGCCAATAATAGAATATGCATCCACTGTGTGGGACCCCTTAACTCAAGAAAACATTAAGAAACTGGAACAAACACAAAATAGAGCAGTAAGATTCATAACAAACGAATATTCACATTTGACACCATTAGTAAAATCACAAAATTTAGAAAGCCTTCAGGACAGAAGACTCAAAAGTAAAGTAGCAATTATACATAAAACACTGAACCATAATCTTCAAATACAAAAACAAAATTTAATAAAATACTCTGAAAGACACAAAAATAAAGGCACATTCCTCGTCCCATATGCTAGGACAAATTTGTACAAATACTCCTTCTTCCCTATGCTATTAGAGCATGGAATGGGTTGCCTGAGCTAGCCAGAAAAAACAGTGACTTGGCAGAATTTAAGTCATTGGTTAATATGCATGACTAAATGCATGACGCATAGGACGTAATCATTTTCTTTTTTGAAGTAACGTCTGTATTATATAAGAAGATAAGACAAGTCTAGATTTAGATTGTTAAAGTTATGTAACAAAACAATGACAAAAACAGTTTGTTTACACTGTGACTGTTTACACAACTGTCTAAAACAAGATTCTCAAAACTAAATTAGCTCTATCTAGATTCTAGATCTAGAATATAGTCAGTATGGTAGATCTAGACTAAATTTTATAAAAAGAAGTGTCACATGGATTTCAGACAGTCTCTATATTTAGGCATCAATAAACTTAGATTTTAATTCTATATTAACATTAACTAAATTTTAAGATCCCCAGGCATAGCCCCTCACATGAAATCATTAAGATGTTTTCAAATTATGCATAAATTATAAAATACGAACAAAAAATAAAATAAAAATATGAACACACTTATTGTACCGAAATTAGGCCACTGGGATAGTGACTTCTACGCAGACTTTTAGACTTATTTTATGTTTGCATGATTAGATTGTTGAATGTTTTGTGTTTTTTGTTTATTAATAATTGAATTTAATAAATTTCCAATACAGATGATCTTTTGTAGTATAGTACAGGTTAGGATGGCCATTCTTGCCTAAATAGCTGAATCCTCTATATTCTCTCTCTATAAATCTAGATGTATCTACCGTATTTTTTGCCGTATAAGACGCTTCGGCATATGAGACGCACCCAATTTTAAAGGAGGAAAATCTAGAAAAAAAAAGATTCTGAACGTACCGTATTTTTCGCCGTATAAGACGCACCAACTCCCCCCCCCCCAGTTTTGGAGAAGAAAAAGTGCGTCTTATACGGCGAAAAATACGGTAGCTAGTATGTCTAGATCTAGGCATTTAAATTTTAACCTCAAATACTTCAATGTACCAAGCTCACTCCAAACATTTGCCCATTTAATGATTTATTCTCTATAAAAAAATAGCAAAAAAAAAAAAAAATTAAAAAAAATAATATAAGATCATTAACACTGATGTCCAATACTGGCTGTTTGAAATTATTTTTGGTAAGAAAATTGTAATTTAATTCAAACACCCTATTAATTTTTTTTTTATGGAATCAAACAACTTGGCTTATGAATCAAATTAATCAGCTCCAAAAACAGAATATGCCGGGATCATTAGCAAAGACTTAGCCAATCAAAACATATAGATCTAGTCTTAACCCTAGCCCTAGGAAGAGGTAAAGTCATCCTGGTAACATAGGAAAAAACAACAACCTGACTAACAAATTCAAAATTCTTTTTTCTTACATAAAAAGATAGTTAAATAAATGATTAAGTAAATATGGAAGGAAATTGGGTTAGAATAATTGGAAAATGGACAAGCACACTATGCAGCGCGCTAGTTTCATATTAAATATCAAAATAAAGATGTAATGACCACAAAAACAACGAGTGTTCGAATTCATGTAATGTCCGGATTAAATAAACTACTCGAGACACTAGATTATCTAGATCTAGATGTCTAGTTCATCTATGACTTTGATATTCTATGATGATCTAGACTACATTCTAAAGATTTGATTTTTACAGATTTGATTCATTATTAGCACATAAAAATAGCGAAATCAACTTACTTGATTAATCAAGGCAAAAATAACTAGATCTAAAAAAGAACAACACTGAGAGAAAACACTATTTGGGCGCTAAACAAAACAACAACAAATGTAAAAAATGGTAAGAGGGGTCTGCAACTTACCCTCAAGAAGACGAGCTATAATACTATCTATATTTAATTTATCTGTGTCGGCCATATCAATGGACCCAAACCCACAAGAAGATATTACAGATGACCGCCGTGATTGTAAATATTATCAGATGTTTATAGATTTTGACGCCTATCCTCTACGTTCTAATAGGTAACCAATATGGCGGCCGTAACGAAGGAAGAACTTTTTCTAATCGGGTGCAATGATATTTAGCAGTTTTTAGCATTAAGCTGTTTAAGCTACTTTCAGGTCATGTTAACACCTCTTCCTCATACATTCAGAAAAATGAAGCCTATAGATCTCTAGAAAATAGTTTGATTTTTGTTAAGAAATACTTTTCCATACAAAATGAAATTTATTTTATAAATTTAATTGAGCTTTTTATTTGTACTATTTCGCGAATAAGCATCCGGAGTATAAGAATTGTGGGTATGCGCCATTTTTTGTTTGAAAACAGTTCCTGTAGATGAGACTAGTTCACTTAAACATGATATAAAAAAAAAGTGGATAAAAATAGGAAAATGTTTCTAGACTATCACAAATATTTTGCGTTGCAATTTTATTTAAATCTAAATGTATAAAGTATTAATTTACAATGGTTATAAAAAGAAAAGGTAAATCTAGATTTAGACCAAGTCAGCGGCCATTTTAATTTTCATCAGTTAAGTAAACAAACTAAAATCTAAGATCTAGATTTAGATTCTTGTCTAGATTTAATTATATATATCTTGATGTACTTGCGCGCTAAAAACTGTATTTCCTAGGAATAAAAATTTAAAAAAGCTAAATCCAAGCTTCTGGATGTTGATAATTAAATTAAATCTTGATTTTCATCTGAAGCTAGTTTGGTTGTATCCATGGTAACCCAAGACTTGCAAAGCTGTATGAAATGCATGATTATTTTTTCGTCAGAGAATCCACAGACTCTGATATTGTTTTTCAGACACATATATCATATTAGATTGCACATAATATATAGACTACTAGAATCATAGAGTTAAGATCTAGATTCTAGTTCTATAGATCTAATTCTGTTCTATTCTATAGACAGTGTAAGACAGTATAAGTATACTTTAGAATATAGAATTAGGTTAGGTATTTTATTTAGTATGTATACATTTCAAAAATGAAAATACACTAATCACTATTAAAACCTAGAATTTACATTTTATACATTATTTAAAAAAGGTTTAAAAAGTTTTCCAACCTCAACAAATTATTGCATTATGAGCAGAAGCAGAAATATTATTATAATATTTTAAAAAGGAAAATGAACTGCTGATGTCTAGATAGATTTAAAAAAAGTGACAGTTAACCTTTCATGCAACTTAATTCACATTCTCAGTCATCTTTTGAGATACATGTTATTACAAGGCTTATATCAACTCACTCTGTCTGTCTGTCTGGTAAAAAGTGTCTGCATGTCCTTTCTCCCCTACCCATTCATAGATCAATTTGAAACTTTGCATAATTATTTGTTGACTTTGACAGATATTGCTAAATTTGTTAACACTATTTCTCCCAAATGCTTTTGCCAATTAAATTGATACTAATTCAATGGGCTTTGTTGCTGCACATAAAAATTATATATGTGTCAAACGCAAATAGCCCAAATTTTCAGTAAAAGAAATTACAAAAGTCATTTGTTTTAGAAGTTACGAAAGTTATATAATATAAAACCAGAGACCTATATATACTACAACAAATATAGGTATTTGCTCTCTATTTACGATTAATTTAGGTAGGTGCAGTTTTACTATTACACACCAAGAATCAGATTTTTAGAAAAACCAAGGCTCATTTTTTTGTGTAAAAACGCTATTCGCTAACACCATATAGATCTAAATCTCTTTATTAATATTATTAAATCTTTATATTAAAATCTGTATGAATGCATTGGTAATGTAGTAGATCTAGAGCTACATATTATAAAAGAGATTAGTAGATAGTAGATGTTAATAAATTAATTGGAATAGATCTATTGTTCTAGAATTTTAGAATCTACATATTTTTTGACATCTCATGCAGCACAGCAGACAAACTTACAAAAGCTGTCAAGTCGCAATAGGTTCTGCGTATACAGCTCAGGCCATTCATGGTTCTGCGTATACCATAGGCGTAGTCATATCACCACATGGGCACATGTGATTCGTAAAGGGAGGCGTGGTCGAGAGGCTAAGTACTTCACAAATCTAGGAAGCATTTTAAGTGTGCCTGATAGAGAAAAATGCACATCCCCTTAATGTAATAATATGTAGTAAAAACCAAAAGTTTAGGCTTACAAATAGAGAAATTAATCATATCTACATTGCATAAAAATAAATAGATATACATGTATCTAAATATCTCCATCATTGTTGTTGTACTGTTGGCAAACTTGCCTGCCATGTTGAGTTACCACTGTCTGCAGATTGGTAGTAATAGTTTTTCATGTTGCGTGTTGAAAGTATCACTCATTTTCTCTGACTGTGTATATTAATGACTGTCTCTGGGATGTCCATTTAAAAAATATGAGGCATAACCCTTGATCTTGAACATGTGTCTCTTAACATTCTCCTATGTCATTGGTATGTTACCCCATTCAGTGTTTTTTTAGCCAAATTTTGTCTGTCAAGGAGCAAAAAAGACTATATATCCAACTGAAACTCATTGGTGTATAAAAATGTATCACATTGGTGAAGTCACAGCCCCTTCGGGACGCCCGTGTGCTTACTAAAAGTGTGTTAGATGTTGCATTGTTTATCTAAGCCCTTTGAGGTCACTGTGTCAAAAAGTATGTATTTTTTAGATTTTCAGAAAGCAGCAGCCTTCATTCATGAATTTCTTCTTAAGCTCAGTGAAGATGTTGAATGTGCAGATGTTAGAGATACTCTTAATCTTGCTCTTCTCCACATGCAGAAGTATTACAGGTAATAATACAGTGATACAAACTCTTTGTCAGGTCTTTCATAAATTTAGTAAACACATTGAAAAGAAATGGAGGCTTAAAAAACATTCATGTATTCATAGAATTATAAAAAAAAAAAAATAAGAAAGGAAAATGATGTCATTTTGAATCAGTCAGTCTTGTGTTAACCAAATTTTCCATCACTGCATTTTTACAAGGAATTTTATGAAGTGTTACAGTACTTACACAAAATACTAGTTAATTAGGTTAATGCAGCTCCAAAGAACTTTGCTCACATATTCTAAAGGTTAAACATGAAGTTTTGAATTTTACTTCAACTAGCTGAAGAAACAAATTCAGGACCTCGTACTCTTGCGCTATAGCCATTGTTATTACAAGTTTGCATTAAGTGACATGAACCTTAAAATAAATAAATTAATTAACTGTATCATTTTTTGGGTGGCTACTGTAGTGGCTTTCAAACGGGCATTCTTGCAATAGCAGTGATTTGAGTTTAATGAGTATTTACTGTCTTTGATGTATATTTTTAATTGCCATACTGGTTCCTTTATTTTGACTATGTAGGTTTGTATTTTTGAGTTCATTTAAATTTAAATTGGATTAAGTATTATTATATTTTAGTCAATGTATAATCTAATAGTATTGGGATGCTAGATGACCACTGTTTTACTAGTTGGTTACTTGCTGTATATACTGTGTTACTGTTAAATTTACTTATGGGGTGAACTTGTAGCTATATTGACAATATATTTATTTTATGATAACAGAAATTGTTTTCTTATAGGTTGATACAGAGCAGATCACAAGAAAAATGTGCAGCAACACTGTCTTTAACTGCTCGAGGTTTGAGCCCCATGACACCTTTTGTAGACGCCCCTGACAAATTTATTTGGAGATGGGTAAATTGGATTTTATTTTGACACTCTTTAATGTTTTGATGTTTGAGTCCTGAGTCAAATCATTTTAACATCTTCTTTCAGCTTAATGTCATGAATTGTGTTATTACTTCTGATTATTGGCTAATCATAATGGTTCTCAATGGTTAACTGTTTACACTATAATTTCTGCAAATATTTTTTGTGACTAGCTCAATTTGGACAGTGCCAAAATTCCTTCTACCATGAGCCTGGGTGACAGTGTCAACTTTGTTGTGCTTCCCCCTTTCATCATAGCAGTCAAGGCTGGTGACCTGGACATCATTGCAGACCTCATTCACCAAGGTATTTGATTAGTCAGGGAAATAGAATTGTTCTTTAGTAATAATAAATGTCATGTTGAGAAAAAAATTGTAAATACCATTGATGAAATAATTGAAAGACATTTTTTATACTAGCATTTTTGGCTAGATATTTAGGCACTAGAATTTGTAGCTGACTGGATATTCAAAGTTTAAAAAAATATACATGATATAATGATTCACCAGTTTTATAATTAAGCTGCTGGATTCAATTGGTTTGAACTAATAAAATATGACCCGCAATATTTAAATATGCAGAGAATTTTTTTTTAAGATAACATAACCTTAGTTCATTCAAAATGAAATTAGCTCCAAATCATTCTGTCTTTAAGGCACCTTTAACTAGATAAAATAAAAGCTAATGTTATCCATATTTATGAGACAGATTTATGCAAGAAATTTTATATTTATTGACTGCAAAAAAGGTGTAAGTGTAATCAGACCTCTGGTATTAAGCCTTCTTTGCATGCTTTTTTTTTTAAAACTATAACCTGTCATTTGTTTTTTTAGCCATGCTGGACCTCTCAGCTGGCACTAATCTTTAATGAACCTTTTTTCTTCTTGCTTTCTATTCTGTGTCATAAGTTTAGTTATCTTTCACTTGGCATTTCATTCTGTTGTTTCTTGTGCCATCTTCTGTTTCTTCCACTTGGCACTTCGTGCTGTTGGAAAATTCTCTGCAAAAAAACCAACCACCTTGTGATTGGTTAATATTATGCAAGCTTTGAAAAAACAACAACAACAGGTGTATGAACAGTTATAAATGTTTGAACAATGAAACGGATTGTTTTTATTTTGTTAGATCCAAGTAATGCTGATGTTGTGGATGGATTAGGAAGGACTGGAGTGATGTATGCTGTTCACTTCCAACAACATCAAGTGTTACAGTATCTTTTAGAGCAAAAATCAGATGTGAACTACCAGGCTCATGGTAAATTTAAAAATCATTTTACAGTTTTAGAGAATTTTTAGAATTTAATATGGTTTACATGTTTTGCTTGTGTTTTGAATGTGTTTTTTTCTAGATGGGTCAACAGCTTTACACAGAGCATGTCATGATGGCAATCACATTGCACTGAAGATTCTTGTTGACTTTGGAGGAGATTTTACCATATGTGATGTTCATGGTAGAGCCCCCATTCACTGGGCTGTTACTACTAGAGGTACAGAATGTTTGCAGGTATGAGACATTTTTATTTCAATGGCCCTTCCAAAAGATTTAGTGACATTTTATTTTTTACTCTGGATGTCAATGTGAAAAACACTTTTTAAAATCTTCTTATAACTTTTATAGTTTCTACCTAGATATTTAATGACATTTTGAGTTTGTACAAATGGATCAAAGCAAACATGATTTAACAGAAATGAGATAAATTTAATAAACTTGGTTTTATCACATATTAAAAACATTCCACATGGAAACCATATTTTCAAATAATAATACTAGAAATAATAATAATAATAAGGTCTGTCTCAGAGTCTAAATAAATTAGTGTTTACACCCCAAAATGCTCAATATTAGCAAATGTCATTTATTAGTTGTATATTAAAATTTTGTAGAGAAACTTAAATACTTTCAACTAAACTAGTCTGTAAACAAAAAAAAAACAACAACCCAAACCTTTTCTGATATATTAAGAAAATTTATTTTTTTATATGTGATTTACCTTATACCTTGAAAGTAAGCTCCATGATCTACAAGGCTAAGTTCCCAATAGAGCTGTCTCAACCTGGGAATTCTAAGTGCTATAACATGTAGTAAAATAACAATGTGTCCATAAATAAGAATAGAATTTCTAGAGTTAAAAGACACTCTTTATGTAGTGCAGACCTATCAGTTTCTTTGAAAAGATATACATTTTGTGTAATCAGCATATTGACATTGAAAATTCTCAAACTAATGCCAGATTTCTATTTCTGTTTCTATCAGAGTTGGGTAGGTTAGACATTTGCATTTCTGAGCATCAACAAAATCTAAATCTACCTTACATTGATCATAGCTTGACTTCTGTTAGCAGCGGAATAATTCTCTTCCTATCTAGATTTTACTCGCACACAAAGCCCATTGTGGGGTGAGAGATAAAGATGGACTGACTCCTAGTATGTGGGCCTGCCGCATGGACAACATTAAACATTTTGAACTGCTGTGCAGTGCTGACACTAACCCAGTGGAAGAGCCAGACGGCATTGAGAGGGATTCCTGTGGCAGAACATGGATGCATTGGTCAGTCCGTAGAACTTTGCCTTTGGAATGTTTACAGGTGAGAGAAATTCAATTATGAGTATGTTCAAATGAAGAACAAATTATCCTTTTATTGCATTTTTCAATGCCCATGAAATGCTTTACACAAATTTATTACAAATAAATTATCATTTTACAACTTAACAATTGACATGTTTAGTTAAAAGATTTTTTTTCTTTTTACTTGTTCAATGATTAATTTTTTAAAATTTAATACTATAAATTAGTATGTAGCCAAGAGTTAACAAGCTAAAAGTTTTTAACAAATGTACAAGGTCCTCATGAAAGCTTAGAAATAATGATAACTAACAGAAATTACTAATTTCTTAATTATATAAATATTTACTTTACCCCCTATTTAAAGAACCTTTAATAAAAAAAATGAAAAGGTTTAAAATAAAATCCTTTTTAATTAAGGATTATCTTATAATAAACGTGATAGTATTGTTACATTCTAATAACTTAAGTCCATTTAATTGGAAATCAACTTTGTTGAGTAAATAGGAATTTTATCTCTTATCTTATCTTATCTTATATAATACAGACGTTACTTCAAAAAAGATTTCCAAAACCATTTCCCTTTTCTGTGTAAGATTTTTTTAGTTTTTGTGTTAGACTTTACCCTTCAACTATGCCTCATATTTTGATCCAACTATTTCATTCCATGATAAAAAAAACAAAACAAAACTAGTGTACACAAAAGCTCTATTTCTCAAACTCAAACATGAGATTTTAAAATTTAAAATACATATTGAGTGACATAAACATAATTTCATAAGTATTCTGAGCAAGGAAAAGTTTCTGTGTCTAAGATATTTCTAACATATTTAAGAACTATTACTTTATCAATATATACATCTTTAGACACATTCTCTTTTTGTCTTCTCTAGACCCTGCTAACACCTGATAGTGCTGCTATCAAAGACGAGGATGGCAAAACTGTTCTTCTATTGGCAGCAGAAATGGGTAATAGCATATAGATAGATATTTCTTGTCCCATATCAAGAATTACTTGGAAAAAAAGTTATATGAATCATATAATGCTTGTAAAGAAAGATTGTATATTAAAGATATGTAGAGAAAGAAAGTATGTTGATAGTATGTTACGAAAAGTAGCATAATAATAATAATAATTATAATGAATGCTAGCAAAAGTAACACTTTGAATGAATGTAAGGAAAGGTAACACTTTGAATGAATAAATCTAATAATATAATTAATATATGTTCTCCACAACTTTCTGATGAACTTTAATTAATGAAAACTGTCAGATTTTTTTTTTTTTTTTTTTTTTTGTTGCTATTGCACATTGCTTGTTTTTTTTTTTAAACTTAACCATCTCCTTGCGCACTAAAAATATTTTAGGGTTCACTAAAAAATAGTTAAGTAAAAAAAAACAACAACATACTCTAATGCTGTAGTTAAAGTTTCTTTCATTTGTTTCAGCAAATCTAAAACCTCTAATTATTAGTAACTTAAATAACTTTTTGCAGGCTCTCTCAATGCTTGTCGTTTGATAGTGGAGATTGCTGGAGAGAGATGTATTCTTGATCAAGATAATCAAGGTCGCACTGCCCTACATCTAGCTACCATGGGTGGGCATGGCGATGTTGTCAACTTCTTACTTGAAAATAATGGTAAATATCAACCATTATCAGTCAAAAATTACTATTCAGTTTTGATGGTATTTTTTTTTCAAGTGAGGATTCTTTGAATTTTTTAAATTGTGCATTTGGACTCATTTTTTTCTAATTAAAAAGTTAAAGCTTTTGTACAACTGTTACTAAATGTACAATAAATATGAAAAATTTTTATTTACCAGAATTGCTGTAACTCTTAAATTTAATTTATGTTGTATGATACAAATACACTATAGACTAGGAAACATTACCATATGGCTTTAGTGGTATTTTGTTGTTCTAGCTGATGTCAATGTTGTGGACAGCTTCAACGCCACTGCCTGGGACTATGCCAGGATACGCAAGTTGCACTATTGTCAGCTGATCATTATGTCACACCAGCGTCAAAGAATGTCCAGCAATCCCAACAGCCCCATGCCGAATGGCCTCGGTCTCTTCATGAAGGAAGAGAATGGAGTACATGATGACTTTAGCCGAATGGTAGACTATTTTGTTTTTGTACAATAAAAAAACATTTGGGTTATACTAGTCATATTTTGTTATGAAGTAACCAGTTCTTATAATTGTTTAAATTGCTACACAATATTTATGTTTTACTTAGGATCTAATTATGCTCTCTTGATTTCTGATATGGTTCTTCACACATTTTTGTTTACAAAATGATTGATCATTGTTTTGCTACAAAGTTATTTGTTTTAAACTCCTGTCAGAGTTTTAGAACCAGGTCCAACATGTCTACACCCCTGACTCCCCCACATCCACCAAAGAGACCAAGATCTTCACGTATGCTAGTGAGAAGGTCCAGTAGTTTGACTAGTGTGGACCGTGAAAGGACCTTAGAACTGGAGAAAGAGAAACAAAGCCAGACTCAGGAAATGTTTCCCATCAATGTTGGGCCTGGGAAAAAGGAAAGGATTTTGGTAAGCACACAACTTTCTGATGAACTTTAGTATTGCACATTGCATGGCTTTTTTTCTACTTACCAGCTTCTAGTACAATAAAAATATTTTAGGATTCACTCAAGAAAAAGTTAAGTAAAAAAAAACAACTCATCATAAAATAAATGAGTACAAGATGTTAATCTTAACAAATTCCCTCACTCCTAAGAAAGATCCAAATCTATAAAGGGGGATACAATCCTGTAGCTGAACAACTAATAGTGACAAGAATGATTGGCTAGACTACTCACACTTTAAATCTAACACTATCTCTTAGGTGAGTGTCAGCACACCACAGAAACGTTTGTCAACAGGAGAAGTTGTCTCCAATTTCCGCGAAGATACAATCTTGACAGACTCATCCAGGGTGAGTAAAATTCTTTCTCTACTTTTTAAAATCATTTTAGCATTGTTTTAAACAACTTTTTTTTTAACTAACGATTTTTTAATCATTAGAATATAGAAACTTAGGTTCTATGTATTAATTGTCAGTTGACATTTTTTTATTTTTGTAAAGCTAATAACATAAAAATACTGACTGTCTTTTAGACCACTTAGTCTCAAAAAAGTACTTCAAATTGTTGCACCATCATGTGATTTCAACAGAATCTTGAAAGGACTAAAATATTTAGTGACTCAATATTTTTTTTATTGCAGCCAGTGTTTGAAGATGAGAATGAGGAAATAAGTGATGGAGGTATGGATGTTTCTGACATTGAGGATGAAGCTCCACCTGCAATCTCTTCCCGGGGGACTATCTCTCACTCTCAGACCACCTCCGCTCCTAAACCACCACAGAGGATGAGGCCACAGCAGACAGTAACAAACCCACCATTTGCTCATAGTAATGTGAGTAGATAGTGTTAGTCATCACTTTAACAAAGTCAATTATAATGAATCTAATGGTGTTGTGTCTATGGGGTGTCTTCTTATCTTATAAATTTGAGAAGTTACTTTAAAAGAGAAGTTAATTACATGATACACATATCTATGCGTTGATCTAGTTGTGCATGTTAATAAGAGACTTAAATTGTGAAAAGTCATTGTTTTGTTTGGCTGATTCAGGCAACCCATTCCATGCTTAAATGGCACTAGGGAAGAAGGAGCACTTGTATGAATTTGTCCTAGCATAAAGAAAAAGAAATATATCCTCTCTTTGTGTCTTTCTGAGTATTTTATTTTGTGTTTCTGTATTTAAAAGTTAGGGTTCAGTGCTTTATGTATTATTGCTGCTTCACTTTTTAGTTTGCTTTTCTGAAGTGTCTCTAAATGATTTTACTAATGGTGTTACTCTTGTTTAATATGAATATTTTTTTGTTGTAAATCTTGCGCTCTATTTTAATAATATTATCTTTACTATACTTGTGGAAATTTGTTGTACATTTAGTGCATTACATTTAACAAAACATCATAACTATAGCAAACAAAATATATGTTCACACCAGCTTCACTCAAACATTACCTGTGAAATATTTTATAAAGTGTATTTAATGATTTGATTGGGATGGGAACAAGTAGTGGTTGTGTCTGTTCATTTTTGTGATCACTGTCTTGAATCTCCTTCGCAGTTGTAAAATGTTCAAATTGGGGGACTTTTAAAAATCTTTATTTTGAGTCTGTTCTAGTTTCTTTATGTTTTTTTTTTAGTTCAGGGATCCCAAACGGTCTTGGTTAGAACATCTATAACTGTCTAAGTTTCATAAACAAATAAAAAAACAGCTACTCTTGAATGAAAATCTCTGTAAAACTTGATCACGCAAAAACAAGGTTTTTAAATACTTTCATTGTACAGAATACAGATGTATAACAATTTTTTCTAGCTTATAATATTGTAGGAATAATGAGTAAAGCTATACAAAGTTTTTAGATAAATATATCAATTACTTTTGTATAGAGCGTCTTTCATACTACAGCATGCTCAGTGTGCTATGGTCGCAATCTCTTGTGTGGACCTGTGAGGGGAGGAGGTATCAAACCTCCTTGATAGGTAGCCAAGCAGTTTATGCCACTTAGCCACACATTAAGAGTTAAATAAATGATAAAAGGGTAATTAAAGAGAGATTGGGGGGGGGGGGAATTAGAACTGAAGAACTAATATAACATTGGCTCAAATTTAAATCAATATTTTAAACACTAAAATACCCAGATAAAAAATACATTTATACAAGTTTACATTTTTTAAAAATTCAGTGAATTGAATATTTAAACATCTAATTTTCCTTTTCTTATGGACCTCCCTTTATCTTTTTTTTTTACCTTTTACCTCTCACTTCTGAAAGGTTCGAAATGATATATTGACATTATTTCAGAACAATGCAACGAAAAATTTCAATGTAAATAGTAATAATAATGAAGTGCACCAGCGACATCCGCAAGAGCAACAGCTTCACCAACAGCAGTTACATTCCTTGCAGCAGCATCACCAATATCAAAGAATGGAATTTGAAGATGCTGCCGCAGGACCATCTCCAAGAGCTTTAGAAGGCCAGCAACAATCTAGAATACTTGCAGGAAACCAGCAGGGCCGTCCTCAGGCAAGGGTGCCACCTACTCCCATGTATCGCCCTTCCAGAGGGGCACCCATACCCACCCCTCCCTCCAGTATTCCGCAGAGGCCTCATATGATCAGGCAGCAGCAGCCTTTACCTCCCTCAAATGTTAAAGGTCAGGTCCCAGCCTCTCACCAACAGCCCTTAGAGCCCTCAGCTCCAACAGTCAGAGATCCCAGCCCTCCCCTGTCTAGCCAAAGCTCAGACACCCAGCAACAAGGAGGTCGAAGTCAAGGGGATAGACCCAACTCAGGTGCTAATCAGCCTCCAGGTTTGTTTCCTTAAGTATTATTATTATTATTTACTAGCTGATGTTAAAATAGTTGGTATATGTTGACTGTTTTGACAGGAACACTATTTTATTTTCAATGGAATGTCCCGAGTCCCACATTATACTCTTCCCCTACACACACACATACATAAATTCTAGTAGTCCTTAAGGATTAAATACCTTTGCTTTTTTGCCTCCGATAAAACAGTCTGTTAGAAATGTCCTTCCCACAGTTTATTCTTCAGCCCTCACAAAGACACTTTCTTTGACCTATCAATTGTAGCTTCTACCCATGCTTTGCTCAATTAAAAAAGTGTGCGAGCTGGTTTCGCTTGAATATTTTTTATGTCAATAATTGCTCAAATTTGAAAATTATTATAGCCCTAAAATTAAGCCAAAGGAATTCCTCTTCAAGAACTCAGAAAACATTGTCACATTGGAGCTTTCACTTTTAACCAACTGCACAATATAAATAAAAATACACTCACAAATGTCGATGAGAAATGTCAGTCTCACTAAGTCTTTGTTAATTGCAATAAATTAGTTTGTCTTTACAGGTGTTTAACATTTGTACCATGCATGGTACAAACAATTACACTCGCAATTACTCTCCATATTGCTATGAACCTAGCTTTGTAATATATCTCATTGCATATTGCCCATTGTTCATTCCAACATACAAATATTTTAGGAGTCCTAGAAGGAAGGAGAATTCCTCCGCCTGCACTGACTCCACTACAGAATGCTCCAAAGCCTCCAAGCCTGGATATGTTTGACCAGACAGATAAAAAGAAGAAAAAGAAGAAAAAAGACAGAGATAGGCGGGATGCCAAGTCTCCTCCCCAGAAACCTGAGAACCCTTTAGATATCCCACCACCGAGGGGCTTTGCAGCTCCTCTACACCCCCACATGCAGGTGGGTCTCTTTATTGGGTTGAGATAGTCATTGTAAGTTAGTCTATTTAAACTTATTTTAAAATTCTTCATTAAAAATATTTTTGTTTGGAGAAATATTTTTTCTGTTCTTATAGCTGTAAACTACAATAATATTCTACAATTCTAAAGAAAATGGACTAAATTAAGCATTTGAACTGTAAGTTTCTATGTCCAGTACTAAGGAACACATTTTCTTTTATTCATCAAGAACCAGAGCATTCCCCTTGGTCGATTAAGCTCAGCAGTGCCACCACCTAGGATCTCTAAGGGAATACCTGCTATCTCAGAAACTAGGTGAGACAATGTAGCATGGTATCTACAATTAATCTATTCTTTAATGTTACTAGATTACAAACTTTTTGACTTGTATAAGCTTATGGTTATGTGTTAGCTTGCCTTTAGTTTAAATAGAAAACATATATTACAATCTGTTTTATTTTATTTGTTAAATTAAATTTCTGCTAACATTATAATTATACATTATATGTGTACATTATAAGCTATTACTTTAATTATCCATATTTAGTTTAGTGTTTTGAAGTAAATGCATTTATCAAAAGTTAGTTTAATTCTTTAGGGCAATTAATAAATGTATCTTTCTCCTACTTACTATACAAACATTAACATTTCTTGGTAAGTAAATGTTGTTACATTTTGATGATTAGATATGTTGATGAGAATCTAACAGTGGATACCAAATCAGTACCATTCAATTCTCAAAATGGACAAACCGGAGACAGATTAGGTCAAGGCCAGAGAGGAAATTTGGAAGCTACGACTGAAGAGGAAGCAGCTATGGGTGATGAGCTAGATGGTGAATCAGCTATGCAGGCATCAGTTTCTGAAGAGGATGGTGGATTGGTCATTCCTCCTCCTCCTTCATTCAGGGGAGGACCAAAATCGAGGCATCCGGTACTGACTCAGTCTATTCCACAGGTAAGAAAGTATGAGTTTGTCATGCTTATTTATATTCTACCTGTGTATGCTGATTGGTAGTCTAGTGTTTACTAACATGATTAGGAAAAGCCTGTGAATAAAAAAACAACCTGTCCTAACAATCCTTTAAAAAAAACAAAAAAAAACTTGATGTAAGATTTTATGAATTATACAAGGCATGTAAAACTAATTGACATTACTAGACTTTAATTCTTGCTGAGACATACCTAGAGTAACATACAGTAGCACTTTTTACTTTTGTTTTAAACATTTAGGACTAGAATTAATCAGTTTGTTTGAAGATTGAAAAGATATAAATAAGATATTAAATAATGATTAAAAGTTAAGGCATGAACAACATAGCAAATTATGATAGTTGCTTAATTCAGCTGTTTCAAAGCAGCTTATACTAAAAATTATACAGTACTTTACACTGAGGGAAGACAAGGACTGCTGTTTTTAGTTAATAACTTTTTGAATCTTGAAGATCAATATTTTTGCCTTGGCTCATCAGCCCAGGAACCTCTGACACCATACCAATTAAGTCAACAACAATGCAAATATGGTGCTGTAGAAGCATTGCGTAACAAAATATTTAATAATATGATGTGAGTAATCGTTCATGAATAGCAATTAATGAAAGCAAATCAATATAAATGTTGAGTGTTCATTAAGTGTAAACCCATTACTAACAAATTAGATCTACTAGCCTAACATGAAGGCTCACCTTGGTCAAACTGTTAGAGATACAATCTGGTCTCACACTTACCCATGATTAAATACTGCCCATACACAGTCTACAGAGCATTGGCCAAGTACAGCTCATACACAGCATACAGAGAAACTTATCCACAGGACTACACCCCGATTAAGCTTGACTCCAGCAGAGTCCAGAGCCTGAGTTCTTAAAACAAGACACATATGAATTCTTTATAATCATGCTCCACAGAACTATAATGTCGAACAGATGTAGAAAAACGTCATAAAGATGAAAGAAATATTATTAAACATAGTAATGGGGAAGAACAAAAAGGCCACAAACAAATACAGAGCCAGCTAAGGCAAGGCACAAGAAGTAATGATGCCTTTGGAAACAGTCCATTAAAAAATATTTCCTTTGTTCGATTTCCCCATAGTAGTGGGAAAAACAGAATGAAGAATTATTTCAACATGCGATAAACATTGTTAATGCGTCACCCATATCTTTTTTTATCACATTAAGGAAATTGTTTTTTTTCTCAGGAGGTTGGTGGAATTAAGATCTAAGGGACTCTCTGGGCTTAAGGCTCAAACACTATATGTTACAATTTTAATCAATTTGTAGTAATTCATACATACATTATATTCTCTTTGAAAAAAACAAAACTTGATGCATCTTTGAACTGAAAAGGGCAGCAACTACAAAAGAATATATAATTGAGTACAAATAGAAGAGAATTCAGCCTGATTTGAACATGTGTTGTTCTAGTTGTATTAACCAAATGTTGTAGTGTGTGTCTCAGTCTGTATGTTTTTTTTCCAGCCTACTATTCTCTTCCCTTTATCTTATGGTAAGAATGACTCTAATGTAGATCTGTGTACTTGTTTTTTGTTTTCATGTCTTTTATTAGTATCTATATACTTATACTATCAATATTTCAACAGTACTGTTTACAAAGGACAGTCTCTGCTTAACCTTTCTGATAATTACTAGTTGCATATATATATATGTATCAAGTTTATTTGCCTGATTTTATTTTTTAAGACTACATTATACCCATTTTTGTTTTACTAAGAGTCATTTCATTTTTTTGCTATAACTGAAATGACCAAAATTAAAAAAAACCCTGAAGTGTTATCTAAATTTAAATATTTAATTGAGGCAGAAACACAGGAATTTAAATTACTGTGATATGGCATGGTGCAGATAAAGGGAGAAGCTGCTTGTGATTTTTTTTTAGATGTGTTCCTATAGTATTTACACTGCAACAAGTACTTTTAGTTGGCATCACTGTAGAGAAATCACTATAAATAGATATATATTATTCAGGGATGTATGTGTCATAAAGATACTTGACTATTATTTTGTAAGCATCTTCTGTGTAGTTTTTAATTAAAAAGACTTAAGCTGTAAGAAACATTAGCTGGAATTTTGTCACCTTCTGTATGGTAGATTCACTAACATGACTGTTTTATAGGCACACATTGAACTTTAATATATACAAATAATAATATTCATCTGCATGGTAAATGCACAATAGTTTAACTTGAACCAATACAGGGTGGAAAATATGTTGGTCGCAGCTGGGGCTGCGTAACATCAATAAATGCTGCATTCCTCATTAATTTTTGGACTCAAAAACAAGTCTTATTAAATATATATAGTAAATAACATCTAATATAGAACATCTACATCTAACATCTAATAAATATTCTAGATGAAGCCACACTAAAACATAATGCCAAATTATCTAGAAATATAATCTATGTTCATTAATTAGAACTATAGTTAAATAGAACATTATCTCAAAATATTCCCAATGAATCTTCTTTTTTGAAGTAACGTCTGTATTATATTATATAAGATAAGATAAGCCACACTAAATTTAATTACTGACATGATATAGGCTACCATGAGGCTTCTTAATTTAATTACTGAAACATGATATAGGCTACAATGAGGCTTTGTTTTGATTTCAATGTATTTTGAAGATGTTTTTATAAATTATTTGAAACAGCATAGATGTCATTTATAATATGAAAACAAAAAATTGTTCACAATTCATTCCTTTCATGTATTAGTTATAAACAACCAAAGAATTTCAATGGGCACCTTTATGCTCAGTTTGCTAAGGGAACCAGATGCAGGGAATGTCTAACATTAACCTACAGCTGTCAATGAAAGTATTAGGAAGGAAATTCCCCAAGAAAGAATAGATTGTGCATGCTGGTACGACCCTTGACTAATCAAAGGGCTGTGGCAGAAAGAAAGTGGAATCACAATCTGAAAGTCCTCTAGCACGACTTGTGGCGAAATTTACAGCTCCATTTACAGCCTGTTTAGTCACATCAGATTCTGCTTAAGTAATTCATCTGGGTACATCCCTTGTCTTTAGAGACAAAAAGATCCATAAATAAATTTTACTATGATTATTAGAATGCTACAATTTGACCCGTGACATATGCTTATGAACTGGGAGCTCTAGCTCACATGGGTTTTCTTTTTTACAGTGTAATTTAATTTAAAAATGTATGCATGTCTTTTATTATCTATTATATTTTGTTTTTCTTGTAATGCTTTCCATGTTGTGTGGAATGAAAATAAAAATACATAAGAAAAAAATGAGAAAACACTTCATCAGTAATACACTGAAATCTGTGAAATAAATTAATGTAATTATTTTTGAAAAACATTAAGAAAATTGATTTTAAATTGTTTAGTCATTAATTCATTGCAGTAGAATAAAAGAGTGACTTTTTTGATTAGAAAATTAAACATTTTAAAAAAATTACTGTTTGTTTGATTAATAAATGGTTTAGTAAATTATTATTTTTTTCTTATAAATACACTTGTGAAAGATGCACATAGAGAATCTTTTCTCTCTATGTTCAAAAAGTAGATGTATCAGAAAATAGTCATCAAATTGATTCTTGCTTCACTCTATCTCCAGGACAGCAAGAGTTCTCGAATGCTCTTGACCAGTGCTAAGCCTCCGCTACCTAAAACCAGAACCAGTGGTCCTGCATCAAGTCCAAGAAGTAATGCTCCCAGACCACCAGGAAGGAGTGCATCAGGCCACAAGCATCGTCCAAGAACACCTAGCTAAACATTCCTGATTTAAAATGTTATAAAACATTAGCATATCTTTTTTTAAAACTCCAGTTGAGCTGAAGAAAGAATATACCATCCAATAGGTTCTGTAAACTAAGATTCTCAAATGTTTTTATTAAATTTGTTAGCTTCATGTATATGGCATGTATTTAAAAATATTGTTTTCTTCTTAAATAATTAAAGTATGTTGTTTTAACACTTTTGACAGCTTTAAAATTACATTCCATGTTATGTCACCTTAGTTCCCAAGTCAGGGTAAATCTTCTGTGTCTATGTGACGGCCAGGGCTGATTGCCACAATGTCTGTTTTCAGTCATTAGCTCACATTCATTACCTTGCATAAAATGTTACAAGTGTTTACATAATTCAAATGAACTCTGTAGAGTAGATGAATATTTAAAAGACATTTTGGTCTTTGTTTGAAATGGGAAGGGTTCAAGGAAGAGAATTTCATTGGAAAGTTCATCTGTGAAAATATGAGAAGTGAGTTGCAATTGATCTTTGACTCCTTGTCAGATTCTCTTCAAATGTGCTGTGCCATGCAGATGAGTTGAATGTATGGATTAAGTGTAAAATGAAATTACTAGTACGTTTAACATGTTTCATAACTTATGTTCTTGTGTAGTCGTTTTTATGGAAGAAATTTGACATCTTATATTGTAGATATGTTGTTTTAAGTCTTTGTTTAGACATCTCATTGCTTAATGAGGAAAGACTATTGGTCTGCTAATGGGAAGTCTTTCCATAGTAAAAAAAAAAAAAGAAGTCTTACACTGTAAACATTTTTTTTTTTTTTACAATCTAAGGGTAACAGTTCCATGGCATTACCCTAAGGAACGTTGGTATAGACATATGTTGATGAAGAGTGTTGTATTTCAAACAATGGGATCGTGTTCTCCAGTTCTGATGATACTAGTGTCTTTCATAGTCATAGAGGGAGACAATCCTTGTATCAGATATGACAGAAAGTGTATGTTGATATGTTTCATGTTCCTCAGGTGTTTTGGAAGTAGCTTCCAAATAGTTCAATGTACTTTGCTCTGCTGTGATCTTTAAGTCATTGGATAGTTGACACATTTGGTCAATCATGTGATATTTAATGACTGTATTTTACTGTGATCAGATCAAAATCTTTTATTTTTTCTTGTGATATTGGTCTTGGTCTTTTTTAGTTTTTTTTTCTTCCACCATTCCAGTTTAATTCTTCTCTAGTTTTTTAAACTTTTGATTCAATACTTTTTAAAAAATGTTCGACATTTTGTGTAGCTGAATTTTTATCTTTCTTTATTGTTGTAGGTCATGTTTTAAATTTGGTAGACTGAATTTCTTTGGTATTTTTTATCAAGTTTTTCATCTCTTGTTTTTTTTTTCAATATCTCAAGTTGTCCCACAATGATATGTGAAAGTAAATTAAGTGAAGCAATGTTAAATCAGAAAAAAGAATTCTGTTTCAGTGTTTACTTGATAAAGTTGAACATTTTTATCCCCACGGAAACAAAAGCTGGGTTTTCATTGATTTTGTTATGTTCTGAAAGACCAAAATGCTACTTGTACATTTGAACACGTCCACATAAAAGTTTATTCTTTTTCCGTCCAGTCCATCATATTTTATTGTATTCAAAATGTTTATTAGTTATTTATAATCCATAGTTTTTGTATTTTGAAAGTATAAAAAATTTTAATTGATTCATCCCAATATTTTTTTCTCTATAATTCCGTCCATGTTCTTATTCATACACTAAACAATCAATGTTACTTCCGCAAATATTTCACTATCATTACATGTAATGTTTAATAAAATACAAATGTAGTTCAATGTTTGGTTTGTAGTTCAGTTAATTTCTATTGTCTGATCAAAATGTCAAACATATGTCTAGTTAGATAAAAAAAAACAAAGTAATTATCTGCTATCGAATAATCATTAAAAAGATTTTGATACCAGTATTATTTTTTGTATGTAAATAAAAAGTTTTTGAAAGATAAGAGTAATTAAATTATACTTTCAAATTAGACCATTAAATCAGTTATTTTGAAGATGGCCTCCATTGCAGTTTAAACACATTCAAAAAATATAATTTTCACTTTTTAAAGCATGTTTTTTTTTCTAAAGGAGAGTTACTAGTCCTGAACTGAACTCGAGGAGAGGCAACTGGTCGAGTTATAGTTATAAATTATGTTCAAAATAGCGGATCTCTAAAGTTTGTCTCTTGATTTGATACTATCTTTTACGTTTGGGCTATACTGAATCCACCTATAGACAAGAAGAATCTGTTGTACATTTGAAGGTGAGATGGTGGGGGTAGGAACTGGACCACAACAGCTTCTATGTGAATGAAGGCAGCTACCATCCAACAACACAAACACAAGCCTACCAGAAAGTTGACTGCCGGAAGAACAAGAAGTGGAAAACGTCGGCAACCATGTGGACATCTGTCCCTTGACTTACCGGACACAACAGAATGCGACAACATATGTACCGGAAGCTCAAAATTGGAACCAGTGAAATCTGCCCATGTGGAGTGTCACCAGAGAATGCCGACCATGTCCTTCAAAACTTCTCTTTACCCTGAGGCCCGTACAAGACACTGGCCCCAAAACACCCCAATAGAAAAAAAACCTATGTAAAGAGCTTCCTGATTTGGAATTCACTGCGCAGTTCATCTCATATATTGGTCTTGTCATCTGAACATAAAAATGAGAACGTGGGAGAAGAAGTCCCTTGACTTGCGTCATAAGGTGTTGTGACAGTTCGCCTTACCAAATCCCTCCACTTTTCCTAGTCAGTACCAGGATATAAAGAGAGAGAGGCTGGTCCATTCTTTTATGTTATCTAGCCAGCTTTTCTTTGGACGAGCCTTACATAAAGCTATATAGAATTCTAGACACACAAGTTACCTAATTTAAAAAAAAAAAATTAGCCTTAACAGTCACCATAGTTGATACCCTAATCTTATGGAAGAGGTTTTGAGCACCTATGACTTTCCCAACTTGACATCCTCTGTCTCAGTCGTATGCTGTCAGTGCAGTCCTTGGTGTCGTTCAACTATTTTGTCTCGCGTCTTTCTTGCTATCTCGACTGCTTGATGACAATAAGCGTTCACTTGTAGATGTTTGCTGACATGTTCGCTTGATGTCATGTTGTGGTAAAATATGTAGGTAGCAGCTGGGGCTGCGTAGCCACTTGAAAGACTGCACTTCTTATTCATTTCCGCTTTTATATATTGATGTCATGGCAACGTGCTACATTTTGATTTGTTTGATGACAAGGCCGGCCATCAACGAGGGTGTCAGGTGGCCAGCACAACGATCAACCGCCTTTACTTTTCCCCAACTAATGTCAGATACCCACTAGAGCTGGGTGGACTCCAATGATCCTAGTGTTCACCAGGACTTAAACCCGGGACCCGCTCCTCCTACTTAGACATTTAACCAAAGGGAAACGTCTCGAGGCCTTGAATGAGAGATTGGCCCTTTATAAAAAAAATCAATATCAGGCGAGATTCACATTTAACTATATACTTATAACAATTAGTTCGTTGAATACATTATAAAATATAAAAATGTCATAATAATAACCGCTGATAAATCTCCGTATCCTGTGGTATTAAGTCGTTGGCCGAACTAACAATACAGCAGTGTCTGTTACAGTTTGGATAACGTGCATGTCTCTTCTGTTTGTATAGACGGAGATAGGGTTGTAGTTATTGATAGTGTTCATAGTTTCTTGCTGAAAATATTCAAACCTGCCTTTTTACCTGACTGAACGGGCCACAAACTGTGTTTGTAAACTTGTTTTTTTTTAAAAGTAAATCTAGCTTAAGATGTATACTATATTGTATCAATCTATTAACTATATACAAGAATAATAGAGTGAGAGGTACAGAGGAAAGAGCAGGATAAAAAGAGGCAGAGTGAGTAAAAGGCAAAGATAAGAGGGAAGAGAGAAAAAGAGAGAGAGATAGTGGGAGAGAAAGAGAGCAAAGAAGCAAGCAGAAAATTTCCATAAAATTAAACCCAGCCTGAGGCTGTTATTAAGTTGTACCCGGCCTTTTGTTTTTTAATTCACTATATTTGCCTTGTGTGTCTATCGTCTTGCAGCATGTTGTCTTCCTATATCGTTATCTGCTATTTTAACGATCGCAGAAGATTGCCGGCCCCTTTAAATGGAAGCGCCTGTGTCATTAAAACAATTAGAATAGTGAGTTAAACTAACAACTGGGGATAAAAAAGAACTGATCAATGCAGCGGTAGACTTGGAGAGGAAATGAAATAGAGAGTAGGTAGAACGAGAGAGAGATAGAGAAAGAGAATATGGATAGAAAGAAGATAAAGAAAGAAAGAGAGACAGAATCTATCAAATTTAAAGCCACCGAATCGCACTATTCTTAATATCGTATCGGATTTTTAAAAATGCTCTTAATTTCTACCTCAACTGTTCCCCCTCCGGCGTCGAATCAAAATTATTGTCATAATGTATCGATTACATGTAATCGCAGCAGTATTCTAAATCTATTAGCACCCTGGGCGTATTCAATACTTAGAACTAATCTCAAAACAATGTCATGGAAAAAATATAATTTATATTTCTACATTCAAAACTTTCAGCAGTGCATGCTCTAAGACAAATCGGAGCGATTAGGGCATCCACATTATCCCATTGACCGTTAGGAAGGGTTTCTCCCAACAGACAGGCGTGAACCGGGCGCTCTTCAACACAAGTCCTGTCTGAAAGTTCAAAAATTATAGCGACCATTACTGGTTGGGGGTCGTACCATATATGAAGCGGAACGGGTCCGCTCGCTATAAGCGACCGAAGGCCGCGAAAACTATGGGGAATCTATAAATATATATAATTCTCTACGCCGCCCAACTATGCGGGACCGGTACGCACGCCGACTATCTAAACCTCAATGAAAAAATCATGGAAAGATAACTCTTATTTCTGCAAGTCGGACTAGAGTTACCCAACGTATCTTTCGTGGCGACAGAGAGCGCGGCTCAATGGGGAACATGTAATCTTCTCTGTATATATAATTCTCTACGTCGCCCAACCATGCCCCCACCCGCCCGCACCCGCGCCCTCCCTCAAAATTGGATTACTGAGTCTTTCAGGTAGTGTTCACCCGTCCCTAAATAGCGGCGCATGCAATGCCGCGGGTCGGCTAGTTTCTTCATATTCTTATTCTATAACCTTCACAAGGCCGTATTAAGGACCGCCACTCCTACTGCTCTCACATGACGGCTCCTTTGTTGGGCTGCGTGGTGGACTTGTTGTCCATCCTCACCCAGAAGGAGATGAAAAAAAAATGTGCTAAACCCTGGCCACCCGTTAAAGTTTCCATTGAGGTGCCATGTTGAGGTCATGGGCGCTGGAATCTTCGGTTTGTCTCTTCACAGTATGTAGGAGTTCATCTTTTTGCCAGCCAGAGTGTTGGGTTGTTAAAGTACAAACTCATTGTTTTTCTTTTCTTGGGATCTGATACCCAGCAATTTTTTAGTTATTTAATCTTTAAAGATTGAATTCTTCTTTCGGCCTCAGCCTTCAGTGTCCAACATTCATAATCATACCACTTGGAAAGGGCTAGGTGGAGAAAGAACGGGGTATCTGGGTGATCGTTTTTTAAATGTCTTAAAAAAAAAGGGAATGACCTAAATTCGAAAATATGGTCTAAAGTCTTCTCGAGCTTCTCAAGCTAACCTGATAACCACTTTGCTAGTGAAGAATCTATGAATATGGAAGATTGTACAGCTATCTATTGTTTCTATTTTATGTTTGTGTTCACTAAGCCTGAGAGTACCATCATCTAATTCGACTTCATCTTATATAATCTAGTCCTACATATTTAGTTATCTTATTTAGGTTTTATCTTATACATCTTATCTTATGTTATTAAACTTTATTTACTTTTATTTTTTCCCATCTTATTAACGTTTCTGTTTTTATCTTCAACTTATTGACCATTATCCTACAAGCCTTCAATTTATTGACCATTATCATACAAGCCTTCAACTTATTGACCATTATCCTACAAGCCTTCAACTTATTGACCATTATCCTACAAGCCTTCAACTTATTGACCATTATCCTACAAGCCTTCAACTTATTGACCATTATCCTACAAGCCTTCAACTTATTGACCATTATCCTACAAGCCTTCAACTTATTGACCATTATCTTACAAGCCTTCAACTTATTGACCATTATCCTACAAGCCTTCAACTTATTGACCATTATCCTACAAGCCTTCAACTTATTGACCATTATCCTACAAGCCTTCAACTTATTGACCATTATCCTACAAGCCTTCAACTTATTGACCATTATCCTACAAGCCTTCAACATATTGACCATTATCCTACAAGCCTTCAACTTATTGACCATTATCATACAAGCCTTCAACTTATTGACCATTATCATACAAGCCTTCAACTTATTGACCATTATCTTACAAGCCTTCAACTTATTGACCATTATCCTACAAGCCTTCAACTTATTGACCATTATCCTACAAGCCTTCAACTTATTGACCATTATCCTACAAGCCTTCAACTTATTGACCATTATCCTACAAGCCTTCAACTTATTGACCATTATCCTACAAGCCTTCAACATATTGACCATTATCCTACAAGCCTTCAACTTATTGACCATTATCCTACAAGCCTTACCCTATTTATCCTTATTTTCTTTACCTTTCTAATTTACCTTCTTCTTATTTACCTTTATCAAACTTACCTTTCTAGTGCGCATGTGTAGTGGCAGTGTGGTAGCATTGGACAATATTCTATGGATAGAAATGTGTTTCATCGTTGACCAATAAATATACCAAAAGTTTTTCCTTTAAAATAAGGTGCGATGGGCTAATGGCAGCACATAATCCACAGTAAGCAATCTAAATACTGTTTAAAACTGGGGTTTTTAATTTCGGGATCCACACCCAGCTCCAATAAGTACCTGACATAAGTTAAGGAAAAGTAAAGGCGGTTGGTCGTTGTGCTGACCACATGACACCTTTGTTAACCAAGGGCCACAGAAACAGATAACCTTTACATCATCTGACAGTGAACGCTACTACGTTTTAGAAAGCTTATATCAAATCATTCTGTAACAAGAATCAATACAAAATTACTAAATTAGTTAATTAACTATGGGTAATTAATTATTTTGTTTGGTTTCGAACAAGGGAAAGGAATTGTTCTTTACTGATATGGTGGTATAAGTTGAATGAACCCCTTTTATACTTTCTACAAAAATGTACCAGACAGACAGACAAACAAACACGTAAACAGACAGACAGAGTTGATGTAAGCTTTGTTTAAAAAAAACAAACATTAGAAATACAAATTTAAAATATATTTCAACAATGTCTCTGCCAAAGACTAAAGTTTTGGAGTCAAAATTAAAAAAAATTGTTGAAGACTGCACACGAATGATCGGATGATTTATTTCTTTCGACTTGAGATTCTTCTTCTTCTTCTTGAAACTGTCAGGTAGAGTCGAGCCTTCGGCTCTTGGAACTCCAGGCCAGCAAAAGTGAACAAAAGCTCCCTCTCATCGGCCTGAATGAGAACAGTGTACACTGTTAGACTTGAGATAGAAAGCTATGCTCTTAAAAGTAATACTTATCTGCTGCATGGGAACTCTTCGCTTTGAAGTTTGAAAGAAGATTGTTATTATAAAAGTAAGCGAATATTCAGGTCCGCAACAGTTTCTTATCTTATCTTTCTAGGATCAATATATTCTTACATTGAAAAAAGTCAAACTTTTGCTCTCACCTATTGATCTGTCTAGCTGTTTGGAGTGCGCCTTGGACTGTGCTCAAGATGTTTTCCCAGTGTGCTTCGGGAGGTTTCGGCTCGAACGTTATAGTTCTGAAGGAACACCAGAAACTTATCAAACAAAACAAGTTTGTATTATCACATCTTTTTGTTTCGTAATTTATTTTCTGTCTAATTCTCTATACTGATCTTTTTTTTTTACAAAGCTCACCCGTTTGTCTGTCTGTCTGGGTGGATTCTTTTATACGCTTTTCCCCCACTTTCCATAATCGGATCCAGGGTTTTATCCAGGAATTCGGTCCAGGGGGGGGGGGAGTTGGCATAAACCAGGGGGGATTCCCAAAAAGGGGGCCTGGGGGACGGTAGTTTCCCAGTGGGGTCCAGGGGCAAAGCCCCGGTAGGGGGTCTGGACGACGTCCCCCAGAAGCTGAAGCAAAATACCAGTGTCAAAATGACATTTCTGAAGCATTTTTACTTTAATGTACACCAATAACAGCCTGTATGACAATGATTGACCGGAATACAATCGTATGGAGTTGTGGACGTGTGTATGAATATGAGGTATATAACTGGCACAAATCGCACATGGCAAAGCTTTATCAATAGCTAGTTTGAACAAATGTAAACACTTCAAACACAATAGTGGTAGTAACATATATTTATACTCTATTTCAAATGATTATGCTCAGTATAAGCTGCTAAAAGAAATAACGTTAATTATTCTATTTAGATAAGTCAATCAGCAAATGAATATTTCTTATATCTTCTTATTATGAAGGGCACTATAAGTAGGTGACCAACCTATATTAGTAAAAGTGGAAGGGCTAAGTTTCTGGCCTAAGGACTTAAGTACTGACTCTTCAATAGGTAATTCTAATTTTAGTTTTATCAAAAGTAACACAGTAGAACTAGATTATGAAACTGACTAAGTCTCTCATATTCTGGCGGCTAACCAATAGTTTTCGCCATATTGCCGCGTTTTAGGCAGTCAGGCCGTGCAGGGTTTTAGGCGAAACCCTCACCCATGCAAGGGCAAAGTCCAGTAATGCTGACCTATTATCGCTCACATGAAAGGCGTGGAAGATTAGTTAGGCGGTGCCCACGAATTAACTAAAGTTTCATAAATTTATAATCATACCTTCAATAGTTTTGTCAAGAAGAATTTCCCGATGGTCTTGTAAATAACTGACCAATGATCGTCTAATGTCAGTTGCTGAGCCTGATTCACGAGTGTTGCCAGGATTGAACGATAACACAGGCCTACATTTTTTAACTTTTGGAAAATTGTTTTAATTTTGAATGCTGAATCTTATGTAGTTTAATGTGCTGATTTCAAAATTGAGACCCGTTTTTTTCTATCACGTAAGATTTTTTTGCAAAACACGAAAAAAAAAATGATACGAAAATGAGAAATTTAAAAAATTGTCATGAAAAATATATGCATTTTATCATCACGTCATTCAATGTGTATAAAAATCACATAATATAGATTTAACAATTAATAAATGTAATAAAATTCAAATTAATTTTATTCTTTTCCATTATGTCTTGTTCTCTTTTTCTCAAAACTTCTTTTTTGACATTTCCGTTTATAAACTTTTTCTGTTAATTCCCTTTTCAACATCCAGCAGTAGTCAGCAATCATGTTGACATTCCAACGCCTTTGATATCTTCTTTCCATTTCCTTGACCTCCTGGTGAAGCCTTTCACCCTGTTCTTCACTTACTGCTCCGAGGTTTTCTGGAAAGAAATCAATGTGGGAGTTGAGAAAATGGAGTTTCAAACTCATTGAGCAACCCAATGTTTTTAGTTTTCTGAGCATGCTTTCAACAATGTCTTTGAAATTTGGATCCTTAAAATTCCCAAGAAATTTTGCTACCACTTCTTTAAATGATAACCAAGCCTCTTTTTCTGCAACATTCATTGTAGCTTCAAATGTAGTATCTTTCATCATCTTGCGAATATCTGGACCTACAAAAACTCCTTTCAATTTTGCTTCAGATAAGTTAGAGAAGTTTTTTACTAAGTATTGAACACAAGGACCATCTTTTGGCAATGCCTTAACAAACTGATTCATAATTCCAAGTTTAATGTGAAGTGGAGGTAAAAGAACTTTTTTCGGATCTATGAGATTTACATTTAGAATATTTTTTACACCAGGCACTAGTTCTCTTCTTGGTTATTCTTTTTTAACCCAATGTTGGTTTTTATCTCTACTGTCCCACTCACATAAAAAACATGGATATTTTGTGTACCCTCCTTGTTGCCCTAATAGCATTGATATTACTTTTAAATCTCCGCAAACGGTCCATTGATGTTCATTGTATTTGATTTTAGACAATATCATTTCCAAATTTTCATAACGCTCTTTTAAGCGGACTGAGTGGGCAACTGGTAGTGATGCAAACTTGTTACCATTATGAAGAAGCACTCCCTTCAAACTCCTTTTTGATGCATCAATAAACAACCGCCAGCTGCTGCAATTATATTCAATATTAAACATGTTCATCAACTTTGCTACATCGTTACAGTAAACTAATTCCTCATCCTGACTAAAAAATGAAGTGAAGTCTTTTTCGCGGTTTCTGATGCGCGATGGCCGAAAACATGCAGTTCCCATCAGGTGCAGTGTTGTGTACCGTAAACCCGGGAAACTCAAATGTTGATTTTGCTCCATTCTCATTTATTCGATTTTTTTTGGCAAAGCTGAACATCGATCATTGCCGCTTCATGGTTACACTTTTATTATTTTCCCTTTCATCTATAATTAACGATTTTCCCGGGATACCAAAAGTAGGGATGTCAAAAACCGGGCTGTGGAAAACCGAAATAATTATTATACAACATACAATTTAATTTCCTTTATTTCTTCTTTTAAAGCAACTTAGTGTTACTCTGATCCCCCTCTGAGGGGGGGATAAAATAATTTCCTCAGGGGGGGGGAGGATTGTGGTTTCAGGGGGGGATTTCTCCCCCCCTCGGGGGGGGGGGGCTAAATAAATCTCTGATTGGATCAAGTAAAAATTTGCACAACTATTCACCGTCAATGAAAGCATATAAATTAATCATAAGATTAGCCAATTGATTAATCGATTAGTGGTAATTAATTAATTTTGTTGTAATTAGAACATGAGAAGACAAGCTTTGCCATATTGAGAGATATAGCAGCAATTGGACTGTGTTCTACCTTCATTCATTATAAGCTTAGTTGTTTTTTTTTTAAAGATTTCTTATAATTTGCTTGTTTAAAGAGCTTACATCAACTCACACCGTCTGTCTGTCTGTCTGTCTGGTACAAATTTTTAAAAGTTATTTCTCCCACTCCCCATTCTGAGATCAAGTCGAAACTGTGCACAAATATATCCTTGCTAAGAAAAAACAAATTGCTAGCTAGTTGGTCACAATGGAAAACACTAGTTTGACCGTAATATTTTTTTCAAAGTAAAAATAAATGTACATTTTGCGTGAGAACTGGACTCGTACTTAGATCTAGAGCCAACATCGGTTTTGAAAGGACTATTGCTATCTTGAAAAGACTATCGCGTTCGGGAATTTCCAAATGCAAGACCTTATTAATTCAAGAGTTAATGTTCATGAAAATTTGGCTCATCGTTTTCTTAGTCTAGATTTAAAGGCCTATCATTGGAATTATTCAATAATGTTGTTGTAACTCCGCTCCCGCGCCACACTGATGGTGCGCCTCAGAGCACCACTCAACACAAGCAGTAGAAGACATGTTTATACGAGGAAGAAGAACTGTTGTAGATCTGGCCGTAGATGTCCATACAATGAAAATACCGATAAATAATCGTACATGTATGCATTGGCCGCCTGTAGTATCTTTCATTCAAACAGCTGACGGTGTCAAAATCACGGATTCGGTACTCGGTTTAACCAATTATCTTTTAATTATTTATAAAATATTTTATCATATTAAAAGCTTTATAGTGGAGGTATTGTCTTTCAAAACAAATTAATTTGTTTTTCTTGTTAATCTTCATTACATGAATGTTACCATCGGTTCCGTTAGTTAGCAAAACGTCTCTTGATTTCCCTGCCTATCTACCCTCCTTTGAGTGTTTTAAAACTAGTTATATTATATTATGACTTGTCGACCGGCGCTATTTTGCAGGGGCGGCCTTAGGCCAGTGCAACCTTTGCACCCGCAGTGTGCCCCGCACTTTTATAGGGCCCGCGCTAATTCAAGGTGTATAAGTTATTAAATTAAACCATTTTATAACTTATAACAGATTTCCCACGGCTTTCTGTCGATTTACCAGGAGCTCCTGGAAATCTTCTGAAATTGCAAAATATACGAAAAAGTCCTGGAAATATCCAGAAATTATTAAAATCTTTTGAAAACTCATACAAATCTCATGAAATATATAGACAAAAATTGTCATTTTGGGGTGTCATTCAATATGGAAAACATCTATCTTACGCGCGATAAAAAACAACCGGCATTATGCAATACGCATAATTGTGGAATCTAGTGAAAGAAGCTTCTCGCGCCTCAAACTAATGAAGAATTACTTGAGGTCAACAATTATTGTAGATAGATTGAAACATTTGGCAATTCTTGCTATTGAGCGTGATCTATGTAGGAAACATAATTCTTATGATATACTGTATGACTTCACTACAGGCAAGATTCGTGTAGTAATTCTGTGCGTAGTAAAGAATTAATAAAATGCAAAGACGAAAATATTTTCTAATACAAACTCTTAATTTTTATTTATTATCCTTGACCCAAGTTTTTCTCAACTCAAGTGACTAATCATTTTACCTATCCAAAATCGTCTGTTACAGAGAAATGTTTTTTCATTGAACTAGCTATATTGAATAAACACACACACACACAAAACGTAATTATTTGAGACTCTTACGATGGAAACTTTTGGTTACTTGTATCCCCTCTCTGCACATTCCTGTTTGTATTCTGTGTTACATTCTGTCAGGTTTTTATTTTCTTTTAAAGTCATTGGGCTATTGTATTCGAAGACATTGATAGACCCGATCCAGACGTAAAATCTTGTGTTTTTTTTTGTTTAAATCTACAACAATAGAAGTGCAGGTAACTCTAGCCATTTTTGTTTCTTTGTTTAACACAAGTTTTTCTGTTCTTGTGTACAGCAAGGTTTTCAGATCTTTGTTTTTATTTTTGATAGACTGTTTGGAATCTGTACAAAACTAAAAACAAACAATTCACGATTCCGTTTGTTACTAATATTCTGGGCGTTTTTCATTACGTTCAGAAACTGCTTGACCCGGGCAACGCTTCTCAGTCTCACCAAGGCGCTCGGGTAGAAACAATCGTTGGAGGAGACGACTATGCCAATAGAAAAGCAAAAAATGAGCCAGATTAGGGTACCTAATGCGGGGATGGTAGAAAGCCATAACAAACATGTCACCATCCACAAACCCTTTGCTCTGAATTGCCACTGACATTCCACTTGTCTCCGTACGGCACTTTGAAACAGCCATACTTGCCACTGACATTTCACTTGTCTCCGTACGGCGTCTTGGGTTCATTAGCATACGTGACTAAATGCATGCTTGTCGTACGGTTACAAGAAATAAACAAATCACAAAGCAGCCATGTGAAATGAAATAAATACAAATGTGGAATACATGGCCACATTGTTTTATGCTTGGGAATCTTGGACGCTGACTGCAGAACTAGAGAGGAGGATCCTAGCAATGGAATTGGGATGCTACAGAAATATCCTTGGTATCGCATTTCAAACGAAGAGATTAGAGACAGGATTTGTACTGCAAATGGACCCCACGATGACCTGTTAACTACTTAAAAAAAAAACGCAAACTAAATCCCTATGGCCATATCACAAGGTCCTCAGGGCAAAGACATTCCTTCTGGGAGCAGTACCAGGACAAAAGAGAAGAGAAAGCGATGAGAAGACAACATCAAAGAATGGACGGGCCTGCAAAATGAAATAAATTCTGTTCCAGGCAAAAGACAGGAATGGAGAAAGAAGGTCCACAGATGTATGCCTCAACTAAAAGGTAGGTGAAGGTGAAGGAATACTTAGATATATAATCCCATATAATGGGAAAGCCTGGTCGTGCGGTTTGCGCACTGGACTGTCGTTCAGATTTATCGATGGTCCCGAGTTCAAACCCTGCCCACTCCCATCCCCCGTCGTCCTGCGGGAGGTTTGGACTAGAAAGTAGCAATTATACATAAAATACTGAACCATAATCTTCAAATACAAAAACAAAATTTAATAAAATACTCTGAAAGACACAAAGATAAAGGCACATTTCTCGTCCCATATGCTAGGACAAATTTGTACAAATACTCCTTCTTCCCTAGTGCTATTAGAGCATGGAATGGGTTGCCTGAGCTAGCCAGGAAAACCAGTGACTTGGCAGAATTTAAGTCATTGGTTAATATGCATGACTAAATGCATGACGCGTAGGACGTAATCATCTTCTTTTTTGAAGTAACGTCTGCATTATATAAGATAAGATAACTAACTCGACACAAAAACTAGAAAGTGAGCAAATGTAAAAAAAATACAGACATGATGGTTACAATTCTTTCATTTTATGAACACATACTAATTATAAGCTGGAAGCACTTTGTACCTTACATTTTTATAATAGAACGAGTTGAACACACACCACACGGGAAATAGGGACTGATTGCACAGATGCAGATCGATCTACAATCTCTGAACGAAATGACAATGTTGTTACCTGGGAAATAATCACCAGGTCTGTGGGTGGATTCTGCACCTGCGACTTTACCAGTTTGAGTAGTTGCAGCGTTTAACTGGTTAACTCTCGCTTTTTGATTTCTCGGTTAATGTAAGGACACACCAACACATTAAGGTAATGTTTTATTGTTACTTGAATCTTTTTTTTTTTTTTGCAGCTATAAATATGTTTTAAAATGTTCTAAACTAATTTTAACTCTTTTCGTAGCCTAAAGAAGTCCGACGATTTAGTTATACTTTATAAATAAATAAATAAAAAACTATTTTTAGTATTGAGTACGATTATATCTCATTATTACTTACCATTGCTATAGAATGTGTAGCTATAAAACAAGACAGGCCAAATACTATTTGTTGAACAGTTTGTAAAGCAATACTTTGTTTTCATCGCCTTAGTAAAAAAAAAACAAAAACGAATGATCGCTGCTTAGATTTTATGATTAAAATGAGTTTATAACACAGTGTTGAAAACCCTAACTCTATGCTAAGCCATAATGTACGCGTTCCCGAAGAAACTTAACAGTAGGGAAGAATAGAAACATACTGAGCATCTCTTAAACTTAACATAACTTAAATAAAACATAAGTCTCAACAGATTTTTTAAAATCTTGCTTAAAAACAGCCAGTGTCCTTGTCTGAAGTTTTGCAATGTAAACAAACATTATGTTACAAATCCGGCCCTGCTATTTTGTGACGGGTGAATACTACTTATTCTCCCCACCCCCTTCTTTTTTTTTTCGTAGGATAACTCTAGTCCGTCCGACTTGCAAAAATAAAAGAGTGATTTTTCCATTACGTGGTGTCCAAACTCTTAAGCTAGGAAGAGAATTATATATATATAGAAATGCAAGTTGTTGGCTATTACGTCTCTCTCTATATTCCTTCCCCTATTAACACTTCTAAGTGGCTGCAATTTCACATTGATGCATGCACAAAATAATTCGTCTTAAACAAACACTTGATGGCGAATGGAAGTTTGCTCTGCACAAGGCCGCCCCCCATTTCTTTTGACACAAAGACACGAGAGTCTGACAGTTTTAATGTCTTACATCGATACTGAAGATAATTGCTTCCATGTACATAGAGATCACCACTTGCGGGAGGGGGGGGGGAGATCTTGGCCTCTGAGCTCTTCGAGATAGTGTTTGCTTTGCAGTATTTGTAAGGACGCGACACTCCAGCCGTGCCTATTGCGCAGAGGGCGTAAGGCGATGCTGAAGGTTATGCTGGGGTTGGAAATTGTCTTTTTTTTTTTTTTTTTTTCAAATCGTGTTAAAAAATATTTACAAAGCGTGAAAAGAAACACACTTTGCTGTGTGTGTGAGTTTGTGTGTGAGTGAATCTGTGTGTGTGTGTGTGTGTGTGTTTGTTTGCACTCTGATGCCACAATAAATTAAAATGCACCATCTTCATCATGTTCTTGATCTCATGGCTCTATACAATCTAGCCAATCGGATCCAGTTTGTTAATCAATTCCCTGGAATATAAGAAAATCTATGTATTCATTTCTGTCGTAACTGAATCATTCTATTCATTGGAAAAGATTTGTTTAAAAAATATGTTGATACTGGTAATGACTCAGGAACAAAGTACAATGAAATATAAGACTTAAGAACAGACACCTTCTTTATTGAGACATAAGAACTGACATCTTCCTTATTGAGACATAAGAACTGACATCTTTCCTTATTGAGACATAAGAACTGACATCTGCCTTATAGAGACATTAGAACTGATATCTGCCTTATAGATACATTAGAACTGATATCTGCCTTATAGAGACATAAGAACTATCATCTGCCTTATTGACGCATAAGAACTGACATATGCTCTATTGAGACTAAAGAACGACATCTTATTGAGACATAAGAACCGAATTCTTATTGAGACTAAAGAACCGACATCTTATTGAGACATAAGAACTGATATCTGCCATATTAAATTTTTCTATGTAGAACAAGATATCCGTCTATCTTCCTGAATAATACCAAAAGTATTCGTCAAAACATACAAAATAAGCTGGCGGTCACAATGACTCCTCTGTGAGATGCTGCACGACAACACACCACACCACACCACACCACAGCAGTAATAGCAACACAAATGGCTGTTCAGTGATAATAGCAAATCTTAGGAAATGAAAATCGCTGACAAACAGGGAAAAGGAGATGGGGGGAAACAAACCGTGGGGGGGGGGGGGGATCTCAGATCTGTGTATAAAAGAATTCGTTTAATTCGAAGTGGCAGGAAACAAATGACCCCTTCGAATTATTAGAGTTCGATTTACACTTCAACACGAGAAATGACAAAATAATATCGATTATCTACTCCTTTACTTCCCAGTCTAATAAAAATGTCAAACGGGAGCATATCGCGTATTTTATGTGACCTTTGTATTTTGTTTCCACATTGTTCGTCGAAATAAGTCTCTAAAATATATTTCTTGAAACAGGTCGTTTTTATAAAGCTTATATCAACTCACTCTGTCTGGTAAAAAGCGTGTACACATTATTTCTCCCACACCCATTCTCGGATCAACTTAAAACTTCGCACAATTATTCATTAACATAGACAATACACGGATCAATAATAAAATAAGTAACCAATTGGACAATTAGTTACTGGTAATTAATTATTTTGTGTAATAGCAACAAGAAAATATAATACTTCCGTATTCAGATATGGCTAAATGTGTTGGGTTTAGTCCCCTTAAATAAATGTTATCTCTGTTACTCCTTCACACATTCTCCTATCAAGTTGATACTTTAAACAATTATTTATTGTACCTAACAAAACATGAATCAATAAAACATACTCGATTGGTCAAGTGATTATTGGTAATGTATTATTATGTTTGATATCGGAATAAAGGAAATGACTTGTCCATTATTGGTAGATAGAGTTTTATTTTATTTTTTGTTTCAATTGTAAGAGATTTTATTTTTTCTTGAAATGATTTGGAATTTAAGAAATTAACTCTACCTTTTTTTTTTAGTATAATTCAGAACTTACAGATATAGAGACTTGTGATTATTTGTACAAGACAGTGCATGTTGTCTATACATCATCTATGGATGGATGATTGGTCTTGTGGTATGCGCTCTGGACTGTCATTTCGATGGCCACTGGTTCAAATCCCGCGGAAAGAATGGGTTAAGATGTAATCATCTTTCATTCAAAGGGAACATAAAAAACGTAAAACAAAAGAAAAGTGTGTGTGTGTGCGAGACTGTGAATAGTGCGTGTGTGCGAGACTGTGAGTAGTGTGTGTGTGCGAGACTGTGAGTAGTGTGTGTGTGTGCGAGACTGTGAGTAGTGTGTGTGTGCGAGACAGTGAGTAGTGTGTGTGTGTGTGCGAGACTGTGAGTAGTGTGTGTGTGCGAAACTGTGAGTAGTGTGTCTGTGCGAGACTGTGAGTAGTGTGTGTGTGCGAGACTGTGAGTAGTGTGTGTGTGCGAGACTGTGAGTAGTGTGTGTGTGCGAGACTGTGAGTAGTGTAAGAAAAATGAAAATGGAAATTCGGGGGAATGCTCGCTCTCCATGTGGATCTATCCAGTGCCACTTTTTTTCCCAGCTGTTAGTGACGGATTTAAAGAACTTCATGTCGCGTTCGCATGCATCAGTATGCCTTTTTGCTGCCTTCTGCTAGATCACCATACAGAATGTCTTGTGGCACTCTCTGATCGTGGCCAAGTCAGCCGAGGCGTCTGCGCTGGTAACAGCGAGGATGTCCTGGCCTCCTGCTCTTCGTAGCACTTTCTCATTGGTTAGTTTATCTAGCCAACGTAGTGTAAAGATCCGCCCATGGGAGGTGGAAGATAGTTAACTTCTTTGCTTGCCATGAGTAGCTTGTCATCGGAGGTGGAAGATAGTTAACTTCTTTGCTTGCCATGAGTAGCTTGACATCGGAGGTGGAAGATAGTTAACTTCTTTTCTTGCCATGAGTAGCTTGACATCGGAGGTGGAAGATAGTTAACTTCTTTTCTTGCCATGAGTAGCTTGTCATCGGAGGTGGAAGATAGTTAACTTCTTTGCTTGCCATGAGTAGCTTGACATCGGAGGTGGAAGATAGTTAACTTCTTTTCTTGCCATGAGTAGCTTGACATCGGAGGTGGAAGATAGTTAACTTCTTTGCTTGCCATGAGTAGCTTGACATCGGAGGTGGAAGATAGTTAACTTCTTTTCTTGCCATGAGTAGCTTGACATCGGAGGTGGAAGATAGTTAACTTCTTTTCTTGCCATGAGTAGCTTGACATCGGAGGTGGAAGATAGTTAACTTCTTTGCTTGCCATGAGTAGCTTGACATCGGAGGTGGAAGATAGTTAACTTCTTTTCTTGCCATGAGTAGCTTGACATCGGAGGTGGAAGATAGTTAACTTCTTTTCTTGCCATGAGTAGCTTGTCATCGGAGGTGGAAGATAGTTAACTTCTTTGCTTGCCATGAGTAGCTAGACATCGGAGGTGGAAGATAGTTAACTTCTTTTCTTGCCATGAGTAGCTTGACATCGGAGGTGGAAGATAGTTAACTTCTTTTCTTGCCATGAGTAGCTTGTCATCGGAGGTGGAAGATAGTTAACTTCTTTGCTTGCCATGAGTAGCTTGACATCGGAGGTGGAAGATAGTTAACTTCTTTTCTTGCCATGAGTAGCTTGACATCGGAGGTGGAAGATAGTTAACTTCTTTTCTTGCCATGAGTAGCTTGTCATCGGAGGTGGAAGATAGTTAACTTCTTTGCTTGCCATGAGTAGCTTGACATCGGAGGTGGAAGATAGTTAACTTCTTTGCTTGCCATGAGTAGCTTGACATCGGAGGTGGAAGATAGTTAACTTCTTTGCTTGCCATGAGTAGCTTGACATCGGAGGTGGAAGATAGTTAACTTCTTTTCTTGCCATGAGTAGCATGACATCGGAGGTGGAAGATAGTTAACTTCTTTTCTTGCCATGAGTAGCTTGACATCGGAGGTGGAAGATAGTTAACTTGTTTGCTTGCCATGAGTAGCTTGACATCGGAGGTGGAAGATAGTTAACTTCTTTGCTTGCCATGAGTAGCTTGACATCGGAGGTGGAAGATAGTTAATTTCTTTTCTTGCCATGAGTAGCTTGACATCGGAGGTGGAAGATAGTTAACTTCTTTTCTTGCCATGAGTAGCTTGACATCGGAGGTGGAAGATAGTTAACTTCTTTTCTTGCCATGAGTAGCTTGACATCGGAGGTGGAAGATAGTTAACTTCTTTTCTTGCCATGAGTAGCTTGTCATCGGAGGTGGAAGATAGTTAACTTCTTTGCTTGCCATGAGTAGCTAGACATCGGAGGTGGAAGATAGTTAACTTCTTTTCTTGCCATGAGTAGCTTGACATCGGAGGTGGAAGATAGTTAACTTCTTTGCTTGCCATGAGTAGCTTGACATCGGAGGTGGAAGATAGTTAACTTCTTTGCTTGCCATGAGTAGCTTGACATCGGAGGTGGAAGATAGTTAACTTCTTTTCTTGCCATGAGTAGCTTGACATCGGAGGTGGAAGATAGTTAACTTCTTTGCTTGCCATGAGTAGCTTGACATCGGAGGTGGAAGATAGTTAACTTCTTTTCTTGCCATGAGTAGCTTGACATCGGAGGTGGAAGATATTGAACTTCTTTTCTTGCCATGAGTAGCTTGACATCGGAGGTGGAAGATAGTTAACTTCTTTGCTTGCCATGAGTAGCTTGACATCGGAGGTGGAAGATAGTTAACTTCTTTTCTTGCCATGAGTAGCTTGACATCGGAGGTGGAAGATAGTTAACTTCTTAGCTTGCCATGAGTAGCTTGACATCGGAGGTGGAAGATAGTTAACTTCTTTTCTTGCCATGAGTAGCTTGACATCGGAGGTGGAAGATATTGAACTTCTTTGCTTGCCATGAGTAGCTAGACATCGGAGGTGGAAGATAGTTAACTTCTTTGCTTGCCATGAGTAGCTTGACATCGGAGGTGGAAGATAGTTAACTTCTTTGCTTGCCATGAGTAGCTTGACATCGGAGGTGGAAGATAGTTAACTTCTTTTCTTGCCATGAGTAGCTTGACATCGGAGATGGAAGATAGTTAACTTCTTTGCTTGCCATGAGTAGCTTGACATCGGAGGTGGAAGATAGTTAACTTCTTTGCTTGCCATGAGTAGCTTGACATCGGAGGTGGAAGATAGTTAACTTCTTTTCTTGCCATGAGTAGCTTGACATCGGAGGTGGAAGATAGTTAACTTCTTTTCTTGCCATGAGTAGCTTGTCATCGGAGGTGGAAGATAGTTAACTTCTTTGCTTGCCATGAGTAGCTTGACATCGGAGGTGGAAGATAGTTAACTTCTTTTCTTGCCATGAGTAGCTTGACATCGGAGGTGGAAGATAGTTAACTTCTTTGCTTGCCATGAGTAGCTTGACATCGGAGGTGGAAGATAGTTAACTTCTTTTCTTGCCATGAGTAGCTTGACATCGGAGGTGGAAGATAGTTAACTTCTTTTCTTGCCATGAGTAGCTTGACATCGGAGGTGGAAGATAGTTAACTTCTTTGCTTGCCATGAGTAGCTTGACATCGGAGGTGGAAGATAGTTAACTTCTTTTCTTGCCATGAGTAGCTTGACATCGGAGGTGGAAGATAGTTAACTTGTTTGCTTGCCATGAGTAGCTTGACATCGGAGGTGGAAGATAGTTAACTTCTTTGCTTGCCATGAGTAGCTTGACATCGGAGGTGGAAGATAGTTAATTTCTTTTCTTGCCATGAGTAGCTTGACATCGGAGGTGGAAGATAGTTAACTTCTTTTCTTGCCATGAGTAGCTTGACATCGGAGGTGGAAGATAGTTAACTTCTTTTCTTGCCATGAGTAGCTTGACATCGGAGGTGGAAGATAGTTAACTTCTTTTCTTGCCATGAGTAGCTTGTCATCGGAGGTGGAAGATAGTTAACTTCTTTGCTTGCCATGAGTAGCTAGACATCGGAGGTGGAAGATAGTTAACTTCTTTTCTTGCCATGAGTAGCTTGACATCGGAGGTGGAAGATAGTTAACTTCTTTGCTTGCCATGAGTAGCTTGACATCGGAGGTGGAAGATAGTTAACTTCTTTGCTTGCCATGAGTAGCTTGACATCGGAGGTGGAAGATAGTTAACTTCTTTTCTTGCCATGAGTAGCTTGACATCGGAGGTGGAAGATAGTTAACTTCTTTGCTTGCCATGAGTAGCTTGACATCGGAGGTGGAAGATAGTTAACTTCTTTTCTTGCCATGAGTAGCTTGACATCGGAGGTGGAAGATATTGAACTTCTTTTCTTGCCATGAGTAGCTTGACATCGGAGGTGGAAGATAGTTAACTTCTTTGCTTGCCATGAGTAGCTTGACATCGGAGGTGGAAGATAGTTAACTTCTTTTCTTGCCATGAGTAGCTTGACATCGGAGGTGGAAGATAGTTAACTTCTTAGCTTGCCATGAGTAGCTTGACATCGGAGGTGGAAGATAGTTAACTTCTTTTCTTGCCATGAGTAGCTTGACATCGGAGGTGGAAGATATTGAACTTCTTTGCTTGCCATGAGTAGCTTGACATCGGAGGTGGAAGATAGTTAACTTCTTTGCTTGCCATGAGTAGCTTGACATCGGAGGTGGAAGATAGTTAACTTCTTTGCTTGCCATGAGTAGCTTGACATCGGAGGTGGAAGATAGTTAACTTCTTTTCTTGCCATGAGTAGCTTGACATCGGAGATGGAAGATAGTTAACTTCTTTGCTTGCCATGAGTAGCTTGACATCGGAGGTGGAAGATAGTTAACTTCTTTGCTTGCCATGAGTAGCTTGACATCGGAGGTGGAAGATAGTTAACTTCTTTTCTTGCCATGAGTAGCTTGACATCGGAGGTGGAAGATAGTTAACTTCTTTTCTTGCCATGAGTAGCTTGTCATCGGAGGTGGAAGATAGTTAACTTCTTTGCTTGCCATGAGTAGCTTGACATCGGAGGTGGAAGATAGTTAACTTCTTTTCTTGCCATGAGTAGCTTGACATCGGAGGTGGAAGATAGTTAACTTCTTTGCTTGCCATGAGTAGCTTGACATCGGAGGTGGAAGATAGTTAACTTCTTTTCTTGCCATGAGTAGCTTGACATCGGAGGTGGAAGATAGTTAACTTCTTTTCTTGCCATGAGTAGCTTGACATCGGAGGTGGAAGATAGTTAACTTCTTTGCTTGCCATGAGTAGCTTGACATCGGAGGTGGAAGATAGTTAACTTCTTTGCTTGCCATGAGTAGCTTGACATCGGAGGTGGAAGATAGTTAATTTCTTTTCTTGCCATGAGTAGCTTGACATCGGAGGTGGAAGATAGTTAACTTCTTTTCTTGCCATGAGTAGCTTGACATCGGAGGTGGAAGATAGTTAACTTCTTTTCTTGCCATGAGTAGCTTGACATCGGAGGTGGAAGATAGTTAACTTCTTTTCTTGCCATGAGTAGCTTGTCATCGGAGGTGGAAGATAGTTAACTTCTTTGCTTGCCATGAGTAGCTAGACATCGGAGGTGGAAGATAGTTAACTTCTTTGCTTGCCATGAGTAGCTTGACATCGGAGGTGGAAGATAGTTAACTTCTTTGCTTGCCATGAGTAGCTTGACATCGGAGGTGGAAGATAGTTAACTTCTTTTCTTGCCATGAGTAGCTTGACATCGGAGGTGGAAGATAGTTAACTTCTTTGCTTGCCATGAGTAGCTTGACATCGGAGGTGGAAGATAGTTAACTTCTTTTCTTGCCATGAGTAGCTTGACATCGGAGGTGGAAGATAGTTAACTTCTTTTCTTGCCATGAGTAGCTTGACATCGGAGGTGGAAGATAGTTAACTTCTTTGCTTGCCATGAGTAGCTTGACATCGGAGGTGGAAGATAGTTAACTTCTTTTCTTGCCATGAGTAGCTTGACATCGGAGGTGGAAGATAGTTAACTTCTTTTCTTGCCATGAGTAGCTTGACATCGGAGGTGGAAGATAGTTAACTTCTTTGCTTGCCATGAGTAGCTTGACATCGGAGGTGGAAGATAGTTAACTTCTTTGCTTGCCATGAGTAGCTTGACATCGGAGGTGGAAGATAGTTAATTTCTTTTCTTGCCATGAGTAGCTTGACATCGGAGGTGGAAGATAGTTAACTTCTTTGCTTGCCATGAGTAGCTTGACATCGGAAGTGGAAGATAGTTAACTTCTTTTCTTGCTATGAGTAGCTTGACATCGGAGGTGGAAGATAGTTAACTTCTTTTCTTGCCATGAGTAGCTTGTCATCGGAGGTGGAAGATAGTTAACTTCTTTGCTTGCCATGAGTAGCTAGACATCGGAGGTGGAAGATAGTTAACTTCTTTTCTTGCCATGAGTAGCTTGACATCGGAGGTGGAAGATAGTTAACTTCTTTGCTTGCCATGAGTAGCTTGACATCGGAGGTGGAAGATAGTTAACTTCTTTGCTTGCCATGAGTAGCTTGACATCGGAGGTGGAAGATAGTTAACTTCTTTTCTTGCCATGAGTAGCTTGACATCGGAGGTGGAAGATAGTTAACTTCTTTGCTTGCCATGAGTAGCTTGACATCGGAGGTGGAAGATAGTTAACTTCTTTTCTTGCCATGAGTAGCTTGACATCGGAGGTGGAAGATAGTTAACTTCTTTTCTTGCCATGAGTAGCTTGACATCGGAGGTGGAAGATAGTTAACTTCTTTGCTTGCCATGAGTAGCTTGACATCGGAGGTGGAAGATAGTTAACTTCTTTTCTTGCCATGAGTAGCTTGACATCGGAGGTGGAAGATAGTTAACTTCTTTGCTTGCCATGAGTAGCTTGACATCGGAGGTGGAAGATAGTTAACTTCTTTTCTTGCCATGAGTAGCTTGACATCGGAGGTGGAAGATATTGAACTTCTTTTCTTGCCATGAGTAGCTTGACATCGGAGGTGGAAGATAGTTAACTTCTTTGCTTGCCATGAGTAGCTTGACATCGGAGGTGGAAGATAGTTAACTTCTTTTCTTGCCATGAGTAGCTTGACATCGGAGGTGGAAGATAGTTAACTTCTTAGCTTGCCATGAGTAGCTTGACATCGGAGGTGGAAGATAGTTAACTTCTTTTCTTGCCATGAGTAGCTTGACATCGGAGGTGGAAGATATTGAACTTCTTTGCTTGCCATGAGTAGCTTGACATCGGAGGTGGAAGATAGTTAACTTCTTTGCTTGCCATGAGTAGCTTGACATCGGAGGTGGAAGATAGTTAACTTCTTTGCTTGCCATGAGTAGCTTGACATCGGAGGTGGAAGATAGTTAACTTCTTTTCTTGCCATGAGTAGCTTGACATCGGAGATGGAAGATAGTTAACTTCTTTGCTTGCCATGAGTAGCTTGACATCGGAGGTGGAAGATAGTTAACTTCTTTGCTTGCCATGAGTAGCTTGACATCGGAGGTGGAAGATAGTTAACTTCTTTTCTTGCCATGAGTAGCTTGACATCGGAGGTGGAAGATAGTTAACTTCTTTTCTTGCCATGAGTAGCTTGTCATCGGAGGTGGAAGATAGTTAACTTCTTTGCTTGCCATGAGTAGCTTGACATCGGAGGTGGAAGATAGTTAACTTCTTTTCTTGCCATGAGTAGCTTGACATCGGAGGTGGAAGATAGTTAACTTCTTTGCTTGCCATGAGTAGCTTGACATCGGAGGTGGAAGATAGTTAACTTCTTTTCTTGCCATGAGTAGCTTGACATCGGAGGTGGAAGATAGTTAACTTCTTTGCTTGCCATGAGTAGCTTGACATCGGAGGTGGAAGATAGTTAACTTCTTTTCTTGCCATGAGTAGCTTGACATCGGAGGTGGAAGATAGTTAACTTCTTTGCTTGCCATGAGTAGCTTGACATCGGAGGTGGAAGATAGTTAACTTCTTTGCTTGCCATGAGTAGCTTGACATCGGAGGTGGAAGATAGTTAACTTCTTTTCTTGCCATGAGTAGCTTGACATCGGAGGTGGAAGATAGTTAACTTCTTTTCTTGCCATGAGTAGCTTGACATCGGAGGTGGAAGATAGTTAACTTCTTTTCTTGCCATGAGTAGCTTGACATCGGAGGTGGAAGATAGTTAACTTCTTTGCTTGCCATGAGTAGCTTGACATCGGAGGTGGAAGATAGTTAATTTCTTTTCTTGCCATGAGTAGCTTGACATCGGAGGTGGAAGATAGTTAACTTCTTTTCTTGCCATGAGTAGCTTGTCATCGGAGGTGGAAGATAGTTAACTTCTTTGCTTGCCATGAGTAGCTTGACATCTTAGGTGGAAGATAGTTAACTTCTTTTCTTGCCATGAGTAGCTTGACATCGGAGGTGGAAGATAGTTAACTTCTTTTCTTGCCATGAGTAGCTTGACATCGGAGGTGGAAGATAGTTAACTTCTTTTCTTGCCATGAGTAGCTTGACATCGGAGGTGGAAGATAGTTAACTTCTTTGCTTGCCATGAGTAGCTTGACATCGGAGGTGGAAGATAGTTAACTTCTTTGCTTGCCATGAGTAGCTTGACATCGGAGGTGGAAGATAGTTAACTTCTTTTCTTGCCATGAGTAGCTTGACATCGGAGATGGAAGATAGTTAACTTCTTTGCTTGCCATGAGTAGCTTGACATCGGAGGTGGAAGATAGTTAACTTCTTTGCTTGCCATGAGTAGCTTGACATCGGAGGTGGAAGATAGTTAACTTCTTTGCTTGCCATGAGTAGCTTGACATCGGAGGTGGAAGATAGTTAACTTCTTTTCTTGCCATGAGTAGCTTGACATCGGAGGTGGAAGATAGTTAACTTCTTTGCTTGCCATGAGTAGCTTGACATCGGAGGTGGAAGATAGTTAACTTCTTTGCTTGCCATGAGTAGCTTGACATCGGAGGTGGAAGATAGTTAACTTCTTTGCTTGCCATGAGTAGCTTGACATCGGAGGTGGAAGATAGTTAACTTCTTTTCTTGCCATGAGTAGCTTGACATCGGAGGTGGAAGATAGTTAACTTCTTTTCTTGCCATGAGTAGCTTGTCATCGGAGGTGGAAGATAGTTAACTTCTTTGCTTGCCATGAGTAGCTTGACATCTTAGGTGGAAGATAGTTAACTTCTTTTCTTGCCATGAGTAGCTTGACATCGGAGGTGGAAGATAGTTAACTTCTTTTCTTGCCATGAGTAGCTTGACATCGGAGGTGGAAGATAGTTAACTTCTTTTCTTGCCATGAGTAGCTTGACATCGGAGGTGGAAGATAGTTAACTTCTTTGCTTGCCATGAGTAGCTTGACATCGGAGGTGGAAGATAGTTAACTTCTTTGCTTGCCATGAGTAGCTTGACATCGGAGGTGGAAGATAGTTAACTTCTTTGCTTGCCATGAGTAGCTTGACATCGGAGGTGGAAGATAGTTAACTTCTTTGCTTGCCATGAGTAGCTTGACATCGGAGGTGGAAGATAGTTAACTTCTTTGCTTGCCAAGAGTAGCTTGACATCGGAGGTGGAAGATAGTTAACTTCTTTTCTTGCCATGAGTAGCTTGACATCGGAGGTGGAAGATAGTTAATTTCTTTTCTTGCCATGAGTAGCTTGACATCGGAGGTGGAAGATAGTTAACTTCTTTTCTTGCCATGAGTAGCTTGACATCGGAGGTGGAAGATAGTTAACTTCTTTTCTTGCCATGAGTAGCTTGACATCGGAGGTGGAAGATAGTTAACTTCTTTTCTTGCCATGAGTAGCTTGTCATCGGAGGTGGAAGATAGTTAACTTCTTTGCTTGCCATGAGTAGCTTGACATCGGAGGTGGAAGATAGTTAACTTCTTTTCTTGCCATGAGTAGCTTGACATCGGAGGTGGAAGATAGTTAACTTCTTTTCTTGCCATGAGTAGCTTGTCATCGGAGGTGGAAGATAGTTAACTTCTTTTCTTGCCATGAGTAGCTTGACATCGGAGGTGGAAGATAGTTAACTTCTTTGCTTGCCATGAGTAGCTTGACATCGGAGGTGGAAGATAGTTAACTTCTTTTCTTGCCATGAGTAGCTTGACATCGGAGGTGGAAGATAGTTAACTTCTTTTCTTGCCATGAGTAGCTTGACATCGGAGGTGGAAGATAGTTAACTTCTTTTCTTGCCATGAGTAGCTTGACATCGGAGGTGGAAGATAGTTAACTTCTTTGCTTGCCATGAGTAGCTTGACATCGGAGGTGGAAGATAGTTAACTTCTTTTCTTGCCATGAGTAGCTTGACATCGGAGGTGGAAGATAGTTAACTTCTTTGCTTGCCATGAGTAGCTTGACATCGGAGGTGGAAGATAGTTAACTTCTTTGCTTGCCATGAGTAGCTTGACATCGGAGGTGGAAGATAGTTAACTTCTTTTCTTGCCATGAGTAGCTTGACATCGGAGGTGGAAGATAGTTAACTTCTTTTCTTGCCATGAGTAGCTTGACATCGGAGGTGGAAGATAGTTAACTTCTTTTCTTGCCATGAGTAGCTTGACATCGGAGGTGGAAGATAGTTAACTTCTTTTCTTGCCATGAGTAGCTTGTCATCGGAGGTGGAAGATAGTTAACTTCTTTGCTTGCCATGAGTAGCTAGACATCGGAGGTGGAAGATAGTTAACTTCTTTTCTTGCCATGAGTAGCTTGACATCGGAGGTGGAAGATAGTTAACTTCTTTGCTTGCCATGAGTAGCTTGACATCGGAGGTGGAAGATAGTTAACTTCTTTTCTTGCCATGAGTAGCTTGACATCGGAGGTGGAAGATAGTTAACTTCTTTTCTTGCCATGAGTAGCTTGACATCGGAGGTGGAAGATAGTTAACTTCTTTTCTTGCCATGAGTAGCTTGACATCGGAGGTGGAAGATAGTTAACTTCTTTGCTTGCCATGAGTAGCTTGACATCGGAGGTGGAAGATAGTTAACTTCTTTTCTTGCCATGAGTAGCTTGACATCGGAGGTGGAAGATAGTTAACTTCTTTGCTTGCCATGAGTAGCTTGACATCGGAGGTGGAAGATAGTTAACTTCTTTTCTTGCCATGAGTAGCTTGACATCGGAGGTGGAAGATAGTTAACTTCTTTTCTTGCCATGAGTAGCTTGACATCGGAGGTGGAAGATAGTTAACTTCTTTTCTTGCCATGAGTAGCTTGACATCGGAGGTGGAAGATAGTTAACTTCTTTTCTTGCCATGAGTAGCTTGACATCGGAGGTGGAAGATAGTTAACTTCTTTTCTTGCCATGAGTAGCTTGACATCGGAGGTGGAAGATAGTTAACTTCTTTTCTTGCCATGAGTAGCTTGTCATCGGAGGTGGAAGATAGTTAACTTCTTTTCTTGCCATGAGTAGCTTGACATCGGAGGTGGAAGATAGTTAACTTCTTTGCTTGCCATGAGTAGCTTGACATCTTAGGTGGAAGATAGTTAACTTCTTTTCTTGCCATGAGTAGCTTGACATCGGAGGTGGAAGATAGTTAACTTCTTTTCTTGCCATGAGTAGCTTGACATCGGAGGTGGAAGATAGTTAACTTCTTTTCTTGCCATGAGTAGCTTGACATCGGAGGTGGAAGATAGTTAACTTCTTTGCTTGCCATGAGTAGCTTGACATCGGAGGTGGAAGATAGTTAACTTCTTTGCTTGCCATGAGTAGCTTGACATCGGAGGTGGAAGATAGTTAACTTCTTTGCTTGCCATGAGTAGCTTGACATCGGAGGTGGAAGATAGTTAACTTCTTTGCTTGCCATGAGTAGCTTGACATCGGAGGTGGAAGATAGTTAACTTCTTTGCTTGCCATGAGTAGCTTGACATCGGAGGTGGAAGATAGTTAACTTCTTTTCTTGCCATGAGTAGCTTGACATCGGAGGTGGAAGATAGTTAATTTCTTTTCTTGCCATGAGTAGCTTGACATCGGAGGTGGAAGATAGTTAACTTCTTTTCTTGCCATGAGTAGCTTGACATCGGAGGTGGAAGATAGTTAACTTCTTTTCTTGCCATGAGTAGCTTGTCATCGGAGGTGGAAGATAGTTAACTTCTTTGCTTGCCATGAGTAGCTTGACATCGGAGGTGGAAGATAGTTAACTTCTTTTCTTGCCATGAGTAGCTTGACATCGGAGGTGGAAGATAGTTAACTTCTTTGCTTGCCATGAGTAGCTTGACATCGGAGGTGGAAGATAGTTAACTTCTTTTCTTGCCATGAGTAGCTTGACATCGGAGGTGGAAGATAGTTAACTTCTTTTCTTGCCATGAGTAGCTTGACATCGGAGGTGGAAGATAGTTAACTTCTTTTCTTGCCATGAGTAGCTTGTCATCGGAGGTGGAAGATAGTTAACTTCTTTGCTTGCCATGAGTAGCTTGACATCTTAGGTGGAAGATAGTTAACTTCTTTTCTTGCCATGAGTAGCTTGACATCGGAGGTGGAAGATAGTTAACTTCTTTTCTTGCCATGAGTAGCTTGACATCGGAGGTGGAAGATAGTTAACTTCTTTTCTTGCCATGAGTAGCTTGACATCGGAGGTGGAAGATAGTTAACTTCTTTGCTTGCCATGAGTAGCTTGACATCGGAGGTGGAAGATAGTTAACTTCTTTGCTTGCCATGAGTAGCTTGACATCGGAGGTGGAAGATAGTTAACTTCTTTGCTTGCCATGAGTAGCTTGACATCGGAGGTGGAAGATAGTTAACTTCTTTGCTTGCCATGAGTAGCTTGACATCGGAGGTGGAAGATAGTTAACTTCTTTGCTTGCCATGAGTAGCTTGACATCGGAGGTGGAAGATAGTTAACTTCTTTTCTTGCCATGAGTAGCTTGACATCGGAGGTGGAAGATAGTTAATTTCTTTTCTTGCCATGAGTAGCTTGACATCGGAGGTGGAAGATAGTTAACTTCTTTTCTTGCCATGAGTAGCTTGACATCGGAGGTGGAAGATAGTTAACTTCTTTTCTTGCCATGAGTAGCTTGACATCGGAGGTGGAAGATAGTTAACTTCTTTTCTTGCCATGAGTAGCTTGTCATCGGAGGTGGAAGATAGTTAACTTCTTTGCTTGCCATGAGTAGCTTGACATCGGAGGTGGAAGATAGTTAACTTCTTTTCTTGCCATGAGTAGCTTGACATCGGAGGTGGAAGATAGTTAACTTCTTTTCTTGCCATGTGTAGCTTGTCATCGGAGGTGGAAGATAGTTAACTTCTTTGCTTGCCATGAGTAGCTTGACATCGGAGGTGGAAGATAGTTAACTTCTTTTCTTGCCATGAGTAGCTTGACATCGGAGGTGGAAGATAGTTAACTTCTTTGCTTGCCATGAGTAGCTTGACATCGGAGGTGGAAGATAGTTAACTTCTTTTCTTGCCATGAGTAGCTTGACATCGGAGGTGGAAGATAGTTAACTTCTTTTCTTGCCATGAGTAGCTTGACATCGGAGGTGGAAGATAGTTAACTTCTTTTCTTGCCATGAGTAGCTTGACATCGGAGGTGGAAGATAGTTAACTTCTTTGCTTGCCATGAGTAGCTTGACATCGGAGGTGGAAGATAGTTAACTTCTTTTCTTGCCATGAGTAGCTTGACATCGGAGGTGGAAGATAGTTAACTTCTTTGCTTGCCATGAGTAGCTTGACATCGGAGGTGGAAGATAGTTAACTTCTTTGCTTGCCATGAGTAGCTTGACATCGGAGGTGGAAGATAGTTAACTTCTTTTCTTGCCATGAGTAGCTTGACATCGGAGGTGGAAGATAGTTAACTTCTTTGCTTGCCATGAGTAGCTTGACATCGGAGGTGGAAGATAGTTAACTTCTTTTCTTGCCATGAGTAGCTTGACATCGGAGGTGGAAGATAGTTAACTTCTTTTCTTGCCATGAGTAGCTTGTCATCGGAGGTGGAAGATAGTTAACTTCTTTGCTTGCCATGAGTAGCTAGACATCGGAGGTGGAAGATAGTTAACTTCTTTTCTTGCCATGAGTAGCTTGACATCGGAGGTGGAAGATAGTTAACTTCTTTGCTTGCCATGAGTAGCTTGACATCGGAGGTGGAAGATAGTTAACTTCTTTTCTTGCCATGAGTAGCTTGACATCGGAGGTGGAAGATAGTTAACTTCTTTTCTTGCCATGAGTAGCTTGACATCGGAGGTGGAAGATAGTTAACTACTTTTCTTGCCATGAGTAGCTTGACATCGGAGGTGGAAGATAGTTAACTTCTTTGCTTGCCATGAGTAGCTTGACATCGGAGGTGGAAGATAGTTAACTTCTTTTCTTGCCATGAGTAGCTTGACATCGGAGGTGGAAGATAGTTAACTTCTTTGCTTGCCATGAGTAGCTTGACATCGGAGGTGGAAGATAGTTAACTTCTTTTCTTGCCATGAGTAGCTTGACATCGGAGGTGGAAGATAGTTAACTTCTTTTCTTGCCATGAGTAGCTTGACATCGGAGGTGGAAGATAGTTAACTTCTTTTCTTGCCATGAGTAGCTTGACATCGGAGGTGGAAGATAGTTAACTTCTTTTCTTGCCATGAGTAGCTTGACATCGGAGGTGGAAGATAGTTAACTTCTTTTCTTGCCATGAGTAGCTTGACATCGGAGGTGGAAGATAGTTAACTTCTTTTCTTGCCATGAGTAGCTTGTCATCGGAGGTGGAAGATAGTTAACTTCTTTGCTTGCCATGAGTAGCTTGACATCTTAGGTGGAAGATAGTTAACTTCTTTTCTTGCCATGAGTAGCTTGACATCGGAGGTGGAAGATAGTTAACTTCTTTTCTTGCCATGAGTAGCTTGACATCGGAGGTGGAAGATAGTTAACTTCTTTTCTTGCCATGAGTAGCTTGACATCGGAGGTGGAAGATAGTTAACTTCTTTTCTTGCCATGAGTAGCTTGACATCGGAGGTGGAAGATAGTTAACTTCTTTTCTTGCCATGAGTAGCTTGACATCGGAGGTGGAAGATAGTTAACTTCTTTTCTTGCCATGAGTAGCTTGACATCGGAGGTGGAAGATAGTTAACTTCTTTTCTTGCCATGAGTAGCTTGACATCGGATGTGGAAGATAGTTAACTTCTTTGCTTGCCATGAGTAGCTTGACATCGGAGGTGGAAGATAGTTAACTTCTTTTCTTGCCATGAGTAGCTTGACATCGGAGGTGGAAGATAGTTAACTTCTTTTCTTGCCATGAGTAGCTTGACATCGGAGGTGGAAGATAGTTAACTTCTTTGCTTGCCATGAGTAGCTTGACATCGGAGGTGGAAGATAGTTAACTTCTTTTCTTGCCATGAGTAGCTTGACATCGGAGGTGGAAGATAGTTAACTTCTTTTCTTGCCATGAGTAGCTTGACATCGGAGGTGGAAGATAGTTAACTTCTTTTCTTGCCATGAGTAGCTTGACATCGGAGGTGGAAGATAGTTAACTTCTTTTCTTGCCATGAGTAGCTTGACATCGGAGGTGGAAGATAGTTAACTTCTTTTCTTGCCATGAGTAGCTTGACATCGGAGGTGGAAGATAGTTAACTTCTTTTCTTGCCATGAGTAGCTTGACATCGGAGGTGGAAGATAGTTAACTTCTTTTCTTGCCATGAGTAGCTTGACATCGGAGGTGGAAGATAGTTAACTTCTTTTCTTGCCATGAGTAGCTTGACATCGGAGGTGGAAGATAGTTAACTTCTTTTCTTGCCATGAGTAGCTTGACATCGGATGTGGAAGATAGTTAACTTCTTTGCTTGCCATGAGTAGCTTGACATCGGAGATGGAAGATAGTTAACTTCTTTTCTTGCCATGAGTAGCTTGACATCGGAGGTGGAAGATAGTTAACTTCTTTTCTTGCCATGAGTAGCTTGACATCGGAGGTGGAAGATAGTTAACTTCTTTGCTTGCCATGAGTAGCTTGAATCGGAGGTGGAAGATAGTTAACTTCTTTTCTTGCCATGAGTAGCTTGACATCGGAGGTGGAAGATAGTTAACTTCTTTTCTTGCCATGAGTAGCTTGACATCGGAGGTGGAAGATAGTTAACTTCTTTGCTTGCCATGAGTAGCTTGACATCGGAGGTGGAAGATAGTTAACTTTTTTGCTTGCCATGAGTAGCTTGACATCGGAGGTGGAAGATAGTTAACTTCTTTGCTTGCCATGAGTAGCTTGACATCGGAGGTGGAAGATAGTTAACTTCTTTTCTTGCCATGAGTAGCTTGACATTGGAGGTGGAAGATAGTTAACTTCTTTTCTTGCCATGAGTAGCTTGTCATCGGAGGTGGAAGATAGTTAACTTCTTTGCTTGCCATGAGTAGCTTGACATCTTAGGTGGAAGATAGTTAACTTCTTTTCTTGCCATGAGTAGCTTGACATCGGAGGTGGAAGATAGTTAACTTCTTTGCTTGCCATGAGTAGCTTGACATCGGAGGTGGAAGATAGTTAACTTCTTTTCTTGCCATGAGTAGCTTGACATCGGAGGTGGAAGATAGTTAACTTCTTTTCTTGCCATGAGTAGCTTTACATCGGAGGTGGAAGATAGTTAACTTCTTTTCTTGCCATGAGTAGCTTGACATCGGAGGTGGAAGATAGTTAACTTCTTTTCTTGCCATGAGTAGCTTGACATCGGAGGTGGAAGATAGTTAACTTCTTTTCTTGCCATGAGTAGCTTGACATCGGATGTGGAAGATAGTTAACTTCTTTGCTTGCCATGAGTAGCTTGACATCGGAGGTGGAAGATAGTTAACTTCTTTTCTTGCCATGAGTAGCTTGACATCGGAGGTGGAAGATAGTTAACTTCTTTTCTTGCCATGAGTAGCTTGACATCGGAGGTGGAAGATAGTTAACTTCTTTGCTTGCCATGAGTAGCTTGACATCGGAGGTGGAAGATAGTTAACTTCTTTTCTTGCCATGAGTAGCTTGACATCGGAGGTGGAAGATAGTTAACTTCTTTTCTTGCCATGAGTAGCTTGACATCGGAGGTGGAATATAGTTAACTTCTTTGCTTGCCATGAGTAGCTTGACATCGGAGGTGGAAGATAGTTAACTTCTTTGCTTGCCATGAGTAGCTTGACATCGGAGGTGGAAGATAGTTAACTTCTTTGCTTGCCATGAGTAGCTTGACATCGGAGGTGGAAGATAGTTAACTTCTTTGCTTGCCATGAGTAGCTTGACATCGGAGGTGGAAGATAGTTAACTTCTTTGCTTGCCATGAGTAGCTTGACATCGGAGGTGGAAGATAGTTAACTTCTTTTCTTGCCATGAGTAGCTTGACATCGGAGGTGGAAGATAGTTAACTTCTTTTCTTGCCATGAGTAGCTTGACATCGGAGGTGGAAGATAGTTAACTTCTTTTCTTGCCATGAGTAGCTTGACATCGGAGGTGGAAGATAGTTAACTTCTTTGCTTGCCATGAGTAGCTTGACATCGGAGGTGGAAGATAGTTAACTACTTTTCTTGCCATGAGTAGCTTGACATCGGAGGTGGAAGATAGTTAACTTCTTTTCTTGCCATGAGTAGCTTGACATCGGAGGTGGAAGATAGTTAACTTCTTTGCTTGCCATGAGTAGCTTGACATCGGAGGTGGAAGATAGTTAACTTCTTTTCTTGCCATGAGTAGCTTGACATCGGAGGTGGAAGATAGTTAACTTCTTTTCTTGCCATGAGTAGCTTGACATCGGAGGTGGAAGATAGTTAACTACTTTTCTTGCCATGAGTAGCTTGACATCGGAGGTGGAAGATAGTTAACTTCTTTGCTTGCCATGAGTAGCTTGACATCGGAGGTGGAAGATAGTTAACTTCTTTTCTTGCCATGAGTAGCTTGACATCGGAGGTGGAAGATAGTTAACTTCTTTGCTTGCCATGAGTAGCTTGACATCGGAGGTGGAAGATAGTTAACTTCTTTTCTTGCCATGAGTAGCTTGACATCGGAGGTGGAAGATAGTTAACTTCTTTTCTTGCCATGAGTAGCTTGACATCGGAGGTGGAAGATAGTTAACTTCTTTTCTTGCCATGAGTAGCTTGACATCGGAGGTGGAAGATAGTTAACTTCTTTTCTTGCCATGAGTAGCTTGACATCGGAGGTGGAAGATAGTTAACTTCTTTTCTTGCCATGAGTAGCTTGACATCGGAGGTGGAAGATAGTTAACTTCTTTTCTTGCCATGAGTAGCTTGTCATCGGAGGTGGAAGATAGTTAACTTCTTTGCTTGCCATGAGTAGCTTGACATCTTAGGTGGAAGATAGTTAACTTCTTTTCTTGCCATGAGTAGCTTGACATCGGAGGTGGAAGATAGTTAACTTCTTTTCTTGCCATGAGTAGCTTGACATCGGAGGTGGAAGATAGTTAACTTCTTTTCTTGCCATGAGTAGCTTGACATCGGAGGTGGAAGATAGTTAACTTCTTTTCTTGCCATGAGTAGCTTGACATCGGAGGTGGAAGATAGTTAACTTCTTTTCTTGCCATGAGTAGCTTGACATCGGAGGTGGAAGATAGTTAACTTCTTTTCTTGCCATGAGTAGCTTGACATCGGATGTGGAAGATAGTTAACTTCTTTGCTTGCCATGAGTAGCTTGACATCGGAGGTGGAAGATAGTTAACTTCTTTTCTTGCCATGAGTAGCTTGACATCGGAGGTGGAAGATAGTTAACTTCTTTTCTTGCCATGAGTAGCTTGACATCGGAGGTGGAAGATAGTTAACTTCTTTGCTTGCCATGAGTAGCTTGACATCGGAGGTGGAAGATAGTTAACTTCTTTTCTTGCCATGAGTAGCTTGACATCGGAGGTGGAAGATAGTTAACTTCTTTTCTTGCCATGAGTAGCTTGACATCGGAGGTGGAAGATAGTTAACTTCTTTTCTTGCCATGAGTAGCTTGACATCGGAGGTGGAAGATAGTTAACTTCTTTTCTTGCCATGAGTAGCTTGACATCGGAGGTGGAAGATAGTTAACTTCTTTTCTTGCCATGAGTAGCTTGACATCGGAGGTGGAAGATAGTTAACTTCTTTTCTTGCCATGAGTAGCTTGACATCGGAGGTGGAAGATAGTTAACTTCTTTTCTTGCCATGAGTAGCTTGACATCGGAGGTGGAAGATAGTTAACTTCTTTTCTTGCCATGAGTAGCTTGACATCGGATGTGGAAGATAGTTAACTTCTTTGCTTGCCATGAGTAGCTTGACATCGGAGATGGAAGATAGTTAACTTCTTTTCTTGCCATGAGTAGCTTGACATCGGAGGTGGAAGATAGTTAACTTCTTTTCTTGCCATGAGTAGCTTGACATCGGAGGTGGAAGATAGTTAACTTCTTTGCTTGCCATGAGTAGCTTGAATCGGAGGTGGAAGATAGTTAACTTCTTTTCTTGCCATGAGTAGCTTGACATCGGAGGTGGAAGATAGTTAACTTCTTTTCTTGCCATGAGTAGCTTGACATCGGAGGTGGAAGATAGTTAACTTCTTTGCTTGCCATGAGTAGCTTGACATCGGAGGTGGAAGATAGTTAACTTTTTTGCTTGCCATGAGTAGCTTGACATCGGAGGTGGAAGATAGTTAACTTCTTTGCTTGCCATGAGTAGCTTGACATCGGAGGTGGAAGATAGTTAACTTCTTTTCTTGCCATGAGTAGCTTGACATTGGAGGTGGAAGATAGTTAACTTCTTTTCTTGCCATGAGTAGCTTGTCATCGGAGGTGGAAGATAGTTAACTTCTTTGCTTGCCATGAGTAGCTTGACATCTTAGGTGGAAGATAGTTAACTTCTTTTCTTGCCATGAGTAGCTTGACATCGGAGGTGGAAGATAGTTAACTTCTTTGCTTGCCATGAGTAGCTTGACATCGGAGGTGGAAGATAGTTAACTTCTTTTCTTGCCATGAGTAGCTTGACATCGGAGGTGGAAGATAGTTAACTTCTTTTCTTGCCATGAGTAGCTTTACATCGGAGGTGGAAGATAGTTAACTTCTTTTCTTGCCATGAGTAGCTTGACATCGGAGGTGGAAGATAGTTAACTTCTTTTCTTGCCATGAGTAGCTTGACATCGGAGGTGGAAGATAGTTAACTTCTTTTCTTGCCATGAGTAGCTTGACATCGGATGTGGAAGATAGTTAACTTCTTTGCTTGCCATGAGTAGCTTGACATCGGAGGTGGAAGATAGTTAACTTCTTTTCTTGCCATGAGTAGCTTGACATCGGAGGTGGAAGATAGTTAACTTCTTTTCTTGCCATGAGTAGCTTGACATCGGAGGTGGAAGATAGTTAACTTCTTTGCTTGCCATGAGTAGCTTGACATCGGAGGTGGAAGATAGTTAACTTCTTTTCTTGCCATGAGTAGCTTGACATCGGAGGTGGAAGATAGTTAACTTCTTTTCTTGCCATGAGTAGCTTGACATCGGAGGTGGAATATAGTTAACTTCTTTGCTTGCCATGAGTAGCTTGACATCGGAGGTGGAAGATAGTTAACTTCTTTTCTTGCCATGAGTAGCTTGACATCGGAGGTGGAAGATAGTTAACTTCTTTGCTTGCCATGAGTAGCTTGACATCGGAGGTGGAAGATAGTTAACTTCTTTGCTTGCCATGAGTAGCTTGACATCGGAGGTGGAAGATAGTTAACTTCTTTTCTTGCCATGAGTAGCTTGACATCGGAGGTGGAAGATAGTTAACTTCTTTTCTTGCCATGAGTAGCTTGACATCGGAGGTGGAAGATAGTTAACTTCTTTTCTTGCCATGAGTAGCTTGACATCGGAGGTGGAAGATAGTTAACTTCTTTGCTTGCCATGAGTAGCTTGACATCGGAGGTGGAAGATAGTTAACTTCTTTTCTTGCCATGAGTAGCTTGACATCGGAGGTGGAAGATAGTTAACTTCTTTTCTTGCCATGAGTAGCTTGACATCGGAGGTGGAAGATAGTTAACTTCTTTGCTTGCCATGAGTAGCTTGACATCGGAGGTGGAAGATAGTTAACTTCTTTGCTTGCCATGAGTAGCTTGACCGTGTTTCCCTAGCGCCCATACATGATTTAAAACACCATACACACACACACACAAAAGTAAAGTTCCCCCTTTCAGACCTTACGATCTATGGGGCAGATGATGTTAAGGTCATCTGTTTCTGTGGCCCACGGTTTACGAGGGTGTCATGTGGCCAGCACAACGACCAACCGCCTTTAGTTTTCCCCCATATAATGTCAGGTACCCATTAAAGCTGGGTGGACTCAGAGGCGCCCTAAAATCCCGAAATTCAAAACCCAGTCTTCATTAGGATTCGATCCCGGAACTCTTGGTTCCGAAGCAAAGCGCTTTACCACTCAGCCACCACTTGGTCTATATCTATTCATTAATATTAAATTGCTGTAAAAAAAAAAGGGGCAGAAGCAAACGGCCACACTTTGGTAAGTGTGTGAAAAAAATTTGGCTCGGTTTAAAAATAGAAAACAACCTTAATATCACAGACTTGACATCATAAAAACTCCTGAATGTGCTTACTGTAAGAACTAATGCGCAAGCTAGGTTCTTATAGCATGTCTTTATCTGTTTTGTATCTATCCCAGCATGCATTATCTCTGACGTAATTTCCCCAATTTAAAACTTTAAATGCTTCAGACAAAGTGTAACACAGCCATGTACTCAAATGTGCATTGTCCTACCACGTAATGATTGTTCGCTCTGTATATTTAGGCATTTAAAAAAACTTGAACACGATGATAATTCAATAAGTATGCAAAATGTCAAGAGCAGATAATTTAATAGCAAGAAAAAAACACACACACACTAAACTATAATTACCCCCTCTTGGTTTCTCTCCATTCTCTAACTGTAAGGCTTATCGAACTGGCTTTCTACTTTTGAATTCAACAGTTCGTCTCTTTTGTGTTCTTCCGCTGGTGAGCGCTTGAGCTGTGTACAGTGGGTATGAGCACTCAAGCGTAGATGTGAAGGCGTAATTGTCTACGTGGGCCACGCTAGGGTTAAAGTGCAATTTTGTTGCGGCCTCTTTTGAATAAAAGAGTTGCAAGCCTATTGATTACCAGAATATGTTGAAGAGAAGAGCCGGTGACTTGCACGATACTTCACAAGGCTTCTTTTATTCTTCAGTGCTGTTCTTTTCATGAAATTACGGTTTTGATTTTTTGCAGAAGAGTGTAGAAGAGTGAAGCAGTGTGTGCGTGTCTCAGAGATTGGGGGTATTTTTAAAGGGGCATTTTGTTATTTAGTAATAGACATTTTCTGACTTCGTTTTATTGATAACTTCTTTGTCGTATTAGGAAAAGATGAGTTTGTTCAGAATGAAAGCGTGTGTTCGTGGATATGTTATGGGATGTGAGACTATGTGTGTAGGTATAAGTGGTCTATGTGTGTAGGTGTAAGTGGTCTATGTGTGTAGGTGTAAGTGGTCTAGGTGTGTAGGTGTAAGTGGTCTATGTGTGTAGGTGTAAGTGGTCAAGGTGTGTAGGTGTAAGCGGTCTATGTGTGTAGGTGTAAGTGGTCTATGTGTGTAGGTGTAAGTGGTCTAGGTGTGTAGGTGTAAGCGGTCTATGTGTGTAGGTGTAAGTGGTCTATGTGTGTAGGTGTAAGTGGTCTATGTGTGTAGGTGTAAGTGGTCTAGGTGTGTAGGTGTAAGCGGTCTATATGTGTAGGTGTAAGTGGTCTATGTGTGTAGGTGTAACTTGTCTATGTGTGTTAGTCTAAAACTAATTTTGTGCAAGTATTTAAAAGTGAGAGGAAAGATTTTTATTTTTGTTTTAATTGCGGAATTTCTTTAATTCTATAATTGAAAGGAAAGACGCCATTATATTGAAGTCGAAGCATGATTCTGTGTGTTTGTATTTATGCCAGTGCTTGCGTATTTGTGGCTGTTCGTGGCTGAGTTTGTGTCTTGTTTCTGTCTTTGTTTGATTGTTGTGTTTTTATGTGGTTGTGGCTGTGTTTGTGGGAGTGTTTGCGAGTGCGTTTGTATTTTGATAATGGAGATTGGTAGGAAGTATTGAAGAATTCCACAATTATCATTTTATTTAATTTGTACTCTGTTTAGTTCATGTCCAATGAAATGCGGTTGATTTTTTTTATTCCATTAGAAAAAACATCATTCATCATTTAGTTTTAACTATAAGAGCGAATCTCGTGTAAAAAATTATTCAATAAAAACAAAGAGAGAATGAAAATAAACATTTTGAGTACAATTCTTGCAGTGCTTTAAGATTACAAAACAAAGTTAATTCAAGCTTCTGTTTCATCCTTTGATTAAAAAGTGAGTAAGCAATGATATGAATGACCAAAGTCACAAACTCAAACAGGCTAATTATTTAATAACACATTCCCATTTCTTCTTCTTCTTCTTTGTTCTCATTGTTATGTTGGAGTGTTCAGATGACTAGACCAATACATGAGATGAACTGCGCAGTGGTTTCCAAATCAGGAAGCTCTCCATATAGTTTTCTTTCTATTGTTTTTTTTTGGGGTCAGTGTCTTATACGGGCCTCTTGGTAAAGAGAGAAGTTTTGAAGGATATGGTCGGCATTCTCTGGTGATACTCCACATGGGCAGATTTCACTGGTTCCAATTTTGAGCTTCTGGTACATGTGTTGTCGCATTCTGTTGTGTCCGGTCCTAGAGCATGGAGTGGCCTGAGCCATTGACTTGGCAGAATTTAAGTCATTGGTTAATATGCATGACTAAATGCATGACACGTAGGATGTAATCATCTTCTTTTTTGAAGTAACGACTGTATTATATAAGATAAGAGTCGAAAGATTAGACGTTGGTCTTGTCGGGATATCTTATAGTAAGGGTCATCTTTCTTGTGATTTGGATGAGAGCTCGCCCATTTCTCATTTATTTTATTTACAATTTATTCCCATTGAATGTTAAGGGCTAAACAGTTTAGTTAACAAAACGTCTTAGTAAACATAAGATGTGGGATACAAAACTTAGTCTTAGTAAACATAAGGTCGGATGGGCATCAAATGTAATTGATGTCGATTGTTTTTGCTGAGTGGAAGGATCGTCACACAGATTGTCCTTATGAAATGTACGTCTGGGATACACCTGTTCTATTGTTTTGAATTGTGTAGATAAATAGATTGAGAATGAGCTTCTTAAAAATAACATTCTGAAAGGATATGCGTTATAAGTCCCAATGTGGTTTCATTTTTTAACATAAAATCAATAGGAAGAGGGAGAGAGAGATGGAGAGGGAGAGAGAAATGGAGATGGAGAAAGAAAAGGAGATGGAGAGAAATGAAGAGGGAGAGAGAAATGGAGATGGAGAGAGAAATGGAGAAAAAGAGAGAAATGGAGATAGAGAGAGAAACGGTCAGGGAGAGAGAATAGGAGAGGGAGAGAGAAATAGAGAGTGAGAGAGAAATGGAGATGGAGAGAGAAATGGAGAGGGAGAGAGAAATGGAGATAGAGAGAGAAATGGACAGGGAGAGAGAAAAGGAGAGGGAGAGAGAAATAGAGAGTGATAGAAACAGAGAGGGAGAGAGAAATGGAGAGGGAGAGAGAAAAGGAGATGGAGAGAGAAATGAAAAGGGAGAGAGAAATGAAGAGGGAGAGAGAAACGGAGAGGAAGAGAGAAATGGAGAGGGAGAGAGAAACGGAGAGGGAGAGAGAAATGGAGAGGGAGAGAGAAATGGAGAGGGAGAGAGAAATGGAGAGGGAGAGAGAAACGGAGAGGGAGAGAGAAATGGAGAGGGAGAGAGAAATGGAGAGGGAGAGAGAAATGGAGAGGGAGAGAGAAATGGAGAGGGAGAGAGAAATGAAGAGGGAGAGAGAAATGGAGAGGGAGAGAGAAACGGAGAGGGAGAGAGAAATGAAGAGGGAGAGAGAAATGGAGAGGGAGAGAGAAATGGAGAGGGAGAGAGAAACGGAGAGGGAGAGAGAAATGAAGAGGGAGAGAGAAACGGAGAGGGAGAGAGAAATGAAGAGGGAGAGAGAAACGGAGAGGAAGAGAGAAATGGAGAGGGAGAGAGAAACGGAGAGGGAGAGAGAAATGGAGAAGGAGAGAGAAATGGAGAGGGAGAGAGAAATGGAGAGGGAGAGAAAAATGGAGAGGGAGAGAGAAATGGAGAGGGAGAGAGAAATGGAGAGGAAGAGAGAAATGGAGATGGAGAGAGAAATGGAGAGGGAGAGAGAAATGTAGAGAGAGAGAAATGGAGAGGGAGAGAGAAATGAAGAGGGAGAGAGAAATGGAGAGGGAGAGAGAAACGGAGAGGGAGAGAGAAATGAAGAGGGAGAGAGAAATGGAGAGGGAGAGAGAAATGGAGAGGGAGAGAGAAACGGAGAGGGAGAGAGAAATGAAGAGGGAGAGAGAAACGGAGAGGGAGAGAGAAATGAAGAGGGAGAGAGAAACGGAGAGGAAGAGAGAAATGGAGAGGGAGAGAGAAACGGAGAGGGAGAGAGAAATGGAGAAGGAGAGAGAAATGGAGAGGGAGAGAGAAATGGAGAGGGAGAGAAAAATGGAGAGGGAGAGAGAAATGGAGAGGGAGAGAGAAATGGAGAGGAAGAGAGAAATGGAGATGGAGAGAGAAATGGAGAGGGAGAGAGAAATGTAGAGAGAGAGAAATGGAGAGGGAGAGAGAAATGGAGAGGGAGAGAGAAATGGAGAGAGAGAGAGAAATGGAGAGGGAGAGAGAAATGGAGAGAGAGAGAGAAATGGAGAGGGAGAGAGAAACGGAGAGGAAGAGAGAAATGGAGAGGGAGAGAGAAATGGAGACGGAGAGAGAAATGGAGATGGAGAGAGAAATGGAGAGGGAGAGAGAAATGGAGAGGGAGAGAGAAATGGAGATGGAGAGAAAAATGGAGAGGGAAAGAGAAATGGAGATGGAGAGAGAAACGGAGAGGGAGAGGGAAATGGAGATAGAGAGAGAAATGGAGAGGGAGAGGGAAATGGAGAGGGAGAGAGAAATGGAGATAGAGAGAGAAACGGTCAGGGAGAGAGAAATGGAGAGGGAGAGAGAAATGGAGAGGGAGAGAGAAATGGAAATGGAGAGGGAGAGAGAAATGGAGAGGGAGAGAGAAATGGAGATAGTGATAGAAATGGACAGGGAGAGAGAATAGGAGAGGGAGAGAGAAATATATATAGAGAGAAATGGAGAGGGAGAGAGAAATGGAGAGGAAGAGAGAAATGGAGATGGAGAGAGAAATGGAGAGGGAGAGAGAAATGTAGAGAGAGAGAAATGGAGAGGGAGAGAGAAATGGAGAGGGAGAGAGAAATGGAGAGAGAGAGAGAAATGGAGAGGGAGAGAGAAACGGAGAGGAAGAGAGAAATGGAGAGGGAGAGAGAAATGGAGACGGAGAGAGAAATGGAGATGGAGAGAGAAATGGAGAGGGAGAGAGAAATGGAGAGGGAGAGAGAAATGGAGATGGAGAGAAAAATGGAGAGGGAAAGAGAAATGGAGATGGAGAGAGAAACGGAGAGGGAGAGGGAAATGGAGATAGAGAGAGAAATGGAGAGGGAGAGGGAAATGGAGAGGGAGAGAGAAATGGAGAGGGAGAGAGAAATGGAGAGGGAGAGAGAAATGGAGAGGGAGAGAGAAATGGAGAGGGAGAGAGAAATGGAAATGGAGAGGGAGAGAGAAATGGAGAGGGAGAGAGAAATGGAGATAGTGATAGAAATGGACAGGGAGAGAGAATAGGAGAGGGAGAGAGAAATATATATAGAGAGAAATGGAGATGGAGAGAGAAATGGAGAGGGATAGAGAAATGGAGAGGGAAAGTGAAATGGAGAGGGAGAGAGAAATGGAGAGGGAGATAGAGTGGGAGAGAGAAATGGAGAGGGAGAGAGAAATGGAGAGGGAGAGAGAAATGGAGAGGAAGAGTGAAATGGAGAGGGAGAGAGAAATGGAGAGGGAGAGAGAAATGGAGAGGGAGAGAGAAATGGAGAGGGAGAGAGAAATGGAGATGGAGAGAGAAATGGAGATGGAGAGAGAAATGGAGAGGGAGAGAGAAATGGAGAGGGAGAGAGAGAGATAATATTTTTCTCTTAATACCTAATAAAGGATTTATTCAAAATGTAACATTTGTACCCCAACCCAATTAACCCTTCCCCCCAAAAAATCCTGTATAAATGTATTCAAACTCCCAAAGTGACCCAAAGTATATACAATTTTTGTTTGATGATATAGATTCAGACATGGCAACATTTAAAGACCCTAGACTATAATACTGGATCTAGTTAAAGATATTGTGTGTTAGACTAGTTTGGTGGTACAGATTTCCAGCCATAAAAAGACAAGTCTTAGACAGTAGTCGATACGGAATTTTACAAATCGCGGTGTATGAGTGGTAGAGCTCTTGGCTTCCGAACCGGGTTTACGGGTTCGAATCTAGGTAAAGACTGGAACGACCTGAATTCGAACTTGTGTGCTAAAACCTTTTCAGGCTTTTCAAGCTAACGCGGTAGCCACTCTGCTAGCGAAGAGCCCATGAACATGGAAGATTGTATTATCTATTGTTTCTTTTTGATGTTTGTATTTACTCATACGACAAAATAATATAAATAGGACTAGCTAAGATTATACCAACACTTCAGTCAAGTACTATTTCACAGAGACACACATACAGACAGAGTGAATTGATATAAGTTTTGTAAAAAAATCTCCCACGAAGTCTTTAGAACAATAAAGGATCGCTCATTGGTCGATTCATGGTTATAGTTGTGGTTTGGGTGTAAGTTCGTGTGTAACAAAATGTGTGAATACGTTTGAGCCGCAGGAATCGCCTAAGTACATGCCCTTCTTCTTCCGCATTAAAGAAAATCTCTGATTTCGTTTTGCTTGTGTGGTTGAAAAGTTGTCATCGGTAGTGCAATTATTGCCAACTCTGCGGATTTAGTGTCAGGCCGAAAGCAAGTTGCCGAACTCAAAGAAAACGAAACATATGTAAAAGTGGTAATTCAACTAAATGTAGAAATTCCTTGCACCTCTTCATTCCACCAAGTCTCTAAAGGTCGTCATAGATTTGACGTGATTATATGACAGTTCTTGAAGTCTAGTGACTTTTCATCGTTCTTGTACATTTCTTAGCTTTAACCTTTATCACTAACTTAACACTGGCACGTCATAGCGTGTGACATTTAACGAAGCTTTTCGTAGTATCTTTCCCTATACGATTTCTAGCGGTCAATAGAAGCAGATTTGATCAGTGGCTCAGCAGTTTACTAAAGGCATGTGTGGATAGCACAACGATCCCCTACCCTTATTTTCTCTTCTCATTAGGGTATAAGGTATATTACACGTGGAGTAGATTGTAAAGGGAAAACAGAAGGCGATATGTTTGATATGGTTTCAAGGCTAAAGAAAGAGCTGGCAGATGGACGGGGTAAGATGGTGCCGAGGGGCTGAAAGTTGAAAAGAAGGATAAAAAAAAAGGGGGGGGGTGCAAAGCGGAGAATCAGAGGGTTGCAAGTGGTAAAGTGCAGTGGCTAGACAAATTGAGATCCGTCTCAGTTTGGCTAACCTCAAACGTGTAGAACAGTTCCTCTTGTTTCCCATTTTTACTCTGTCGATGGTCAAGTTTTAGTTTTAATCGATTGAAAAGGTCTGTTCATAATCTACCCTTATTTTTTTGTTCAAGGGACATACGTAGGGACAAAATCTCATTCTCAAAAGTATTTTTATTTAGATCTAGGACCTTTTTTTGTTCTACTTCAATTCTTTTTGTTTTTTTCATATAGAAATCAATAAAATTCTGTACAAAGCTTCGCAAATTCAAAAATATCAACCATTTCCAGACACACAAAAATATCAACCATTTCCAGACACACAAAAATATCAACCATTTCCAGACACACAAAAATATCAACCATTTCCAGACACACAAAAATATCAACCATTTCCAGACACACAAAAATATCAACCATTTCCAGACACACAAAATATCAACCATTTCCAGACAACTTCATTTAGTAAACTATGTATCCCAATAGACATGGAACAAAAAACAACTTGTGATTGCTCCAACAGTTTATTTGCCATGAACTTTTGTTGCAAGTATATTTTTTTTCTTCTTGTCTAATCCCACTTGTGCTCTGCATGCCGATGATAGACTTGCACGACGTGATCCTCCATTTTGTTTTACTACCAGTGAACCAAAATTGTGTTCAAACTTAGTTCAAGACGTGTTAGTGTCACATCCCTTTCTAATGTAAATGTTACATTGATGACAAACTTAGACCAATTTATTGTGTCTGCCTGTACAGAAAAGTTGTTTGATATTATCTCCGAATCAGCCAGAGCTGTTAAGAATTTAAAGTTGTCACGTTCAACGTCACAAGAGAAGTGTAAACAGGAACTTTATTTATACATATAGGGTCTAGAAATTTCGAATCTCATCACAAAAGAGTAAACACGTGACGCCCGGAAAGCCAAACTCTCGAGGCGTACATTCAATGACAACCCATTAGGGGGTTGCCTTCAACTCAAACGATTTTTTTTTCGATCATAACAGCCGAGACTTATTAACCACACATCGACCAGACGCCCCCTTTCCCCATTCCATCTTGTCAGCTGCTCACATGTAAGCAATTAGCTAGAACATAAGTAATAGACATGCAAAGGTTAAGCTAAGCTCACGAGCGGCTCCTATGGATTGTTGACCTTTGAACTATGCATATCTAAATTTAGAACCCATACACTTAGGTTCTTAAGTATTAAGCTGCCATTTGATGTCATGGCAATGAATTTCCTATTTAGAACATAACAGTTGGCGCCATCTATCGGGAAATTGCGATGGGAAAGAGAGAAGCAAATAAATGTAGCCAAAACCTAAACGTACAAAAGCAGTCCTGGTAGCTGCTTTGTGACAATTCAGAAAACCCTAGTTCTACGTGTCCTCTACGAAAAGTGTCTCCTGAGGATTATGTCAGGACTGTTGGGGGCTCTCTTCCATCCCCGCCAGTGCAATGAAATTGGTTCCGTTTTGCACCCCTTTTTTTTTTGCTTCCCTATTTGGTCTAACAAACTTTTCCACCCAGGAGGCCAAGAAGCGTTACCCGGAAAACGGTTTATATAGCATGTCTCTGCAAGTATAATTCTAACGGATATTATACCGTTTAAAACAGTTTCTGAAATCGTAGCGGTGGAGTCTGTGTTTTAAAAAATCAACATCATTGTGCCGTGTTGTTTTTAAAAACCTTATATCAACTCACTTTGTGTGTCTGTCTGCTAAAAAGAGTGTACACGTTATGACGTTATTTCTGCCACGCCCATTCTCAGATCAAATTAAAACTTTGCACAATCATTTATTGGCATTCACATATATGGCTAAATTAGTAGGGTTTAGTTCCCTTAAATAACTGTTAAAACTATTTCTCCCTCACGCATTCTCCGATTAAGTTGATTTTATACTTTAAACAATTATATATTGTACCTAACAAAACATGAATGAATAAAAACAAATTTACCAATTACTTAATTACTTGATAATTAATTATTTCGTTTGATATGGAATAACGGAAATAACTTCTACATTATGGATAGATATAGTTGTAAGGGAGGAGTTGTTTCCCTTAGATAACCTTTTTTTTTTGTTTTTTTTGTGTATTTTGCTTGTTTGAAATTCTTTGCTTTACTCAAGTGTAAAGTCTAACGTTAGATCTACTAAGCATGAATGTATTGTCAGTGCACTATTTCTATCTTCTATTGTCAGCATGTTCCATAGCTAGAAAACTGTCCCATATATGACACACACTGGGAGAAAAGTAATATCAATCTAATAATTGCATTCTACATCAATTTACATGCAGCAGTAAAGAGATTATTTTTTTTTTTAATCAAAACCATTTGAAGCTATTTACGACATTGTTCTGCAAAATGTTTGCTAATGATGTAGACGAGTTGACGTAAAAATGAGTTTGTTACATGCCGTTCGTCGAAATGGACAATCAGCAACAGAGGTTAGGGTTAGAATTGTAGCTAGTCATAAATATTCATTCTAGGGATGGTCTCGTTTTTTAATGTTTTTTTTTTACAGAGAATACAGTTTAAAGCAGTGATGTCTAGCCTATGGGCTGCGGGCCCTATCCAGCCCATCATGCCGTGCTTCTAGGAACCTCAAAATGTATGTCCGCAGTGTACAACGAAGCTGCAGAGGTTAGGTTCCAAAGGCATGGACACTTTTTTGCTGTTGTTGTGATAATCCTTAAGACACCCGTGACAGAAATTTGTATGGCCCCACAGGCCGAATAGTGCTGGACACCATAGACAGAATATCCAAACGCTGTCGTCCTTTACAGAGACCTCGAGGCAATCACAGTAGTCAACAGAAGACTAGTTTGATGGTAGTTGGAGGCGCGGTGGCTGGATTCAGAAAGGGTTCGAATTCTGGTGAAGACTGGTATTTTGAATTTTGGGATCTTTGGGCGTCTCTGAGTCCACCAAGCTCTAGTGGGTACCTGGCAATAATAGGGGGAAAAGTAAAGATGGTTGGCCTTTGTGCTGGCCACATGACACGTTAACCGTTGGCGACAGAAACAGATTACCTTTACATCATCTACCCTATAGATCGCAAGGTCAGAAAGGGGAAGTTTAACATCTTTAAGAGTACTTAGTAAATTATTTGAATCAAATATATAAATTTGGATTGATAAACTTACAGACATAGAGGCTGAAGTGCAAAGTTCTTTTGAGAGTGGTTTGAGAGTGATTCGGCTGGTCCATTTGTTTTAAAAAAAATCAGAAGATCTCTGCTGCGATTCTCTCATATCCCCTGGTCATGTGTTGTACCTGTTACGTCCTGTTGTATTAATTATCCACCTATGTTTTTTCATTCGCCATTTTTAGCCATCGTCATACTTAACCTTCTCCTCCTGTTCAAAGATCACGTTTAAAAGATCACGTTTAGAAGATCACGTTTAGAAGATCACGTTTAAAAGGTCACGTTTAGAAGATCATGTTTAAAAGGTCATGTATCATTTTCATCTTCTGATTCAGTAGGGGGTAGGGTAGCTGAGGAGTGCTGGGTTTGGGATTTAAAACTGGGATTTTGAATTTCGGGATGTTTAGGAAGCCCCTGGGCCCACCCAACTTTAACGAGTACATTGGTTGGGGAAAGTAAAGCTGGTTGATGGTTTTTGCTAACAGCATGAATTGCGCTAAACAAAAACAATTGGTAAAAACATTTGTGAATGCACATATTATTGTCAAGATATATTACTGAGGTCCTCCTAGAAAATTGACGTTCCTGTTTGCACTTTCCTAGTATTGGCCTCCATATCATCGCAACTCTTGATAGGTCTATGCGTAGTTCACTCTGTCGGAGGACAGGTCCCGCAGACCTCATGCAACGCTCTGTCACAACCTCATTAAATGTTCGAGTCCCAGTTCGGCATATGGTTTCTTTGTTTGAGACCCGATCTTTACAAACTGACTCCTAAAACATCTGTTTCTGTGGCCCACTGTTAACGTAGAGATGTCCACTTATGGTTCGAGATGATCCGCATCCCTTTTATGAGCCATGTGACCCGGTAAAGGATTTTATCCCGTGGCCAGGATGAGGAACTGGCTCTTCAATGACCCCTTTGTCTGGAGACCCCTATCAACAAGATGATCTTTTATTCACATCCGTTTTTTCATGGGTTACGGTACCTTAAGCCAACGCAATGGGTTCCCCGACCCATGCAAGTCCGGATGCCGAGCCCACGAAGGCTCTCCATATTCCTATAATGTGCCATTGTCCCCGTGAGGGAGTCATCAAAACCCGTATGGTCCCCTTTGGGACACGACGCAATGGGTTTCGGACGGGGTAGTAGGCCTTTCTCACAAGTACACTGGCTAGAGTATATCTGTGGTCAGGGCCGGTCTTATACGGTCGCAGTGGGCCCCGCGCTTCCATTGGCCCCGCTCTAATTCTAGATGTAATTATTAAATTGCAGAATATATACGAAAAAGTCTTGGAAATCTGAATTAAGTAATTGCACCCGCAATTGTTAGGACCGGCCCTGTATGTGGTAGCCCACTAGGAGTTATGTTTGCTCTCGTTTTTAGCCTTTCCGCTTTCTCGGGTGGACGTTTCCACGGAGGTGCCACGCTGAGGCGACGGGAGCTGGAAATCCTCCGCCCTTTGTTAACGAGGGTTGCATGTGGCCAGCACAACGACCACCGCCTTTACTTTTCCCCAACTAATGTCAGGTACCCATTAGAGTTGGGTGAACTCAGAGACGCCCTTAAATCCACAAATTCAAAATACCAATCTCCACCAGGATTCGAACCCGGGACACTCGGTTCGGAAGCCAACCACTTTACCACTCAGCCACCACTCTTCCGAATGGTAAAAACGGACCAGCCCCATCCCTCTCCCCCAGAAAAAAATCTTGGTTAAGCAAAAGCATGAATCTACTCAAAGTAGATAAAGTTCTTATGATAAGCCTATACATCTAGAGTAATCTAGACTGACAACATGATTTGCAAAAATGATTGTTGATTTATTTAATTCTTTAATCATGAATACATTCCGGAATACCCGCTGACGTATGAGCTCATAATAGAGAACGTCTTTAACTATTTCTGGCCAATTAGCTAGTCATTCTTTATTTGTGGCCAATTAGCTAGTCATTCTTTATTTGTGGCCAATTAGCTAGTCATTCTTTATTTGTGGCCAATTAGCTAGTCATGCTTTATTTGTGGTCAATTAGCTAGTCATTTTTATTTGTGGCCAATTAGCTAGTCATTCTTTATTTGTGGCCAATTAGCTAGTCATTCTTTATTTCTGGCCAATTAGCTAGTCATGCTTTATTTGTGGTCAATTAGCTAGTCATTTTTATTTGTGGCCAATTAGCTAGTCATTCTTTATTTGTGGCCAATTAGCTAGTCATTCTTTATTTGTGGCCAATTAGCTAGTCATTCTTTATTTGTGGCCAATTAGCTAGTCATGCTTTATTTGTGGTCAATTAGCTAGTCATTTTTATTTGTGGCCAATTAGCTAGTCATTCTTTATTTGTGGCCAATTAGCTAGTCATTCTTTATTTCTGGCCAATTAGCTAGTCATGCTTTATTTGTGGTCAATTAGCTAGTCATTTTTATTTGTGGCCAATTAGCTAGTCATTCTTTATTTGTGGCCAATTAGCTAGTCATTCTTTATTTGTGGCCAATTAGCTAGTCATTCTTTATTTCTGGCCAATTAGCTAGTCTTCTTTATTTGTGGCCAATTAGCTAGTCATTCTTTATTTCTGGCCTATTAGCTAGTCATTCTTTATTTCTGGCCAATTAGCTAGTCATTCTTTATTTCTGGCCAATTAGCTAGTCATTCTTTATTTGTGGCCTATTAGCTAGTCATTCTTTATTTCTGGCCAATTAGCTAGTCATTCTTTATTTGTGGCCAATTAGCTAGTCATTCTTTATTTATGGCCAATTAGCTAGTCATTCTTTATTTGTGGCCAATTAGCTAGACATTCTTTATTTCTGGCCAATTAGCTAGTCATTCTTTATTTGTGGCCAATTAGCTAGTTATTCTTTATTTCTGGCCAATTAGCTAGTCATTCTTTATTTCTGGCCAATTAGCTAGTCATTCTTTATTTGTGGCCAATTAGCTAGACATTCTTTATTTCTGGCCAATTAGCTATTCATTCTTTATTTCTGGCCAATTAGCTAGTCATTCTTTATTTCTGGCCAATTGGCTAGTCATTCTTTATTTCTGGCCAATTAGCTAGACATTCTTTATTTCTGGCCAATTAGCTAGTCATTCTTTATTTGTGGCCAATTAGCTAGTCATTCTTTATTTGTGGCCAATTAGCTAGTCATTCTTTATTTGTGGCCAATTAGCTAGTCATTCTTTATTTCTGGCCAATTAGCTAGACATTCTTTATTTCTGGCCAATTAGCTAGTCATTCTTTATTTGTGGCCATTTAGCTAGTCATTCTTTATTTGTGGCCAATTAGCTAGTCATTCTTTATTTGTGGCCAATTAGCTAGTCATTCTTTATTTCTGGCCAACTAGCTAGTCATTCTTTATTTCTGGCCAATTAGCTAGTCATTCTTTATTTCTGGCCAATTAGCTAGTCATTCTTTATTTCTGGCCAATTAGCTAGTCATTCTTCATTTCTGGCCAATTAGCTATTCATTCTTTATTTCTGGCCAATTAGCTAGTCATTCTTTATTTCTGGCCAATTAGCTAGTCATTCTTTATTTGTGGCCAATTAGCTAGTCATTGTTTATTTATGGCCAATTAGTTAGTCATTCTTTATTTCTGGCCAATTGGCTAGTCATTCTTTATTTGTGGCCAATTAGCTAGTCATTCTTTATTTGTGGCCAATTAGCTAGTCATTCTTTATTTCTGGCCAATTGGCTAGTCATTCTTTATTTGTGGCCAATTAGCTAGTCATTCTTTATTTGTGGCCAATTAGCTAGTCATTCTTTATTTGTGGCCAATTAGCTAGACATTCTTTATTTCTGGCCAATTAGCTAGTCATTTTTTATTTGTGGCCAATTAGCTAGTCATTCTTTATTTGTGGCCAATTGGCTAGTCATTCGTTATTTCTGGCCAATTAGCTAGACATTCTTTATTTCTGGCCAATTAGCTAGTCATTCTTTATTTCTGGCCAATTAGCTGGTCATTCTTTCCCCAAAGATAAATAAACTAGCAAATTTCTTAACAAATTGTTAGAGCCACTTTCGAGATTCTTGTCCATTTACCAACACAGAGGGTTTGGCTTTTTTTTTTTTTTTGCTTTTTGCTGTTTATTAAACGGATGAAAATTCGTTAGCTGTAAAAAAAAAAGAAGAATATAATGACAGCTTCCACTATAGTAACCTCCCACAGAATGGACAGTAATCTTGTAATCTACTCCCCCTTCGACTCAATGTCTAGTAATCAGAAAGTCCTAACTAAAATTCACCCTTCCAGGGGCATCGCGCAAAGAGTTATCCCCTCTCGATATGGACTAGCGTAGTATGGCTTAGAACTCGTCAAAGCCAACCCTGCGCGCACACACACAGACAGAAGTATAAACACATTATTAAGCATCACTCGCACAGACTAAAACAAACACACATCTGTTTCTAGTAATGGCGTCTACATGTGTTGTCAAGGACGACAACTCGAACAGTTAAATTAACAACAAAAAGACAACAAGAAAATCGATGCTCACTCCACGTGAGTGAGGTGGAACATCCCAGTCACCGTGACAAGGCCAGGTGCTACTCAAAGCCACGATATTTACGTCGAGAGTTAATTTGCGTTAAGATTCGACTCCCCCACAGGTGCACGCCCTTCGGAAAGGGAAGCCTCTTGGATCTATTTACACTTCTTGGTGATATACTGTATTCTGTGTTTTTATTAGTGTACGTACGGTTGCTTTGTGTACTTCCAGCGATAATTTTGTCGAGGTCATTAACGTGTGACCAGGATTGATTATAAAAATTTGGTTTCATACATGTGAATAAAAATTGTTAATAAAATCATTCTAAGGGAGACTAATTGTTGTTTAACAAGAACTGTTTGGATTATCTCGACATGTCAGAGTTAGTCTAAAAATCGATCTTGCGGAACAAGGTAAAAAGTCTTAGCAACTTGAGTGTAAGATCTATCGATCTATCTATCTGTCTATCTATCTATCTTGATATCTATCTCTCTCTCTATATATATATATCTATTTAAAATCTATCTATCTATCTATCTATCTATCTATCTATCTATCTATCTATCTAGCTAGCTAGCTAGCTAGCTAGCTAGCTATCTATTACAATGTTAGTACATCTTATTGTTTTTTCTTTCTTTCCAAGGAATATCTACTTTTTCATTCCTTATCTTTCTTGTCTTCCTGTTGATTCACCATCTTTACCTATGTGTCTAAATTCTAAATCTTTCTCTTTTTTCAAAGAATTGTCTAAGCAAATCAAACTTGGTATTAATATAGACATATGCATATATATACATACCAATGCTACATTGGGTATGAACATTTAACTACTAGATTAGGTATTAGCATATCAGTGATATATCTGTGCTACACTTAATTTCAACATATTAGTGCTACACTAGCTGTTGACGTATTAGCGTCCCATTAAGTATCGGCATATCCTTCTAGACATTGTGTAACTTCTGTTATGTTACGTTTGTATTGAGTTTCTGAACACGGACCTTTCTGATAACGTAAAGATCAAAAGGTTTCTTCAAGTGTGTTTAAAGACAAATGAGATTCTATGATCTTCTAAGATCGAAATACGAAACGCAGCTGCTGGACCATGGTTTACATATATGCTAATTAGTTTTAAAGAGTCATTTTCCTAAACAGCTTGCCAAAGTCTTACATTTTCATGATCTGACAGCAACAGAATTGAAATGGACATACGCAGTCGAAGACGTTAGAGCTTATATTTGACATTTGGTGGAAGGAACTTTAATACAGGACGCTTGCTGATGGGTATGAAGCTGACATGTTGCTATGGACAGCTAATGATAGAATACCTTGTAGGAGTTTTTTTTTCTTTAACTTAACACACATCTGAATAAAAGCTTGAAATCCTATTTTATGAACATGCTTTTTAAATCGGTGTAACACTATTGTCACGTGGTGTGTGCATCAAGGATTCAAGAGATGTGTAAGACCTAAATATGTCATACCTAGATTGGAAAACAAAGACAAATTCATATCCCATCGTTATGTACGTAACTCCTTTTCAAGTTATGGGAAAACTAGCCATGAATCTTGGAAGATTGCTCTTTTCTGTCTTAGAAAAATGATGAAAATGATGATCTTTAGTATTCAAAGTTTAGAAATAATGCAGTCACATTTTACCAATTTTAAGTAGAATGGGTTATTAATCACAGAACTATATATTCTTCAAAGCCATTTTAACATCTATCCATACTAAAGTATATGTTTAGACAATCCTAGATGAAAATAATTCAAGCTTGTTGATTTTAATCATCTTACGATTGTAGATTGTACATTTAAATAATTGATTACCCAACCTAGATCTTTCTAGATTTCTAAAAATAGCAAAATAATAATTTATCTCGTATATATTATATGTTAGATAGGTTAGGTTAAATGACAACTTTACTTCTTATTACTACTTAAAAAAAACAACACCTAGTTTTGAAGTGTTTCACATTTTTTGTGTACTGTTAGAGATCAGCGCGTCTAGTCGAAGTATATATATATATATAGATATATAGGTCTGTGTGGGTGTCACAGCCTAGTTCTTGTTGTAGGCGTGATAACGCGAATATCGTGTGTAGTAGATACCTCTTGTAGATAATATAATATTCTTTGTCTTCTTAGCTAAATACTTTCACTCGCGCACTAGATTTGCTAGCGTGTGAGAACACAAATATGCTGAACTCTTTGACTACAATATTTAAAATAAGTAATAGACTCACTGGTAGCAGACATGGTTTTTATTACATAAAATAATAAATCATAAAGATGTTGGAAACTTCAGCCATCACAAATTACATCCAAGGAAATAAGTTCTGAATACAAATCAATTATAATAACCTCCATACTTGTACATTGCTCTATTATCAAAAAATATCCATAACACTCCTCTCTCTACCAGAGTCTAAGATCAACTAACTTGTCCACCTCGTGGTCAGCTTCCGCCCAGACAAAATCTCGTGCGGACTGCACGGAATAGTTCAGTAACTAAAAGTCATCAGATATTACAGGGGTTCTAAAACTGATGACAGTAAGGAATTTTAACTTATTATCTCCGTCTTGAAGATTCGAGATCAGGGGCGCCCCTGAAAGGCTATATGGGCTTTCGGGCAAATGTCCGGTGATCCGGAATCCAAATGGGCAGGTAGGGCCACCGAAATGATCACTATGACACGTATGAAATTGTAAAATGTTTGTAAAATATTCTCTTATAAAAGTGACCATTTGAGCGTCGAGTTAAAAAAAAAATCTTTAACAGACTCGACATTGTTATACTGATTTAATCTTATTCACAGAATAACATAGATGTAAAGAGATTTAATTAGAAATAAAAGTTATTTCTTTCTTTCGCATATAGATCTAGTGGATGATGAAGCGTAGCGGATATAGATCTAGTGGATGATGAAGCGTAGAGGATATAGATCTAGTGGATGATGAAGCGTAGCGGATATAGATCTAGTGGACGATGGAGCGTAGCGGATATAGATCTAGTGGACTATGAAGCGTAGAGGATATAGATCTAGTGGACGATGGAGCGTAGAGGATATAGATCTAGTGGACTATGAAGCGTAGAGGATATAGATCTAGTGGACGATGAAGCGTAGCGGATATAGATCTAGTGGACGATGAAGCGTAGAGGATATAGATCTAGTGGACGATGAAGCGTAGAGGATATAGATCTAGTGGACGATGGAGCGTAGCGGATATAGATCTAGTGGACGATGGAGCGTAGAGGATATAGATCTAGAGGACGATGGAGCGTAGAGGATATAGATCTAGTGGACGATGGAGCGTAGCGGATATAGATCTAGTGGACGATGGAGCGTAGAGGATATAGATCTAGTGGACGATGGAGCGTAGCAGATATAGATCTAGTGGACGATGAAGCGTAGCGGATATAGATCTAGTGGACGATGGAGCGTAGCGGATATAGATCTAGTGGACGATGGAGCGTAGCGGATATAGATCTAGTGGACGATGGAGCGTAGAGGATATAGATCTAGTGGACGATGGAGCGTAGAGGATATAGATCTAGTGGACGATGAAGCGTAGAGAATATAGATCTAGAGGACGATGAAGCGTAGAGGATATAGATCTAGTGGACGATGGAGCGTAGAGGATATAGATCTAGTGGACGATGGAGCGTAGCGGATATAGATCTAGTGGACGATGGAGCGTAGCGGATATAGATCTAGTGGACGATGGAGCGTAGAGGATATAGATCTAGTGGACGATGAAGCGTAGCGGATATAGATCTAGAGGACGATGAAGCGTAGAGGATATAGATCTAGTGGACGATGGAGCGTAGAGGATATAGATCTAGTGGACGATGAAGCGTAGAGGATATAGATCTAGTGGACGATGGAGCGTAGAGGATATAGATATAGTGGACGATGGCTTATCGTCTGAATCCCGTGCAATATTGCCGTGTTAACTTTATTGACATTGTTTTTAAATTTAAACGCCTCTTGTTAACGCTACCAGTCATTATAGGTCTGCATAAACCTGTAAGGTTTTGTAGTTACTACATTGTCTTCTAGGGACTACATAGTAGGCCTATTGTAGGGACTTAGTAGTCTTGTAGAGACTAAGCAATCTCGTTTACTACATAGTCTTGTATTGACTACATTGTCTTGTAGGGACTAAATAGTTTCATATAGACTACATTGTCTTGTATTGACTACATTGTCTTGTAGGGACTCAATAGTCTTGTAGGGACTACATAGTCTTGTAGGGACTTTCTAGTCTTGTAGGGACTACATAGTCTTGTAGGGACTTTCTAGTCGTGTAAGAATACATAGTCTAGTAGGGACTTTCTAGTCTTGTAGCGACTTTAGTCTTGTAGGGACTACATAGTCTTGCAGGGACTTTCTAGTCTTGTAGGGACTACATAGTCTTGTAGGGACAACATAGTCTTGAAACGACTAAATAATCTTGTGAGGACTACATAGTCTTGCTTAATTTATTTCATTATACAAGTTTATAACAAATATTTGCTTTAGTAGACCAATTTCTCAATGTAGTAATTAAGTGTTCAAATCGTATTAATTTTGTACATTAATTAGGTCCTTCTGCTGCGTGAATCAAGCAACTTAACACTTAAATTAACAGACCTCTTAAATCAGAGCTGATGAACACCAGGTCAATTTGTACTCGACATTAGATCAATATATCCATAGTTTTACCATTTAATCATTCGTTTCCTCAGCATTCCATTAATCATAAGAAGCCCTATGAATAAAATATTCATATCATCATCAGCAGACGACATAAGCTTTGTTGTTTTTTAAAAAACTATTTTTAAAATGTTTTTCTTTTTGTTTTTTAGTCACTCTGATTTCTCTTCGACACTATCATTCCGAAAAAACAAAATCTAATTATAGGCCGCTCGCAATTTTTCTTTTTCTTTCAGTTTGAATCCAATCATCGACTCCCACGTAAGCGATGCATTTTGTTTACATTATATTTAATCTTGATTAGTCAGACTCAGAAGACTATAGCCAGCTCATTAACACACACAGAAGGAAGTAAAATAAACTTTATTTCGGCATATTGACCTATAACCTGTTCTTTTTGTTTTCTTCTGAATTCTGCTATAAACTATTTCTTTAGTGGGTTATACATTCAACCAGCCATCTGTTGCTGGTTTACCGTCTAAAGATTCCTTCTTTTTAGATAATCGGAAGTTAAAAGCTCAATTGTATAATTGATATAGTTATGTGACTTTCCATATTTCTGTTGGAGATTTCCATGATAAAATTCAAACTTTCATTAACATTAAATTAACTGTTTGTAATTAATTATTTTGTTTGGTATCTCGAATAAGGGAGAGAAATCGTACTTGACTGAAGTGGTGGTATGTTGAATTATTCCCCTTTATAGGGCGTCGACTGAGTTACAAACTTAAAATACGACGAGACTATAGAAACAATACATAACAAAACAATCTTCTATGTTCATGAGCACTTCATTAGCAAAGTAACTAAGATGTCGGCTTGAAGAGACTTGAGCCATGAGTTCGAACTCAAGTCGATCCCCACATCTCTCTCTTTTTTTTTTAATGCTATTTTTATTGTTAGTCTAGAATCTAGATCTAATACAAATTGAATTATATGACTGTTCCAAACTAATTGATACAACTACGGTTAATATCAACTTTGTTTTTACAAATATTTCTCTTTGTTTACATCACTTTTTTTTAAAAGATTTGGTTTACACTATTTAAGCATTTCCCTATTCCTCCTTACTTGTCGCCCTCCTAGGGGCCCACAGTTTTAGGAACGCAGGTCTAGAGACTATATCGATCCATTCACTCTGCGAACAGACTCTGTCGGTTACAATTATTTAAAAATTATTGAAATCTAGTATATCAAAGTCTTTAATTCGTTAAAAAAATGGATTTCAATTTACTTGAAATCGCCATGTATTCTACGACACTTAGAGCTATTCCGAAACTTGACTTCTAAACTATTTCAGAACTTATTGTAAATTTGGTCTCATTTCCTAATACATAGTCAGAACATTTGAATTCTGAGGTTTTAGTCCCCAGTATTAAGAGTAACATCTGCGCAACGACCTGTCGTCTTAATCAATCCATCGGACACGTCAGTGGTCGAATGACTCATTTGTCAGTCAATGAAGATGTGGCTTGTCATAAAACAAATCTCCCTACGATGACAACATCACTGCTGTCGCTACACAATCATTCACAGTTTCCATTTGTCAAAAAAAGATGTATTGTTAACTGTGACCCAGATAGTTACAACTCTCAAGCTCTGTACTTACAACAGAGTTTATGTCGGGGGGGGGGTAACTTAAAAGGATAACCGAAAAGGGGTTTTAATCGGGTATCCGTTGATAGATGGCATACCAAGTGCATCAGTTATGAGATCTAGTCCTTATACAGTTTAATTCTTAAAAGAAACAAAGTGTTTTGAGATCAAATGTTAGATAATCGGCTTTATTACCGGCAGTATACAATACAATATATAAAGGTTCCCGTTTCAGATTTGGCGATCCATGAGCATATAATGTTAAGCTCAACTGTTTCTGTGGCCGACAGCTAACGTGATTGTGTCATATGTCCAGCACACAGACTCTCCACCTTTGCATTCCCCACTAACATCTAATATGTTATGAAAATTATATTCTGTATCGGTTGTCGTTCTTATGTTTACATGTGCTTGTAACTCGTCCGTGAGAATGTGTTCACGACATGTGTGTTGTGTAGTCATTCAGTGTATTAAAGCCATACTATACAGACATGTTTCTCGACTCTCTTATCTTTATGTTTATAACAATTTAATACACTGAATCCAAAACTGTGAAGTTGTTAGAATTTTGAAATGGATAGGATATTTCGCCCAGAGAAGTTTGACATCGAGCCCACAGCACCTCAAGCAGCAGAGCATTGGCAGCACTGGTATGAAACGTTTAAAAATTTTATATCGGTAGTATCAGTAGACAATCTTGATACTAAGAAACTACTGATAAACTATCTCTCTCCTGCTGTATATCAAATGATACTTGATAAAGAGACATTTGATGAAGCTATCCAGACTCTAAATGGCATCTACCTTCAACCAAAGAATGAGGTGTTTGCTAGGCACAGGTTAGCTACTTGCAAACAAGAGCAAGGTCAAACGATAGACGCCTACGTGCAGAAATTAAGAATTCTATCCAAAGATTGCAACTTCAAAGCGGTGACTGCTGAACAACACCGAGAAGAGGCTATTAGAGATTCGTTTATCAATGGACTAGTGTCCAACAGCATTCGAAAACGTCTACTCGAAAAGACTGTTTTGAGTTTAAAGGACGCCTTCGAGGAGGCTCGCTTACTAGAACATGCTTATCAGCACTCATTACAGTATGAATCATCACAGCCGGAAACTAATTGCGCGGCAACTACTCTCACCAATTCTTCGGCCTCACCCTTGCCAAACGTAACGATTCCTCAAAGTGCAAGCAATGCACACACACATGAAATAAATGCATTAGCTAGGAAGTGTTATTTTTGCGGCAGGGTTAAGCATCCCCGCTCTCAATGCCCTGCAAGGGAAGTGACATGCAATCAGTGCTTCAAAAAGGGTCACTTTCAAAGAGTTTGCAAATCTAGATCTTCAACAGTTTCGGCTATTGCTACTGTGCAGCCTTTGAATTTAAACAAATCTACAATACCAATTTGCATCAACAACGTGCCATTGAAAGCCCTAGTAGACACTGGCAGATGTGAAAGCTATATTTCGACGCACATTGCTAAGAAGCACAAATGGCAGACATGTTCCTCAGGCTTTATGGCTTCCACCCATCTATCTCGGATCACTCAAGGACATATCTACGCTAACATACGTCTCAAAAATGAACGATACGAGGGAGTTAGACTTTTCTACTAGACAATTTATGCTCTGACGTAATACTTGGACTTGACTTTATAAGTTAGCACCAAAACTTGTTTATTCCTTTCGATGGTCAGAAACCATCATTATGCCTGAGTACTCTCCAGCCAGCGAAGGTAGAGGCTCCTAGCCTATTTAATAATCTGTCACCAAACTGTACCCCAGTGGCTACAAGGTCTCGCAGATACTCAGTTCCAGATAGAAAGTTTATAGAGAAGGAATTCAACAACTAATAAAGGATGAAATTATTGAACCATCTAAATCTCCCTGGCGTGCACAAGTCCTAGTCACAACAAATGACAGACATAAGAAAAGAATGGTTGTGGACTACAGCTAAACCATAAACCGGTTCACTCTACTAGACGCCTACCATATGCCCAGAATTGACGAACTGGCAGAGAAGATTTCGCAATACTCTGTATCTAGCATTTTAGACCTGAAAAGTGCATACCATCAGATTCCTATAAAAGAAGAGGAAAGGCCGTTCACAGCCTTCGAAGCATGGGGGAAACTGTATCAATTCCGTCGGATTCCGTTTGGCGTTACGAATGGAGTCGCCTGTTTTCAGCGTACGATTGACAAAATCATCGAAGACGAACGACTCACTGACACTTTTGCTTATGTGGACAATGTGACCATCTGCGGTATGGACTCTGAATCACACGACCGAAACCTACAGCGATTTCTTGATAGTGCTCAAAAGTATGGAATCACTCTTAATGAAACAAAAGGTGAAATTAGCACTGCTAAAGTGAGACTGTTAGGATACGAGATTTCCAAAGGACAACTTAAGCCGGATCCTGAGAGATTTCGCGCTCTAAGGGAATTACCCGTACCAGTGAACATGAGTGAACAGAAACGAGTAGTGGGTCTTCTGGCTTACTACTCACAGTGGATACCTAACTTCTCAACAAAAATAAGCCTGTTAACAAGAAATCAACAATTTCCTGTCTCTGGAGAAGTCAAAAGAACATTTGAAAGTTTGAAAAATGAGCTTGAAAAAGCCGCCGTATATACTATTGATCCGAATCGCCCTCTAACCGTTGAGACGGATGCTTCTGATATAGCCATTGCAGCTACCCTCAACCAAGATGGCCGGCCCGTTGCTATCTTCTCTCGCTCATTAACAAAAAGTGAAAGAAAACATTCTTCAGTTGAGAAAGAAGCATATGCCATTGTTGAGTCGCTGAGAAAATGGAAACATTTCTTAGTTGGTAAAACGTTCACACTTGTTACGGATCAGCGATCTGTCTCTTTCATGTATAACAGGTCAAACAAAGGAAAAATTAAAAATGAAAAAATCCAAAGGTGGAAACTTGAACTCTCGTGTTTCCACTATGACGCCATCTATCGCCCTGGCAAGCAGAACACTGTAGCTGATACACTTACCAGAAACTATCTATCTGCCATCACTCGCAATGACCTTAAATTGCTGCACACTAGTCTTTGCCACCCGGGCGTTACTGGACTATTGCACTACGTAAGGACTAAAAATCTTCCATTTTCCTGTGATGACGTCAGAACTGTAATAGAACAATGTCAAGCTTGTGCAGAACTAAAGCCCCGTTTTTTTCGACAGACGACCGGAGAACTGATTAAAGCAACTCAACCTTTTGAGAGAATTAGTATGGATTTCAAGGGACCTCTCCCTACTGTTTCAAGAAATAGATATCTACTTACCATTATAGATGAATTCTGTAGATTCCCATTTGCATTTGCATGTCCCGATATGTCTTCCTCTACGGTTGTTAAATGTCTCAATGAACTATTCGCCATATTTGGATTTCCAGCGTACGTCCACACTGACAGGGGAACTTCGTTTATGTCTACAGAGGTGCAGCATTTCCTCCCCTTACAGTCCGAGAGGAAACGGACAAATAGAGAAACTTAACGGGACTTTATGGAAAGCCATCACCTTGGCACTACATTCTAAGGAATTGGACATAGCTAAATGGGAACTAGTACTAATCCATCCGGTCATTACTATGCACTGCAACTAACAGGACACCACATGAACGACTTCTTGGGTTCAACCGAAGAAGTGGTTCCGGGACATCCTTGCCAACGTGGTTGACCAGTACTGGTCCTGTCCTGCTGAAGAAGAACGTCAGATCATCTAAATACGATCCCATAACAGAGGAAGTTGATTTGGTAACATGCAACCCTCAGTACGCTGTAATCCGAACAAAAACCGGTCGAGAGGAAACTGTCTCATTACGAATGTTAGCCCCTAGGGAGGAACAAAAAGTTATAGAAAATGAGAATCAGAGTGGAACAGAGCTTGATATTGGCTGCCCCATCCAAAGCTCACCTCCCAGGAATCAACCGACTGATTCTATCATGCCTGAAGAAACCACCAGCACCACTGAAGACATAGCCAGACCGTCCGAAACTCAAGCAGATGAAACTACACATACATACAATCTTAGAGTAAGGAGAACTAGGCCCAACTACAAAGTGTAAAAGCTCATCAGCTTACTAGAACTCTTACTTTGACATTCAGTTTTGTCTCCAAAATGACATTTGTTTATTTTACTACTTTCATTTGGTTTTGTTGACTTGAGTTTGATGAGATATTTGATCTATCATGATATATTTTAATAAGCTATTTGATTTACACCTACTTATATCAACATGTTACATTATGTCATGCTATTCTACATTGTTTGTTTACTTGAATCTCTATTATTATTCTGCACTTACTTAATTCTTCTATTGTTTATAATTATACTAGTTAGCATTCTTTGAACCGGGGGGTGAATGTTATGAAAATTATATTCTGTATCGGTTGTCGTTCTTATGTTGACATGTGTTTGTAACTCGTCCGTGAGAATGTGTTCACGAAATGTGTGTTGTGTAAACATGGTTCTCGACTCTATCTTTATGTTTATAACACCCTTTAGAGTAGCGTCCTAAGTTTCCTGATGCTCAAACTCCCAGTTTTCACAGAGAATCGATCACGAGAACCTTGGCTCGTAAAATCAAGCGTTTTACCACTAGGCCACTCAATTTTGTTTTCTTTTGTATAAGTAAACTGTGCACTTGTTCTGGATCGTCACATTGGAAACGTCATTGTGGATATAGCTCCTCCTTCGTGATCGAAGAAGAGCACATTTCTCATTTCTTAAGGACTCGAAAATGACTGTGAAGTCCAATCCTCGCTTTAAAAAGTCGGCCACATACGCGGCATGGGTGGGTTTGGTCAGTTGCAGGCCTGCTTCTTCTCTTAGCTTTTTGTTGGTTCGGCGCTCTTTCACCCTGGCCACTCTTCTTGCCTCAAATCTCGTTGAGGATAGTGCACTGGTCGAAGTAAAAAGCCTTTATGGTTTTATAAAGCTTATATCAACTCACTCTGTCTGGTTGTCTGGTAAAATGTTTGCACACATTATTTTTTTCCACAACCAATCTCCGATCAAGATGATTTGGCGCAACTATTTCGTGTACTTGAAAAAAAAAAAGGAAGAATCAATTTAAAAAATTAACCTATTAGTTAATTAACTATTAGTAATTATCGACACAATGGAAAGAAATTGTACTTAACAGATGTGGGGGTATAGGTTGAGTTAGTCCCCTTTATACTTTGCATAGAGAATTAGGTCGCCGCTGAAAACTAACAAAAGATAACTATAAAACCTTCTATTTTCACAAGCACTTCGTTAGCACAGTGGTTAACATACTAGCTCGACGAGCTTGAGCCCTGATAGTTTTTTTGTTTTTATTTTAAATTACCTTGATGACTTAATTTGTCTAGAGTAGTACAAGCTAGACCTCTAATTAAAAGAAACCCTAATGTGTGTGTGTTCTTAATGACACTCGCGGGAATGTGGCTTTTATTGTCGCTTTTTACGAGACAGTAAGATAGATGAAGCTAAACAGAAATCGCTATAAAAAATAGCAGTGATTAAATAGAAGAATCTATAGAAGTAACTTAAATCATTTTCTTTTTTCATATTTTTTCCCCCTTGTTTTCTCTAAGCCTGGTTAATTATATAAATTTTTGTTTGTGATGCGTGTGGTGATAAGGGATGAGGATGGCAGAGCTGCATTGCAATTGATGTTTTTATGTTTTAAACTAGGTGAATAACCTGTTGCCTACATTTAGGTTAGTGTACCTGATAAGCAAGAAGAAAGCTGCTGTTGAAGAGATAGTGGCCCATCTTACATTCATTATCTGAAAGAAATTCGCAAAATGTTGACTGAGGCTGAGGCTGAGTTCGAAATATCTTAACAAGTTCCAGGGTCAGTAGTGGTGCCACTACCCCGCGGGATAATGTTGTTTATCTCAATCCCCATTTTTAAAGCTAAAGATTCGATCCTACAATCTTTCATTTGTGTATAAAAGCATGAAATAGCACTAAACAAAAAACAATTGATAAAAATATTTCTAATTGCATAGGTTTATTGTTGTTGGTCTAGACTCCCTAGATCTATTACAGATTTCATAACTTGATACAATTATAGTTTGTATAAGCTTTGCTTCTTGTTTTTTAACGTATTGTGAATGTTTTTCTTGTTTCTGTTATCATAAGGCCTTGAAGAGACTTGTTAACAGCGTTCTATACATTACAAACTATGTTTGTTGCTTTTTGCGTTTTGGAAGTTCCTTCAGAGATGAAGATATTTTAATTCCTAGTTGAAACCTCCCATAGTAGTACGGATGATTGAATCGGGCAGGGTATGAACCCCAGACCATCGAGACGACCGAATGACAGTCCAGCGCGCATACCACACTACCAGACAGCCTTCCATCTATAATCTCTCTATATAATTCTCTTCTTCGCTCAACAGTTTGGACGAGCAAGAAGTAAAGGAAAGATCACTCTCTTATTTCTGCGGATAGTCACCCCACGAAAAAACAAGAGTAGTATTCACACTACGGATGGCAAGCCCTGCCCGCTCCCATCCCCCTTCGTCCTGCGGGAGGTTTGGACTAGGAAGTAAACTGTATTCAACTCGGAAGGAACATCCAAAACATGTAAAACATTTTACAAACAAACATTTTACAAACACTAAATAGCAGCGCCGGACTTAACCATTGTGACCAAGAAGTCATGGAAAGAGAACAAGTAATCTGCTATGTATATTCACACGTCATTAAATAGCAGGGCCGGACTTAACCATTGTGGATCCCTATGCGAAACGGATTTCGCTGGGCCAAGTTTGGGTAGGGAAGCGGATAATAAGTGAAATCGAAGAGTTTGTATAAGAAAATAAATTCGTCTTTGCATTTTATTCATTCCTTACTACGTACAGAATTACTTTACGAGCCTTGCGTGTAGCGAAGTCATACAGTATATCATAATAATTCTGTTTCCTACATAGATCACGCTCAATAGCAAGAATTACCAAATGTTTCAATCTATCTTTGAGAATTGTTGACCTCAAGTAATTCTTCATTAGTTTGAGGCGCGAGAAGCTTCTTTCACCAGATTACACAATTACGGCTAATGCATAATGCCGTTTTTATTTATCGCGCGTAGGATTGGCGTTTTCCATATTGAATGACACCCCAAATCGACATTTTTTGTATATATATTTTCGTATATTTTAAAGACTTTTTCGTATATTTTGCTATTTCGGAAGATTTCCAGGAGCTCCTGGTGAATCGACAGGAGGGCTCGGGAAATTTATTTTAAGTTATAAAATGGTTTAATTTAATAATTTAGACATTGAATTAGAGCGGGTCCTAAGAAAGTGCGGGTGTCCTATGAAAGTGCGGGGCCCACTGCGGTCGCATATGTTGCAGTGGCCTAAGGCTGGCCCTGCAAAATAGCGGCGTATGGTACGCCGCCGGTCGACTAGTAATTATAATTATTATTTTATATGTTGTGATTATATTTTTATGTATGTTTGTCTCGTCTGTCTCAGTGTTGTCCGACCTACGGCCCACAGTGTACAATAAAGTTTCAGAGGTGCTGTTCCATTCAACTCAATGATTCTTTTGCCGTCTTGCCGCCCATGACTCGAATGTCAGAAATCCATATGGTCCCCCCACCCTCCCGTTCAGAAAAGACCGGGCCCCACTGGTTTGTATATTCATTCTTAGGGGAGGGGCGCGTAAAAAAAAACGCCCGCAATAAAGTGTCCAGGGCCATCGCGTGGGATGAAACACTATAAGCTTGATAAGTATCAGGTGTATCCCGACGATCAAGACAGCTGCAGTCATTGAAGCATGGCTCAAGCTGCACCAAATTTAACGCGTTTGACAACTTCGGGGCTACACGTGAAACTACAAGTGTGAAAAATTGGAGGGCGTAAAGCAAAGGGAGGTTACGGGGAATTATCTGGACTCTTTATGGAGTCGTCGACTTTTATTAAGTCATTGTGTACATTGTTGTAAAGAATACACAGCTTGCAGCCTAGATTGTCTTTTTTTGTTGTTTCTTTGTAGTGCTGAATGAAGGACACAGTTTTAATTCATGGGGGAGGGGGTGATAGCTTTTTTTTTTGTTTGTTTTTGTGTGAGAGAGAGAGAGAGAGAGAGGGAGAGAGAGAGAAACAGAGAGAGAGAGAGAAATTAATACTTTTCCTTGCGGGTTTGTATTTAAGCTAAGCCCAATAAGCATTTCGTAGCTACAATGTAGATAATCTATCATGAAACAAGACGAGTTTTCTTGTCATGGTGGAAATGCAAATCAAAAATGCATAGCACGCAATGGTCAGCTATGATAACGTTGGAGACAAAGATGGGGGGGGGGGGCTGTTTGGTTTCTCGAGATCAGGGATGTGATCCTGTAGCTACACTATCTAATACATAAAAGTCTACATGTAGAACGTACGGGCTAAACCTAAAGAAGCTCAAACTTGGTAGTATTTGATTTCATGTCAACAGACCTTCCAAATATTCTCCCCCAACCCCTTTCACTAAACCATCCAATGTTTCTTAACATCTGCGTGTCTGTTGCGTTTTGGGAAAAAATAAACAAGAAAAACATAAAAATACTTTAAAAAAAACAACAACCCAAAACTTATACAGAGTGTAATTGTATTTAAATTTGTAATAGATCTAGACCAACAACAATAAATCTGGGCGATTAATATTATTTTTGCGAATCGTTGTTATTTTTAAGCGCCATTTCATGCTTTTAGCTTTCTCAATACGCTATGATCCTACCATTTATCTGGCCCAGCTGCGAAAATGGGGGGGGGGGGGAGAGAAAGCTATATCTGGGTGGCTTTTATCGTAATTGTTTTGTTTTTTTTAAATGGGGAAAGACCTGAATTCGAACTCTTGTCTGACGCCTCCTGGGACCGACGTGCTAACCACTCGGCTATTAAGGTACTTATGACTAGAGAAGATTGTATAGTTATATATTGTTTTAGTTACATATTGTTTATTTCAATTTCGAGCGGCGAACTATAAAGAGGACTAATTCAGCTTGCACCACCACTTCAGCCAAGCACAATTTCTTTCCCTTGTTAGTGATACCAAGCCAAACAATTAATTACCGATAGTTTATTAATAAATAATTTTTTAAGACATTGGGCAAAATTTCAGCTCGATCCGAGGTTGGGTGTGGGAGAAATAACGTGTACCAACATTGTACCAGACAGAGTGTGTTGATAGAAGCTTTGTACACAAATATAAACTTACATGTAGACTTACTGGCTAAACTTAAAGAAGCTAAAACTGGACGGTATTCGATTACATGTCAACAGGCCTTCCAAAAAATACTCCCCCAACCGTTTCACTAAACCAGTGTTTCCCAAAGTGGGGTACGCGTACCCCCAGGGGTACGGGAAGACTTTGGAGGGGGTTGCACCTCATTAACTATGCTGATTTTTTTTAAAATACCCATTTGTTCTGTTCTGCTAATAAATTAAAGTATGATGTTGGGGGGGGGGGTACTAGGGGTACTCAGCATTTTAAAAATTATAAAAGGGGTACAATAGGTGAAAAGTTTGGGAAACACTGCACTAAACCATCAAATGCTTCTTAACATCTGCGTGTCTGTGGCGTTATGTGAAAGAAATAACAAAATAACTGAATCTAAAAATAATAAACTATTTGTGAAAGGCAATGAGATAAACGGGAATTTCAGAACTGGCAATCAAATTCTTTTTAAAACGAAATGGTAAAAGATATTGACTTTTTGACACACAAAAAAAACACTAGATTATTATTTACACAAGGGCACCTTTCAGAGGCGGCTTTAGCAGAGTGCGGGGCATTGGGCGAGTGTCATATGCAGGGCCCTGAGCCTATATATACGGCGTCACATCACGTTAACGGGCTGTTCCGCATCAAACGATGTAGGCCTTATTTTTTACACTAAACATAGTACCTTACCTAGGTACTCTACTAAATGCCTTTCACTAATTACATACTGTATCGTCATTGTTCTGCATGAAAGAACGTAAAACGTAACTAATGATTCAGAAACATGTTGCATGAAAAAATCAACAAACTAGATAATAATCATTTCTATTAAGCTGAAGTTGGAAAGTAACAATTAATTACGAGGAGACCCACAACACTTGCAATAACCAAATAGTTGCTTAGACTGTCACAGACGAATTCAGTCACGGAACTTTCCTGGCTTGTCGCTTTGCACTAATAATAGTACTATGTATCTTCTCTCCCTATGCGCGGTCCAAATGCTGAAGCCAAATTGATGTTCTTTAAGAACAAGGTGTGCGATAAGAGCTTCAGTTGTCCCCCTTGATGTTCGCAGAAGGGCTATACCAGGGGTTTTCAAAATAAATACTGCAAACACTGGTTTTCCCAAGGCCACCGATGTATATGCACATATGCATATTTGGGAAAAAAATGAATACGTCATCGCCGGATTTTCTGATTGCTGATTGGCCGAACTAGCCGTCTAGCACATTAACTGGTTCAATCAAGACCAGTCGTTATAGTAGGCCTCAACACTGAACTGCGACGTCACAACCTGGGTAGACCAATAGCTCATTGGCCCGTCACAAGTCGTGACGTTAGAAGAGTTGGCATGTAAAGGTTATACAGATAATGGGAAATAGTTATTTAGGAGTTTAAAGTTTTAGGGGGTGTCTTGTGATACTTTTCGTATCCGAAAATAGTGTATGTATAGGAAATTAAATACCGCGGAAATTTTAGTTTATCGGAACGTATCCCCCTTGAAAGTAAAGAAAACACTATATTTATTTATTAATTTTCATTAAAAAAATCAATTTTTCAAAAGTTGCATTTATCATAATTTATGTTACAACAATATAAATGATCTATTACTCTTTCATGTAGAAATAACCGTAGTTATGCAACTGGTTCAAACTTGATCAATACGCGTCATCCTATTTAAATAGATTGGATGTTGCTTTACGAAATTAACAATGTTAATTGGTCGCTTCCGGCTACTTGTTTTTATTGCTGCCAAGGAGAACAGTTAAACGAATGATAGCCTCGTAGAATCGACAGGTCATAAGATACTATCTTTAGCGAAACTGAACGGTATTTGAAACTAAAAAAATGTCATGTTAGGAGCTTGCTAGTAATTGGTAATTACGGTAATAGTAATTACGATGCGGAAAAGTGGCACTGGATAGATCACATGGAGAGAGAGCATAAAGGAAGGGTCTCGAATTGCAGATGTCATACACAACAGAAGCAGAAAGAAGGTCGAAAATGCAACGGCGCCTGGTGATCACATATGCCCAACCCGCGACCGCAGTTGTGTATCAAGGATTGGCCTCTTTAGTCACACAAGAAAATGCAAAGGGAAAAGATTGTCTCTCGAGACGTCAAATGCCACAGAGTTATTGGTAACATCATATAGATTCCGGGAAGGCTTCCAAACTATTGAGAAACAAGTCCTGGTTAACTCTTTCTCTCCTTAATTATTTACCACATTCTGTTGGAAACAACGTTGGTATCGTCAGTTAGGAGAGAAAGAGTTAATGAGAACTGATCTGGATTGCGAAGCTGAAGGTGACAAGAAATATACAATCGCGGGCCCCCTCAGGCGCGGGGCCTGGGTCGGTTGCCCCACTTGCCACCCCCTAGGGCGCTACTGGCACCCATCACCCAAGCTTCGGTAAATACGCCAAGGAAAACGCTTTATGATAATTGCACGTGAAACAGCTTTAGTGCATAATCTCTTGCTATGTTCATGTCTTTGTGCACCTTCATTTTTTTTCTTTCGTGTCTTTTGTTCTTTGTTTAATGGTGATGAACTTGTTCACCAGCTGGTACACACGGAGTTCCCAAGGGACATTAACTCCAAGTGTATATCAGCATCGAAGGGAATAAATATTAAATAACAAAAACAAAAACATGATGATAATAATAATAATAAAAATAATAAGGACACTCCTCCTTATTATAAATACTCTCCACAAGAGGTTCTCGAGTCTACTGAACAGCTGCTGTACTGGGATAGGCCTATTCTGACCGACAAAAGGTAGATTTCAATCGCCCGGATCTGCTGTTCATCGATAAAAAAGAAAAAATCGCTACCATTATCGATATCGCGGTACCACTGTCTCATAATTTAAGAAAAACTGAGATAAAAAAAACAAAGAAAACTGGGAACATAGGCTTGGAGATTAAGCGTCTATGGAAATTATCTAAAACAACAATATACCCCATTGTCATTTCAACCGAGGGGATAATAACAACTGACCTCACGGATACCTTCAAGGCCCCAAACATGCGTAGGAACATTCTCGTTTCCTGTTTGAGGGTGGTATTGCTGCAGACCTGCCACATCACCAGAAAATTCCACAGTGGAAACTGATAAAGGGACTACGATGAATTTTGTTTCCCTTTAACGCAGCGGTTCTCAACCTTTTGAGCTCGGCGACCCCCTTTTACTATTCCCCACCATGCGGCGACCTTGAATATTCTAAAGTAACAGCGCTTTTGATAACGTTATAAAAATGGTCATCATAATGAGGATATAAGCATTGCCAAAGCTTTATGACAATTACGAAATAATATGAAATTATAGTTTGTCGAAAATGTATTTCTGCTTATAATTAAATCTAAAAAAATTAAATTAAAATTTTTTATGACTTCAATTTATTTTATTTTCAATTGCTCTTTCCCACATTCATGTTTTATAAGTATGTGACTATTTAAAAAGCATGGTGGAAAGAGTAAACCACACTGCTGCAATACTGTTGCAATAGCCAGTGTATAAAAGACAACGTCGATGCAAAGGTTGAGCTTGTTCACGTTTCGTAGGTCGTAAGGGCAGGAGTTCTCTTACTCTTACCAGTTTTAGCAAGATCACAACGAATGTCATCCATTTTATCAAGTCTACTTCCGTATTTAAACTTGAAAACTTTGTTTCGCTAAATATGTTATTGGATAGGAAAGAATAGGGCGAAACACTTACAAAACGAAATACGATTGAAATAGATCAAGAACTGTGTAACTGTCATTGAAGATAAATCGTTTTTCGCTGCATCACTATTAATGAGTTCAATAAACTATTTAGTCATGCCTATGTAACATCTTCAACTTTGAGTTTGAATGGACTCCTAACAAGGGCAAAAGGTAAATACGGCAGATTTGATAAGTATGAAATTTCGTCGGCAAACATGCGCAAATATTTTTTTCAAAGAAATTATAATTGTATTTTCATAGAAAGCAGATAATATTGGAAGGGTTAGGTTAATAAAAATAAAAAATAAAAATATGAACAATGAAATATAAACGAAAATCCATTTCGAACACCTCATGACATGCGCACAATTCATCATAGAAATAATGTCTAGGATTTGAAATGTTAAAATTATATGGTGTAACAACAAAAAAACAACAAAAAAAACCCCACTCTGATTCATTTTTTCGCAGCATCTATCCTCAAACACAAAATAAAAAGTTGACAACCAATGGAAAAACTGAGAAAATTTCAAGTTTTAAACTTTAAAAGAAATCCATATTTCTGTTCGTCTTAGGCGACCCCTGCAAAATGGTCATTCGACCCCCAAGGGGGTCGCGATCCACAGGTTGAGAACCCCTGCTTTAACGAAACTTGAACCTGGCAGCGCCAGAGAATGAATACTCGAGGGGGTAATAATAACTGTCCCCATTGGTATACCTTAAAGGCCCTTAACATTCTTAAGAAGATTCTCGTTGCCTGTCAGAGGGCGATACTGCTGCAGACTGCCACATCACCAGAGAATTCCTAAGTGGAGGCTGTTAAAGGGACTACGATGAATTTTGTTTCTCGAACGAAACTCGACCCTGGCAGCGCCAGACAATGAATATCCGTTCGTTTCTAACACAATAATAATAATAATAACAACAATAATAATAATTATAATACCATCAAGGCCCTTAACATTCCCAAGAAGAAGAAAAAATACTTTAAAAAAAAACAAAGCTTATACGAAATGTAATTCTATCAATTAGTTTGGATCAGTCATATAATTAGATTTATTATAGATCTAGACCAACAACAATAAATATGTGCAATTAGAAATATATCTACCAATTGTTTTTGTTTAGCGCTATTTCATGCTTTTAGCTTTTTAAATACACTGTGATCTTATAACTTATCTGGACAACTTACTAACCACTCTGTTAGTGAGGTGCTTACGACTATAGAAGATGTATACTTCTATATTGTTTGTTTCAAACTTACTTTTAAAGCGGCGACCTAAAAAGGACCACTGGGTGAGAGGGAGGGGTGAGGGGGTGAGAGAAAGAAAGGGATATCTGGATGAATTTTGCTGTAATCGGTTTTTAAAAGCAATTACAAAAACAAAAACCAAAAAAGGTGGAGGAACAACCTGAATTCGAACTTATGGCTCACGCCTCCTCAATTACTAACTACTCTGTTAGTGAGGTGCTTACGACTATAGAAGATTGTATACTTCTAAATTGTTTGTTTCAAACTTACTTTAAAGCGGCGACCCAAAAAGGGGACTAATTCATCTTATACCACCACTTCAATCAAGTTCAATTTCTTTCTCTTGTTTGGGACATCAATCAAAACAATCAATTACCAATATTTAATTAACTTTTTAAAAATTCTTATGTTGTCTGGTAAAAGAAATAATTGTGCAAAATTTCAACTTGATCCGAGATTGGGTGTCGGAGAAATCACGTGTACAAACTTTTTACCAGACAGACAGAACGACAGACACGGACAGAGTTGATATAAGTTTTGTAAAAACAAAACAAAACAGGAACATGGTAAAATAAAAACAGCCTCATAACAGCTGTGCATCACGACTCAATTAGTAAGTATTTGAAAATAAAAACACCCTTGGTCTTTATATTTATCTCCAGCGTGTGTTTGTATGATCCTTGGTTCAACGTGGTTCTACCTGCCGAGCAGAACAAAAGCGGAATTAAAACAAAGAAAGACAATCGGCTTACATGAAGACAAACGGACTTGTCGCCCTTCATCCGCAACACATGGAAATGAATGATGTGTTTTGGGGTAACAAAGGACCAAAAGTAAATCACGTGACCGGATGTCATACACCCTTTTGTTTTAAACTACTGACGCGTTTATTCAATGTGGTAAATTTTTGAAATGACAATAATTCATGCATAGGGTAGAGTCAGAAATACGAAACCAAGCGTGGTCGTTGGTACAACAGCTTTGAGGGTCAGTGACGATAACGTGCAACAGATGTTCGGAAGGGCCGATTGAATCATCACTGTTCAGTTCTTTCTGTTCACGTCTTGATAGTCATTTCTTCTTGTTCATTACTGGCTGTCCCTGACTCCATTTATTGTTGTTATTTAGTTCTTTTTGTAAATTCTCTCTATATATTTATATATGTTGTATGGGCGTAGCCGTCCTGGGGGGGGGGTTCAACCGCCCCCGAAATGGAATCCCCACGCAGGGAGGGGGATCGGAATTTAGTGACTGATTTTTTGGCTTTGATTTTTTTTGTTGTTGAAGTTTTAATACTAAAATATCAGTTGCTCCAGAGCAACTCACTCTGTCTCTCTGTCTGGTATAATTTATGAAGAGTTAATTCTTCCACAATTACAAAACAAAATGATTGGTTCGACTCTAAAGCAGTTATTTTAGCACCTGTCATCAGAGCAAAGAGAGATGCACTCGCTACTTACAAGGCAAAACCTACCCATCGCAACCTGCTAAACCTGAAAGAAGCTAGAGCCAATGCACAGAGGACAGCAAGGATCTGTGCCAATGAATACTGGGTAGAGCTCAGTGAGAGTATTCTGCTCGCAGCCCAAGTGGGCAACACAAGAGGGATGTACGAAGGAATCAACAAGGCTCTCGGACCCTCCCAAAACAAGACAGCACCTCTGAAATCAACCACTGGGGAAATTATCACAGACAAGTGCCAACTAATGCACAGATAAGTGGAACATTACTCTGAGCTCTACGCCACAACAAGCTCAGTCTCTGACTCAGCCCTTAAAGCCATCATACAACTACCCACAATGAACGAGCTAGATGAAACACCCACCCTTTCAGAGCTCAACAAAGCCATAGACAACATTGCTGCCCGCAAAGCACCCGGATGCGATGGTATCCCCCCAGATCTTCTAAAACAATGCAAAACTACTCTAATCCAACCTCTACACGAACTGCTTTGTAAATGTTGGCAAGAAGGTGCTGTGCCACAAGACCTGCGGGAAGCTAAAATCATTACACTGTATAAGAACAAAGGTGACAGAAGCGACTGCAACAATTACAGGGGAATCTCCCTCTTAAGTATTGTAGGCAAAGTCTTTGCCCGAGTGATACTTCCCAGGCTACAAAAACTCGCTGATAGGGTCTACCCAGAATCACAATGCGGCTTCCGCTCAGGGAGATCCACGATTGACATGATTTTCTCTATCCGCCAACTCCAGGAAAAGTGCAGAGAACAAAGGATGCCTTTATTCATTGACCTGACAAAGGCCTTCGATCTAGTTAGCAGAGATGGCCTCTTTAAAATTTTACAGTTAATAGGCTGCCCACCCAAGCTACTAAATGTAATCATATCTTTCCACCAAAATATGATGGGCAAGGTGCGATTCAACGGTGCCAGCTCTGAAAGTTTCAGTATAAACAGCGGAGTTAAACAAGGATGTGTCCTGGCCCCAACCCTCTTTGGAATACTATTTTCACTGCTAATCCACAACGCGTTTGACAAATCCACTGAAGGCATCTATCTCCATTCCAGATTTGATGGCAAACTCCTAAATATTGCCAGACTGAGGGCCAAAACTAAAATCAGAGCCACCCTCGTAAGAGATATGCTATTCGCGGATGACGCAGCGGTAGTGACCCCCCCCCCCCCCGCTTCTCTCAGGCCTGTAAAGAATATGGTTTGACTATTAGCACGAAGAAAACAAATGTTATGGGACCACCTACTACAGCAACACCCTCCATCCTCATTGACGATAACAAGCTGGACGCCGTAAACGAATTCTGCTATCTGGGATCCACAATTACAGATGACCTGTGCCTAGAAGAGGAGATGAAAAAACGCATAGGGAAGGCTGCCTCGACATTCGCTAGACTCAGACTAAGAGTTTGGGAAAACCATAAGCTAACTACGGTGACCAAAATGGAAGTCTACAAGGCATGCGTTATGAGTACACTGCTGTATGGCAGTGAATCATGGACCACCTACGCAAAGCAAGAGAGAAAACTAAACTCATTCCATTTGAGATGTCTCCGTAGGATCTTGAATGTCACATGGAAAGAAAAAGTGTGCAATACTGAGATCCTTGCGCGATCAGGTATTCCCAGCATCTTTACAGCCCTCAGACAACGCCGTTTGCGCTGGCTTGGACATGTTCGCCGGATGGAGGACAAGCGCAACTTGCGCTATCTGTGGACGGGAGTGTCTCTCCAAAATAGGGCTCCACAGCCACATGAGGAAGTGAGCTCTGAGATGAACCATAGTCGTCCTACGACTGAAAGAGGCCAATGAAAATTCTTCCAGACTCATTCTCGGATTAAGTTGTAACTTAACACATCTAATTATTATAATTACCTTATTATTACTTATTTTGCTTGATATTGGAAAAGGGAAATAAATTCTACATTATTGAGATATATAGTTTTAAATGTGGAGCTTTAAGTATCTCTTTATATAATTCTCTTCGTCGCTCAAGAGTTTGGACGAGAAGAAGCAAAGGAAAGATCACTCTCTTATTTCTGCAAATAAGTCACCCCACGAAAAAACAAGAGAGGGGAGAACAAGTATTCGCCGGTCACTACGGATGGCTGCCTGGTCGTGCGGTTTGCGCGCTGGACTGTCGTTTGGATTTATCAAACCCTGCCCCCTCCCAACCCCCTTCGTCCTGCGGGAGGTTTGGACTAGGAAGTAAAATTTCTTCAACTCTGAAGGATTATCCGAAACATGGAAAACATTTTTGTAACAAACATTTTACAAACACTAAATAGCAGCGCCAGACTTAACCATTGTGATCAAGAAGTCATGGAAAGAGAACAAGTAATCTACTATGTATATTCACACGTCACTAAATAGCAGGGCCGGACTTAACCATTGTGGGGTCCTATGCGAAACGGATTTTGCGGGGCCAAGTTTAACTAGGGAAGCGGATAATAAGTGAAATTTAAGAGTTTGTATTCGAAAATAAATTCGTCTATGCATTTTATTCTATTCTTTACTACGTACAGAATTACTTTACGAGCCTTGTGTGTAGCAAAGTCATACAGTATATCATAATAATTCTGTTTCCTACATAGATCACGCTCAATAGCAAGAATTACCAAAGTTTCAATCTATCTTTGAGAATTGTTGACCTCAAGTAATTCTTCATTAGTTTGAGGCGCGAGAAGCTTCTTTCACCAGATTACACAATTACGGCTAATGCATAATGCCGTTTTTATTTATCGCGCGTAGGATTGGCGTTTTCCAAATTGAATAACACCCCAAAATGACAATTTTTGTATATATATTTCGTATATTTGAAGGACTTTTTCGTATATTTGAAGGACTTTTTCGTATATTTGAAGGACTTTTTCGTATATTTTGCTTTTTCGGGAGATTACCAGGAGCTCCTGGTAAATCGAAAGGAGGGCGCAGGAAATCTATTATAAGTTATAAATTGGTTTAATTTAATAATTGTTACGCCTTGAATTAGCTCGGGTTTCTATGTGTATGCGGGTCCTATGAAAGTGCGGTCACATAGGTTGCAGTGGCCTATATGGTACGCCGCCGGTCAACTAGTTTTTATATTTTGCTTGTTACAAAGATGACATCAATTCACCCTGTCTGTCTGCTTGTCTGTCTATTAGAAAAAAAGTTTGTACACGTTATTTCTCCCACACCATTCTCAGATCAAGTTGAAATTTGCAAAAATATTCATTGGAATAAACAAGACATGAATCAATAAAAAATTAACCCATTGGTCAATTAACTACTGTTAACTAATATTTTATTTGAACCGATACGGGAAATAAATCCATAAGTATTCACTGATATTGCTAAATATGTAGGGTATGGTCCCATTTTATAATTGCTCACATTCTTTCTCCCACACCCATTCTAGGATCAAGCTAAAATTTTAACCAATTATTTAGTGTACCTATTCAAACTACTGGCCGGAATAGCATAGTCCACAGCAGCCCTTTCAAAACTTAAAATAATATGAAAAGACAAAGGCTTAGCCCTCGGCACCAAAATCAGACTGATGCGCTCCCTGGTCATGGCCACATTTTTATATGCTTGTGAGTCTTGGACACTGACTGCAGGGCTAGAAAGGAGGATCCTAGCAATGTAATTGAGATGCTACAGAAGGATCCTAGGCATCACTTTCAAATACCGCATCACAAACCAAGAGATTAGAGACAGGGTTACTGCAGCGATTGATGATGACCTGCTTACTATCGTAAAAAAAATCTATGGTCATATAACAAGATCTTCGGGGCTCGCAATGACCATCATTCAGTACCAGGAAAAAGAAGAAGAGGCAGGCAGAGAAAGCGATGGGAGGACAACATAAAAGATTGGACGGGCCTGCCATTAAAAGAGGTTCTAACTAAGGCAAAAGACAGAGAGGAATGGAAAAGACGGTCGACGAGTCGTGCATGGTGCCCCAACGGTCCAATAGACTAATGGATAGGCAAAGGTAAAGGTAAAAATTGTAAACATGACTGGATTAAAAATTTTTTAAATTAGTCAATTACTTATTGTTAATTAATTAACTGGTTTAATGTCGAAGAAGGGAGATTACTTCTAAATTACTAAGAGATATAGTTGTAAGTGCTGAGTTCTTCCCCTTATATAAGCAACTTTTTTAAAAATAAATTTTTAAAATTTTTATTGTGCTTGTTTTTTTGTTATATAAGTCCGCATTGTGTGAAGCTTGTTAATAAGTAGAGTCTACATCACACAGACTCAAAACATTTCTTGACAATACACTTCATTGTTGTACATAGACTTTCACCCACTTAGCGCTTCTCTTATCTTATCTTATATAATACAGACGTTACTTCAAAAAAGAAGATGATTACGTCCTACGCGTCATGCATTTAGTCATGCATATTAACCAATGACTTAAATTCTGCCAAGTCACTGGTTTTTCTGGCTAGCTCAGGCAACCCATTCCATGCTCTAATAGCACTAGGGAAGAAGGAGTATTTGTACAAATTTGTCCTAGCATATGGGACGAGGAATGTGCCTTTATTTTTGTGTCTTTCAGAGTATTTGATTAAATTTTGTTTTTGTATTTGAAGATTATGGTTCAGTGTTTTATGTATAATTGCTACTTTACTTATGAGTCTTCTGTCCTGAAGGCTTTCTAAATTTAGTGATTTTACTATAGGTGTTACCCTAGTCAAATGTGAATATTCGTTTGTTATGAATCTCACTGCTCTATTTTGTGTTTGTTCCAGTTTCTTAATGTTTTCTTGAGTTGAGGGGTCTCACACGGTGGATGCATATTCTATTATTGGCCTAACCAAGGTTAAATAACATTTTAGTTTTATGTTCTTATTTGATTTATAAAAATTTCTTTTAATAAACCCTAATGCTTTGTTGGATTTTTTTTATAGTTTCATCAATATGTGGATTCCATGACAGTTTTTCATTTATTATAACACCTAGGTATTTTGAGTTTTTAGTCTGTGTTACTGGTTTGCCATGAATAAGATAAGTGGAATTAATTTGTTTTAGTTTTTTTGTTACTCTTAACAACTGACATTTTTCTGGGTGGAAAGACATGATCCCATTTGATTCCCATTTCTGTAATTCATCTAATTCTCTTTATAAAATATCTGTGTCTTGTTTTGTTTTTATTGTTCTATATATTATGCAATCGTCTGCAAATAATCTGACTTTTGTTCCTGAACTAATGCAATTTGGTAAATCATTTATGTAAATTAAAAATAGTAGTGGACCCAAGACTGTTCCTTGAGGTACACCTGAGTTTACTGTTATTGGTGTTGATTTAGAGTCATTTATTATTTCAGTTTGTTCTCTCCCTATCAGAAAATCTTTAATTCACTGATGCAGTGGACCGTTAATGCCGAAATATTTTAATTTTTTAAGCAAACTATGGTGGTGAACTTTGTCAAAAGCCTTGGAAAAATCTAGTAAGATAGCATCTATTTGTTCACTATTATCTAAACCTTTTGAAAAATCATCAATTAGTCCTATTAGTTGTGTTTCACATGATCTATATTTCCTAAAGCCATGTTGGTATGGGGTGAGGACATTATGTTTGTCTAAGTGGTTTATGATATTGCTACATATTATGTGTTCTAGTATTTTACATGTGATGCTGGTAAGTAATACTGGTCTGTAGTTTCCTGGATCTCTTAGCACTGACCGTAGTTCGCGGGATTGAAAGTGCCCATCTCGTGCTAAAACTTGACTTGAAAATTATACCACGTTTGACTGTTTTTTTTGTTGTACATGTTTCGGACGTAACCTCAGATCTGAGGATAATTACATCCTAGCTCAAACTTCCCGCAGGAAGGGTTTGAACACGGTATCATCAAGACAAAGCTTGTTGGTTATGTGGCGGTAGAGCACAGGCCGGTGGGCAAGTAGCCTCTGGGCTGGTGTGTATGGGCTGTTTTCAATTACTGTAAGACCCTTAAAAGATTTGATGATTCTCTCTAATTATAGAGGGCTACGGAGAGTCGTAATTGCCCCCTTGTCTTTGCATTTATATACAATCTAAAATATGTACAAAATACTTTTACCTTTTTTTTTTTTTAACTTTACCTATTCCTTAGTTTGTTGGACCGTTGGGGCACCATGCAAGATTTGTCGACCTTCTTTCTCCATTCCTCTCTCTCTTTTCCCTTAGATAGAACCTCTTTCAATGGCAGGCCTGTCCATTCTTTTATGTTGTCCTCCCATCGCTTTCTCTGTCTGCCTCTTCTTCTTTTTCCTGGTACTGTACATTACGTTACTTAAATCCACGCATTTATATGTCACGTTTTATGCATATGAAGTCAAACATATTTATGAGAACAAGCACGAATATGTTCCCCTTCGTATGATACAGGATTTGTGGACCACATAGTATATTGATGTTAGGGCCAAGTTCGACACCAGGTCCTCCTATGTTATGTCGGTATTATGGAGGATGTGTGTTTCAATGGAAACGATGAGAAGGAGGTAGCGATTGTAAGGTGACAGTGTGTCTGACCTAAAATAAGCGGCAGTGTCGGAGCCTGTCTTGGGTAGGCCTGACGAGTTCAGAATGCCAGAGTGAAAAGACGTGTTGTTGTTTTTTTGTAGTGAGTTAGATTTTGTTCAAAGTACTATCTTTATTTTGTAACTTAAGTCTACTACATTTATTTCATTTCATCTCAAGTTATATATGTATTAAAAGTTATATTCGATTTTGTTCACAAAGAAGCTATTTTCAGTTTTACAAGTTATAATACGCCTACAACGGATTAGTTGTCAACCAGAAGTTTGGTGCTACAGTTCAAAGAGCGTCAACAACAGTGGATTAGACTTAAGAAGCTTTTTTCCCTACTGCATATTAAGCATCTATATTTAAATTTAAATAAAAAACAAAAATAATTTGAAAAATTGCCCCCACCAGCTTAAAATTGAGCTACGCCACTTCACACACAGCTCGTCTCAGTATAAGCGGCTTGAAGAAGTCACTATTTAGTCATATACTAACGTACTTAAGAAGACCTGCACACGGTTCTAATCGATTTGACTTGCTGTATTGATCACCTTTTTGAGTCTTAGAGTAGGCTGTAGATTTCGCTACACTATCTGCTTTAAACCTCAGGAATCACTCTCTTCTGTGATAAGTGGAGGAAGCCAATTAGGTTGTATCTCGTTAACCCTTCACTCCCTGTTGGCGGTGACTGAGGTCGTTATTTCCATATAGAAGCAATTTATATGAACTAGGTAAGACTGGGTGAAATATTTACTGTCAAGTGTATAGGGTTAATAGCCCCTTAATGAACTCGTTACGTTTGTGTCTGTTCTATTTATGTGAATGTTTTTATTTGTTGTTTGGAAATGAGAAAAGAATCTTTATAATCACAAGAAATTTTCATAAGGATCAATAGTGATAGTCTTAGTCTTAGTTTTAGTCTTAGTCTTATTTTTAGTCCTAGTCTTAGTCTTAATCTAAGTCTTAATCCTAGTCCTAGTCTTAGTCTTATTTTTAGTCCTAGTCTTAGTCTTAGTCTTAGTTTTAGTCTTAGTCTTAGTCTTAGTTTTAGTCTTAGTCTTAGTCCTAGTCTTAGTCTTAGTTTTAGTCTTAGTCTTAGTTTTAGTTTAGTCTTAGTGTAGTCTTAGTCTTAGTTTTAGTTTAGTCTTAGTCTTAGTTTTAGTCTTAGTTTTAGTTTAGTCTTAGTCTTAGTTTTAGTCTTAGTTTTAGTTAAGTCTTAGTCTTAATCTTAGCAATTTGACATTAACCCCCTTCCCCTCCAAATCTGTACATTTTCAACTAAACCTTGACATTGTTTCTTGTTGGTTAAGGTTTTATAAAGGAATTGTAGGAAGACCCAAAGAATGTCAGAGATATCCGTCTCCCAGAATTTTTTAGAACACTCAGCATTTGAAACCTCATGTCTCCAAGCAGTTGGAGTCTTGGAAGACTAGGGGCTATTCGGACTCTTTTGTGTTGAGGACCTCCTTAAATAATTAACCCAGATATCTTTTGCTACATACCATCGGTATGAACACCTTACGCTTTGGTTAGAAAAAGTGGAGCTTCAAATGCCCTTAAAAAACGTGATGTACCTGTTAGAAATATTAAGCCATGTTTTAACAAAATATCTACATTTTTTACTGCTGGGAGTCTAAGAAAATATCTTATTCACTTTATTTAGCTCTCTTTTGAAATGCTGTCAGTCGCCCTTAAATTATCCCATATACTTTATATAGTCGGCGATTACATCGTTCTCTTTCTTTACTCGACATTTTATTTCATTATTTTGTCTTTGAATATATCCACTGCCTCGGACACATTCTATTGTACTGCCCACAAAATGACACAGAACGCGTTCAAATTTTGTTTTAAAGATAGACATGCTCATGTCAGAGGATTTCAATGTAGAAATATTCACGTCTGGAGACTTAAATGTAGAAATGTTCATGTCAGAAATTTAAAATATCCATATTATTAAAAATATCTTGGTTAATGTGTACTTAAAATAGTAAAATTTATTTATTGCTGCATTACCTTGAACTTAAATACTAGCTTGAACTCTTCTGTCACCTGGACTCTTGTAGTACCTTGACCTGTTCTATCACCTTGAACTTTCCCTTCATTGAACTGTTATGTCACCTTGAACTTTCCCTACATGAACTGTTATATCATCTTGAACTTTCTTTAAACACAAATAATGCTTTGAATATTTTCGTTTCCGTGAAGCATTATTATGTTTCCTTGAACTATTATTATTATTATTGTTATTATAGCTTTTATATAGGGCTTCTTTCATGCTTATAGCATGCTCAGAGCGCTTTTGGTCCAATCTCATTTGTGGACCAGTGGGGAAGAGGGGGTATCTATTGACCTTTAAAAATCACATGACCATGGGTAAAGAACTCAAAACCACCTGCTACAATGGTGTGTACTTCAGACATATTTTTTTTTTCTGTTTCATTATAATTTGTGACCTCATTGTTTGGCTTTGTTAGACAGAACTACAATGATTTTTTTATTATTATTATAGATACCCTCAATTCTTATCATTAATTTTTTTATTATCCAAAATTATAAGAATGAAATACGACTTCCGGTTATTAGTTCCTTACTTTGGGATTCAAGATCCCCCTATATTTCTGAAAATGTTGGGGGTGCTTTTAGATCTAGCCTACTCTTATCTCCCTTCCTTTTCCTCCAAGCCATCGACTACATAATGAGGAGAGCAATGAACCAGACTGCCTTTGGTATTCCATGGCATGAACAGCTCCAATTGACGGACTTGGACTTTGCTGATGGTGTTGCACTACTCGGGGCTACAAATAAATGCATTCAAGAAATGACGGAGAGCCTAGACAGAGAGGCACCCAAAATTGGCCTCCGCATAAACTTGGATAAGACTAAAATTATGTTAGTGGGATATAAGGCAAAGGGTGTCCCCGTCAGACTTGGCGAGTCAAAGCCTGAAGAGCTGGACAAGTTCACGTACCTTGGCAGCATCATAACAAATGATAGAGATGCTTACCATGATGTAGCGTGCCGAATAGGAAAGGCAGGGAGCATTTTCCAAAGGCTGCAGCCTATTTGGACTAGCCAAGCAATTGGACTCGAGACAAATATACACCTTCTCAACACAATCGTCATTCCAACTGCTACATATGCATGTGAGACATGGAAGTCATCTGTCAAAATTGAGAAAAGACTAAATGTGGCTCAACAGAGATGGCTGAGACGGATTTTGGGAGTCAGTTACACAGATCGGATCTCAAACAAGGAAATCCTATGCCGAACTGGGAGTCGAACACTTAGTGAGGTTGTGACTGAGCGTCGCATGAGGTTTGCGGGTTCTACGTCAAAATTAATTACGCACACCATGAGTTGCGATAACATGGAAGCCAAAACGAGGAAAGCGCAAACAGGGACGTCCTCGTATTACTTGGCGACACACCTTCATGGAGGACCTCAGAACAGTGGACACCAGGTGGGAGGAGGCTTCAGACATTGCCAGTGACAAATCTTTATGGAGACAGCTTGCCGCCCAATGCGCCGAACGGCGCGGGAGGACCTAAGTCTAAGTCTAAGTCTACTCACCAACTCATGGTATTGTCAATTATAAAATTTAGTCGGAAGTAGACAATAATAAAATAATGATGAAATAATTATAAATCTTTGAAACTTTTTACAATTTATATATTAACCATTTATCTTAAAGTTTATAAATATTTTTTTTTAAATTTCGTTGAAAGTCACATTAAAACTTAGTTTTAAAACATAAGGGACTAATTCAACTTATACAGTACCAAATGAGACATCTAGATCTAGAACCGACCGTATGGAAGACGAGATGATAGATCTAGATATTCTCTCTCTTTCAGATTAACGGATGTACCTATATCCTGCAAGAGGCTAAATGCTTATTAATCTGATCAATTGTGCGACATTTCTGGCTAATGTAATATGAAAAAAAAAAAAAAACCCAACTTTTAACATGTTATTGATTTGTAGAAACGTGTTGGCAGTGAAATATCAATGTTTCGGAAGACTATTATGTCTGCAACGGAGCGACACTCGATGTTAGTGCTACTTACTAAATTAGAAGCTACATGGCTTATTGACCAGATCTACTTTACGAGAACAATAGAGGAAATTGTTTTACTTTCAAAGCTCGCAAAAAAAGCGTTGACTAAACAATTTGTGATAGGACAGCCCTGTAAGAAGTGCTGTGTGTTATTTTGCTGTTGGAGGGGGGAGGAGGGTGTTATGGAGTGTAAGGGAAAGTTGAAGAGGGAGGAACAAGTGAGGGACGTGTGACTGAAAGAGGAACATTTCAGTGAGTTACGTTTTGTATCGTCATGGCCATTGTTCCTATACATACTTATTTATATTTATGAACTAAACTTGCATTCAGTTTGGTTAAAAAGGTAGTTTGTCAAGGTTTAGCTCAATTTCGACATTAAGAATTTTAATTCGCCAATATTGATTTTGTTGTACTAGCTGTTTGGAGCTACAAACCAACGACCGAGTATCAACAGGGGGGGTGGTACGTTGCAAATTAACAGTAAGTTTGGTCAATTGTTTTTTGAAAATAAAGGTTATTTCAAATGTATCAATTAGTTTGGATCAGTCATGTAATTAAATTTGTAATAGATCTAGACTAACAATAATAAATCTGTACGTTAAGAAACATTTTTACCAATTTTTTTTAGCGCAATTTCATGCTTTTAGCTTTCTCAATATGCAATGATCCTATCACCTGTCTGAACCAGTCGGAAAGGGGTGGAGGAGTAGGAGGGGTGGAGGAGAAATACTGTAGACCTTAAGCCAACACGAAGAGCGTGTTCACTAAGCCTCAGACGACGACCTTTAAAGGGGACTAATTCAGCTTATAATACCACCACTTCAATCAAGTACAGTTTCTTTCCCTTGTTCGAGATACCAAACAAAATAATTAATTAATTAGATAATTTTTAAATTCATTCTTGTGTTGTCAGGTAAAAGAAATAATTAAGATAAATTTCAGCTAGATCCGAGATCGGGTGTGGGAGAAATAACGTGTACAAATATTTTACCAGACAGACAGACAGAGTTGATGTAAGCTTTGTAAATAAAAAACTAGGTAACAAATTTTTTGCACTTATAAAATCACATTCCTGATCTCTTTCGTTTAGAGTATTAAGTAAATTGTGTTATTTAGCTGGTAGCATTGATATTTCAAAATGGAGCCATTGACATTGTTTAATTTGTCTTTTTATAATTATAAATCTCTCCCAATCTTCATTTTTACATTTTCTTACTTTTTCCCTTCAGCTTTGATCATATGGTCAACACGTTTCTTCCTAACACATTTTGTTTCTATTTCTCTCGTACAGGATTTTATTGCTTTTCAAAACATTTCGTTTATCAATACTTCCGTATGCAACAACAAAAAAACAACAACTTTCTATTTATCGCTATGTCTCCATTAATGAAAATTTGCTATTATACACACCGGATACACCAAAAAAAAAAGGTACTATTTATGGCTTTGCCACCAGTCTATGAACTTCTCCAATACAAACTCAATAAGAAGATTTAACGTTTACAGTACAGTACATATAAACATAATTTAAACACAATCCAATTGAGCTCTGAAAGACATTTTTGTCTTTATACACGAGCCCTTGAGTGCCCCAGGGTATACAAGTATCACAGGCTGAGAACCCCTATCATTGTACAGTGCATCTAAGCTATTTGGACTCTTACTTACTTTTCAATTTACCAGAAAATTGCCAGATGTGGTGTCATTAACTGACTTTTCGATGTCTTCCACTTTTCTTTTCAAGTAGCAGGAAATGTAGTTTATGCGCCATGTTGAGCAGGCTAGATCTATAGGGGCTCATTACTTAGTGTAACGTAAGATGATTGTGTGTGTGTATGTGTGTCGTGTGTGTGTGTGTGCGTGTGGTGTGTGTTTTTTAGGGAAATAACGAGACGATAAAACTACTTCACAAGGGCAGTGGTTCTCAAATTATGGTCCGCTAAAAGCAAGTTTATACGACAAAATAATTGGATTAATATGTCAAATCACCCCTCACTACTGTTTACTATGTCTATTAAATACTATTCTATTCGATTCTATGACGACCTAAATTTGAAGACATTCTTCGTTTTGATATTTCCGGCTGGGTATTAACCTCTTTAGCTCATGAGCAAACCCAGAACCCAATCACAGATCCATTCTAATGCAGTAGCAGATGATTGAAATATCCACATTCAAGGAACTGAAGCCAATGTATAGACAAGGATACCACACATTCTAATTATTCCTGCATTGTAAGTCTTGTCAAGAATTGTTGACTGCTTTCCCGTTTTCTCATTTGGTACAACGAAGATTCAATGCCGTCATGAACCTCATCACAAATACAAGAAAGTGACTTGAAAATTGTGCTCGTTTAGCCGGATACAGGGGGCGCGGTGGCTAAGTGGTTAAGCGCTTGACTTTCAAACCTGGGGTCCTGGGTTCGAATTTCGGTGAAGACTAAGATTGCTATGGAGCCCCTGAGTCCACCCAGCTCTAATGGGTACCTGACTTTAGTTAGGGAAAATAAAGGCGGTTGGTTTTTGTGCCGGTCACATGACAACCTGCTCGTTAACCGTTGGCCAAAGAAACATGACCTTAACATCATCTGCCCCATAGATCGCAAGGTCTGAAAGGAGAACTTTACTGTTATTGTTATACAAATAACTTAGGAGAGAGACAGACAGATACTTAAATACAGATAGATAGATCTGTGGCATTTTATGTCTCGAGACGATTTTTTCCCTTTGCAATTTCTTGTGTGACTAAAGAGGCCATTCCTTGATACACAGATTCGATCGCAGGTTGGGCAGATGTGATCACCAGGCGCCGATGCAATATCACCCTTCTTTCTGCTTCTGTAGTTTATGGCATCTGCAATCCGAGACCCTTCCTTTATGCTCTCTCTCCATGTAGATTTATCCAGTGCTACTTTTTCCCAGCTGCTAGTGTCGAGTTTCATGTCGCGTTTGCATACATCCGTAAAACGTAAGAATGGACGACCAGCGCTCTCCTGCCTTCTATTAGATCGCCACACAGATAGATAGATACAAGCTATTCATCCACCTCATCCAAGTCAAAGTTTTTGTTAGCTTTTTGAGATCGTGGGCAAATCCAACGCTATGAAAGGGTCAAACAAAATTCGATAACCACTGTTCCAGGGGAACGAATCTTTGAATTCGCCGTATCAACGCAAACACTCAGAAATGCTGGTCATATATTATAGTGGTAGATATCTATAATAACTACTGACCTAAAATGTTACACGCGTGTGTGAGTGTGCGCGCCGAACCAGATTTAGACTTACCAAGGAACGAAGTTCTTTGATATTTGGGGCCCTTTATAAGTCACAATATCATATGTCAGTACCAAAAAAGATTGTTGGATACCTAGAATGTTAAAGTTATATATAATTAACAAGTACAAAGATAGTGAAAAAAAGTACACCTTTATAATTAACAAAGCTCATATCAACTCACTCTGTCTGGTAAAAAGTTTGTACACTTTATTTCTCCGACACCCAATTTCTGATGAAGCAGAATTTTGCAGAATTATTCCTTTTACAAGACAAAACAAGAATCAATAAAATTAACAAATTAGTTAATCAACTATCGGTAACTAATTATTTTGTTTGGTATCTCGAACAAGAGAAAGAAATCGTACTTGACTTATGAGGTGGTATAACTTGAATTTGCCCTTCTATAATCTGTAAGTCGGCGCTTTAAAATCTGAAACTAACAATAGATGCTATAAAAATCTTCTATTTTCATAAGCGATCCGCTAGCAGAGTGGTTAGTGTATTGCCTTGAGGAGGTTTTAGCCCTTGAGTATGAATTCAGGTCTTTAACCTTTTCTTTTTTAAATAACTGCATTTAAAAAGGGCTCACCCAGGTACCCACTTCTTTCACCCCCCCCGTTTCCAAGTTGGTCCAGAAAAGTGATAGGATCATTACCTATTGAGAAAGCTAAAAGCAAGACATTGCACTAAACAAAAAAATAAAACAATTGGTAAAACTATGTGTCATCGCGCAAATTTATTATTGTTAGTTTACATTTATTACAAAATTAATGACTTGACTGATCCAAACTAATTGATACAACTACGCTAAATATAAGCTTGTTTTTTTGTTAAAGAATTTTATTATTTTTTTCTTGTTGATAACAAACTCACTTGGACACTTTTTTGTGGGCACCCCTAACTAGTGGGGGTCTTCTTATTCTGTAAGCTCTTTAGCGTCTGTGCCAAGGAAAATTAGCGTGCTGTTTTTTTTTTAAATCTGTCAGGCACTGCTGTACAGGGTGTTGGTTTTGTTGGGCTGTAGTGTTTTGTAGGGTCTGCCCAAGGTGGATTAAAACGGGACATTCAAAGAGAGTATGATTCACAGTTTCGTAAGTTTGGACGCAGTGTCTACAGAGGGGTGTGTGTTTGTGTGACTATTCCATAGGACATGCTCAGGATACAGTCCACTTATTGCAGATTATTTCTTAAGGAGAGCTCTTTGGCTAGCCGAGAATGGACAATTAGCTAAACCCACCTTCTCCTATGGATATTCCAATCACAGCTGACATTCTGTTTCCGGTGAGGTCATAAGATAAGAGTGTAAGAAAAAAGATCCCATAGGGCTGATGGTAAAAGATTCATCTCTTTCTATGCTGACAGCTAACAAAAATGTCATGTGCTGGCCTGTGCTGTCCCACTCATGTTAGGTGAACTCCAGAACATCCTTAAAATCCCAAAAGCTCAGAATCCTAGCTGATAATTAATATTCATAACTTATATAGGACCCTCTGTTCAAAGGCAAGGTCTAACTACGTTCAAAATCAGTAATGAGTTTCATCATTCTATACGATTTATCAACGGAGGAAACAAATATGTTTGACTTTTAATAAAGAACAGTTGCTCGGGATGTAACAATTGGACGATATGCGCAAGAGTTCTCCACTAAGATCTTGAGCACAATCCTTAGTAAGCTATTTGGAGCTGCAACCCAACGACTGTGTTTCAACACTGATCCAAATTATCTTAATTAGTTCATTTAGTTAGATTAAAATATGGGTACGCTTGGAGGCATAAAAAATATTCCATTGGCTTCGAGGTCTGTCTATAGGTGTAGTAATGAAGAAGTTGCAAGCAATTTAGTGAACTTTCAAGAGATTACAGGTGTCCACCAGTTGACCACAACTCCTATCCCCCTGTTTTATTCATGGCTACTTCAGAAACACGCACACACACAAACACACACACACACTCCCTCTCGCTCTCTCTCTTTCTCTCCCCACTGACAGATATAGCCCAATTAGCCCTAAACACAAAGATCAGGCTGACCTTAGAACACGAAGATGAAGTTGGTGTCAGAAGACATAGATCAAATCGGTGCGCTCAACAGGTTGATGCATTTTAAAATGTTTGCAAGTTTTGAAAAGTAAATTTTGGCCAATCAGGCCATTGAGATTAGATGATTTAGGAATTTATCCTTAGGTATAAGCAAATGGCTTCTGAAAGAGAGACAGCTGGAGAGCTTGTACAAAGGTCGAAGGACATACTCTTGAGATTCAAAGAAAAGTCCTTGCCAAAGACAGGCGGAGACAGAAAATCTTGTGAACACATTGTCTGGTGAACCTATTATTGGATGAACCAATCGAGCGGAGAAACAACTGAGCGGTGGTGAACCAACGGAGTGGTGGTGAACCAATAGAGCGGTGAACGAATGGTCGTTGAACAAGCTTTCTGTGACATTAATGTCGAGATCCCTCACCTGAAATGACGCAAAGAATTGTATGACCTTTTTTTTTCGTTCACAGTATGAAGTCAGAAGGTTCAGAGAATCAAGTCATGTGTCTGAGATGACGTAGTGATTTCCAGATCAGGCAGTTCTCCACGAAGTTTGTCTTCTTATGTGGTGTTCTGGGGGCCAGTATCTTTTTCCGGATTCTTGATAAGGTGTGCAGCTTTGAAGGGCGTACATCATTCACTGGTGAAACTCCACAAGGGGCATGTTTTGCTAGTCCCAATTTATATCTGTGTCTCATTCTGTTGTGCCCTTTACGGAGGGGAAAATTGTGTCCGCATAGATTATACTAAGCGCCATTTTTCTTCACGTTCTGGAAACTAGTCCATCTGTACTTCTGTTCACCTATTTTGAATTGAATGCGTTCTCGTTATCAACATTGGGCCAATTTGTCAGTCGAATCCCCACATGCGATAAAGATCGAATGTAATGGACCAGATTTTCTAAGATGCAAATGTGAAGACAAAAACATAAAGATATAAAAGAACATCATTTTTAAATTAAGCTTAATAATTGGTTCAGAACAAATACTTGAATGACCGAAAGTCAAACAGAAAATCAAAATCGGCGATGCTTGAAACAAAAAAGCAACTTAAATATAAAAATGACTTTAAAAAAACAACTCGCCTATCTAGATTGAAAAATAAAGAAACTTTCTCGAGTCTGAATTTGAACTCCAGTCTCCGTAATGGAAGGCGGATATGCTTTTCCTCTGAGCCATTCAAGTACTTATAAAAATAGCTGGTTTTTATTGGCCAATTGTTAGATTAATATGTTTAACGCGCGACCCAATTCTTTATATTATTGTGATATTTGTCGAGAATGGCGCGTCGCCGAGTTAGTATATTTCCCAAATAAAACAAAATTAATTAATTACGACTAATTGATTCACTAATTGGTAATCTTTTTATATAGATTCAGTTGCTGTCATTGACAATGAATAACTGTGGAAAGTTTCAACTTGACCCGAGACTGGGAAGTGAGCGAGAGAACGTGTATTAGACTTGTACCAGACAGACGGAGTGACTTAATAGAAGCCCAATACAATAAAACAGAAACCATTAGCCTCCTTTAATCATCCGTGTCACACGTGTGACATTTATTTGGGAATTAAAATACAAGAAGTTTTTTGGGATGACACGTCATGTTCAGACGACTAATGTTCCTGGTGCAACGGTTACTTTATTGTTTTGTCAAGGCCAAACGTTCGATTTTTTAAATAAAAAATGTGGGCAGTTTTTTCCATTAAATTACACCATATTTACAACTATTCACTATTAATAGAAGGGAGGTTAATTTAATAAAGGTAGGTATACTTATACTTCATGTCAAAATAATTATGCAACGATTTTGTAATAACTGTATGACCATCTTCGTGTTGAATAAGTTTCTTCCGAGGGCGAGTTTTTGACAAGCGAAATCCTAGATGAAACACAGACCTGACATTATACAGCTCTGGGAACGTGGATTAGACTAGCAGAGACATGGTGAAAGGGAATACAAGAAAATATAAACATACTTTAAAACAAAAAACAACAAATCTCTAATTAAGCGCAGTTATATTAATTAGTTTGGATCAGTCATATAATTAAATTTGTAATGCAACTAATTTAGACCAACAATACTATATCTGTGCGATTATTGTTACCAATGGATCTCATTCACCAATGGTAAACAAACAACATTTAGTCACGTGATCTTATTGATAAAACAATGAAAAAAAAAGTCACGTGACAGCCATCGTGTATTAAACATGAGATCGTAAATTATATAGAAGAGATAGAGCACCACGTGGCTAAATGTTGTTTGATTACGATTGGTGATTGAGGTCCATTGATGCAAATATTTGTAATAGCTCAGGTTTATTATTTCATGCTTATATGGTGAGCTTTCTCAATACGCTATGATCCTATCACTTGATTGGACTAGTTGGGAAAAAGGGGGGTGGTGGGAGAAGGGTGTATCTGGGTGAATATTACTATGTTGGTTTTTTAAGGTTGACACGTAAACTCCTGTGTAAGAGAAGTGCTTATGAAAATAGAACGTTTTATAGTTATGAATTGTTAGTGTTCAACTTTAATAAAGCAAAGTATAAAGGGGAATTATCCCTGGTCTATCAGACCATGAGATCATAAAAATACACAGTCAGATAAAAGCAGTAGCCAATACAAAAACCAAAAGAAAAATCTTACTCTGGAATAAATGTAACCTAACACAACTACACCAAGCTGCATTAAACTTTCAACAAACATTCTTATTAGAAAAAGACATTAACCAACCAGTCGATGACCTCTGGAATTTCATTAAAAACCATCTTAAAAGCATTATAGAAAATCATATACCAACTAAATACACATCAAACAAAATAAATAAATGCTGGTTTAATAATAGACTAAAGAAGCTTTGTAAACAGAAGGAAAACCTATATAGAAAATTTAAAGAAACCAAGGCAGAAAGAGTTTACAAAAAGTATATAAAAATTAAACACCTAACCCAAAAAGTAAGCAGACAGCTGCAGAGTGAATACATAAACAATGTAATATCTAAAGATAACAACAAAAACCTATGGTCATACATTAAGTCTAAGAAAATGGAAACAACAGGCATATCGCCATTAAAAGATGAACATAACATAATACATAATGATAATGAAACTAAAGCAAACATCCTAAACAAATACTTTGCATCAGCATTCTCAGCCCCAGGAGACAAAGGCATAATTCTTAATTTGAACCAAGTAGACAACATAGAAGATTTAGTAGTACAAGAAAATGGAATTCAAAAACTATTAGCCAACACCAAACCAAATAAAGCGTCTGGACCTGATGGTATTCCAGCTAGATTACTCAAAGAACTAAGCAATGAGCTAGCCCCAGTGTTCAAAATACTCTTTCAGGCATCGCTTAACCAGGGCAGAGTACCAAAGGACTGGAAAGAAGCTAATGTCACCCCCCTATTTAAAAAAGGAGAAAAATCTGATCCAGGAAACTACAGACCAGTATCACTTACCAGCATCACATGTAAAATACTAGAACACATAATATGTAGCAACATCATAAACCACTTAGACAAACATAATGTCCTCACCCCATACCAACATGGCTTTAGGAAATATAGATCATGTGAAACACAACTAATAGGACTAATTGATGATTTCTCAAAAGGTTTAGATAATAGTGAACAAATAGATGCTATCTTACTAGACTTTTCCAAGGCTTTTGACAAAGTTCACCACCATAGTTTGCTTAAAAAATTAAAATATTTCGGCATTAACGGTCCACTGCATCAGTGGATTAAAGATTTTCTGATAGGGAGAGAACAAACTGTAATAATAAATGGCTCTAAATCAACACCAATAACAGTAAACTCAGGTGTACCTCAAGGAACAGTCTTGGGTCCACTACTATTTTTAATTTACATAAATGATTTACCAAATTGCATTAGTTCAGGAACAAAAGTCAGATTATTTGCAGACGATTGCATAATATATAGAACAATAAAAACAAAACAAGACACAGATATTTTACAAAGAGAATTAGATGAATTACAGAAATGGGAATCAAATTGGAGCATGTCTTTCCACCCAGAAAAATGTCAGTTGTTAAGAGTAACAAAAAAACTAAAACAAATTAATTCCACTTATCTTATTCATGGCAAACCAGTAACACAGACTAAAAACTCAAAATACCTAGGTGTTATAATAAATGAAAAACTGTCATGGAATCCACATATTGATGAAACTATAAAAAAATCCAACAAAGCATTAGGGTTTATTAAAAGAAATTTCTATAAATCAAATAAGAACATAAAACTAAAATGTTATTTAACCTTGGTTAGGCCAATAATAGAATATGCATCCACCGTGTGGGACCCCTCAACTCAAGAAAACATTAAGAAACTGGAACAAACACAAAATAGAGCAGTGAGATTCATAACAAACGAATATTCACATTTGACTAGGGTAACACCATTAGTAAAATCACTAAATTTAGAAAGCCTTCAGGACAGAAGACTCAAAAGTAAAGTAGCAATTATACATAAAACACTGAACCATAATCTTCAAATAGAAAAACAAAATTTAATAAAATACTCTGAAAGACACAAAAATAAAGGCACATTCCTCGTCCCATATGCTAGGACAAATTTGTACAAATACTCCTTCTTCCCTAGTGCTATTAGAGCATGGAATGGATTGCCTGAGCTAGCCAGAAAAACCAGTGACTTGGCAGAATTTAAGTCATTGGTTAATATGCATGACTAAATGCATGACGCGTAGGACGTAATCATCTTCTTTTTTGAAGTAACGTCTGTATTATATAAGATAAGATAAGAATAATTGTATTTATACCACCTCATCAGTCCATTACAATTTCAGTACTTGTTCAATGGCTTCCGAACTGGGGTCCGGGGTTCAAATCCTGGTGAAGACTGGGGTTTTTAATTTCCGGATTTTTTGGCGCGTCTGTCCACCCAGGTCTAATGGGTACCTGACATTTGTTTGGGAAAAGTAAAGGCGGTTGTAATATAAAGTATGCGGTTGGTCGTTTAATAATAATAATAATAATAATAATAATCTCTCAATATAATGCTCTTCTTCCCTCAACAGCTTAAATGAGGTGTAAAGGAAAGATCACTCTCTTATTTCTGCAGATAGTCACGAGAAAACAAGAGTAGTATTCACACTACGGATGAGTGGCTGCGCGCTTGACTGTCGTTGAAATTTATCAAACCCTGCCCGCTCCTACCCCCATTTGTCCTGCGGGAGGTGTGGAAATTTAAAAGATTGTATTCGAAAATAAATTCGTCTCTGCATTTTATTTATTCTTTACTACGTACAGAATTACTTGACGAGCCTTGCGTGTAGCAAAGTCATACAGTATATCATAATAATTCTGTTTCCTACATAGATCACGCTCAATAGCAAGAATTACCAAATGTTTCAATCTAACTTTGAGAATCGTTGACCTCAAGTAATTCTTCAATAGTTTGCGTCGTGAGAAGCTTCTTTCACCAGATTACACAGTTACGGCTGATGCATAATGCCTCGCGTAAGATTGGCGTTTTCCATATTGAATGACACCCCAAAATGACAATTTTAATGTATATATTTCAGTATATTTTAAGAGCTTTTTCGTATATTTTGCGATTTCGGGGGATTTGCAGGAGCTCCTGGTAAATCGACAGGTGGGCGTGGGAAATCTGTTTATAAGTTATAAAATGGTTTAATTTAATTATTTGTACACCTTGAATTAGCGTGGGCCCTATGAAAGTGCGAATCCTTTGAAAGTGGGGGCCCACTTCGGTCGCAAAGGTTGCAGTGGGCTAAGACCTGCCATGCAAAATAGCGACGTATGCTACGCCGCCGGTCGAATAGTAATATTTATTGTTCGTAAGGAAATTTGTCTTACAATTTGAGCATTACACCAAACAAAACATTATAACTATAAAAAAAAACTAAATGTACATTCACACAAGACTCACTCATAATTTACATGTTTAGCTGGCCATATAACGGTAGGCCACACAAACTGATGACCTGAAAAGGGAACTGTACTATACGTAACATTGATTGAACAGGAGAAGAGTCCTGCAAGAGAAAAAAAAAGTACAGCACAACGCCCCCCATCCCCTGGTTTGTGGCTTTTTTTTTTTTTTAATTTTTTTTTTATTCGTCTGCGTAATGTACAGAAGTTTTGTATCACTCTTGCTCAACCCTGCTTTTGCACTGGATATCACTTTTTAGCCAGTGTTTCCCAAAGTGGGGTACGCGCCACCCCCCCTCCCAGGTGTACGGGAAGACTTTGGAGGGGGGGTGCGCGTTGCACCTCATTTACTACGCTGATTTTTAAAAAAAATACCCATTTCTTATGTTCATTTTTGTCATAGGGGCAAGGCGAAGGGTACTCAGCGTTACAAAAATAATATAAAAAAAGGGTACACTTTAGTTCAAAGTTTGGGAACCACTACTCTGAGGTGTTGATAAGAAGTGTATGTGTGTTGATTGTAGATGCTATGAAACAAAACAACAAGCACATAAAGTGTCTTAGCGGAGTAGACAGACAATTATTGTAAACGATGCACCCCGTCCCCATGACACATTGACACTGACATGACACGCTCACACACACACACATTAACATTTACAGTCTTAATTGGATCCAGTAGTGTAAACAATTTCCATGACAACTTGCACAGCTTTTGTTTAATTCCAAGACGCGCCATATTGCTAGCTATCTTGGCATTGCTTGGCCTAAATCTTTTCTTTAACGAACCCTTTAATTCAGAAAAAACACACATACACACACAAACTCACACTCTCCCCCCCCACCTCTCTCTCTCTCTCTCTCTCTCTCTCTCATTGACACCGAAAGGGCTGATAATAAAAAAAAAGATACAGCTATAATGGTTCGTGTTTCCTCCCCCCCCCCTCCAACCCAAAGAAACAAACAAACAAATCTTCCATCATATTACAGACTAAACAAAATTATAACATTACAGTATACAATAAAGGGATTGTGGGGTGGGGGGGGGGGATATGGAGATGATTCCGATCATAATAATCGAGCAGACGCGAACCTATTTCTGAGACTTAAATACTGGAGGCAAAATGCACGTGCGACACGTGGGTTTTAGTTAGGCGGGAAAAGGAGAGGGGGGAGTGGGGGGTCGCCTCGTAGACTGAAAACCCGATGATTTCTTTGTTTGAGTTTAAGCAGACGACAACGATTTTTGTCTCCGCCACGACCTTCTCTCCCCTCCCCTATGACTTTGCCAATTTCTTTTTTTTAATACATGGTTTTTTTTCTTATGAAAAAAGAAGGCCTACTTTTTATGTTGCTCGTATGGGTAATATGTAGAGTTGTGGTTCTTTTCTCATCCAGGCGATACACATAGATTGAGTTATGGTTCTTGCTCTCACAGCATGTGCTTTGTGTTTTTATTTTTATCACGATTTTTATTTTATTTCGCTGTGTGAATTTCTGCCTGTACGGAGCTGCAGGAAGGGGGGCGCTGTTACATGGCGAACCTGTAACGTTGACAAACTCGTAAGTGACTCAGCTCATACCACGTGTTGAGACGTTATGAAGCCTCACAGGTATTTCACCATTTTTTTTTTCAAGTTCTACCTTGCACAGATACCCTACAAACGTTTGTACACAATTCATTGATTTAGCCAAAGCGTTTCATTTATAAGCTTGTTCACTATATACATAGGCAGCTTTAAGGGATAATGTTTTTTAAAGCTTATATCTACTCACTCTGTCTGTCAGGTAAAAAGTTTGTTCACGTGATTTCTCCTACACCCAATCTCGGATCAAGCTGAAATTTTTGCACAATTAATTCTTTTACCTGACAAAACAAGAATCAATTAAAAAATCGAACCAATTAGTTAATTAACTATTGGTAATAAATTATTTTTTTTGTATCTCAAACAAGGGAAAGAAAATGTAATTGACTGAATTAGTCCCCTTTATAGGTCATTGTCTGAGTCTTAGTGACACAAACATGAAACATAGGACGAGACTATGAAAGCAATTGAAAATCTTCCATGTTCACAAGCTCTCCATTAGTAAAGTGGTTACCGTGTTGGCTTGAGAAGCCTGACTAAGCTTTAGTCCCCACGTGTTCCCGTCGTTCCCCTCTTTTGTTTTTATAATGCTTTTTTATTGTTAGTCTAATCTATTAAGTACAAGAGGGGGGGGAAACAAGTATTCGCCGGTCACTACGGATGGCTGCCTGGTCGTGCGGTTTGCGCGCTGGACTGTCGTTTGGATTTATCAAACCCTGCCCGCTCCCATCCCCCTTCGTATTAAGGGAGGTTTGGACTAAAAATTTAAACTATCTTCAAATCTGTAGGAACATCCGAAACATGTAAAACCATTTACAAACAAACATTTTACAAACACTAAATAGCAGCGCCGGACTTAAGCATTGTGGGGCCCTATTCGAAACGGATTTCGCGGGGCCAAGTTTGGGTAGAGAAGAAGGACAATAAGTGAAATTTAAGAGTTTGTATTAGAAAATAATCTATGAATTTTATTCATTCTTTACTACGTACAGAATTACATTACAAGCCTTGCGTATAGCAAAGTCATTATTATGATAATTATGTTTCCTACATAGATCACGCTCAATAGCAAGAATTACCAAATGTTTCAATTTATCTTTGAGAATTGTTGACCTCAGGTAATTCTTCATTATTTTGCGTCGCGAGAAGCTTCTTTCACCTGATTAAACAATTACGGCTAATGCATAATGCCGTTTTTATTTATCGCGCGTAGGATTGGCGTTTTCCATATTGAATGACACCCCAAAATGACATTCTTTTTTCTATATATTTTAGTATATTTTGCAATTTCGGGAGATTTCCAGATGCTCCTGGTAAATCGATAGGAGGGCGCGGGAAATCTGTTATAAGTTATAAAATGGTTTAATTTAATAATTTATACACCTGGAATTAGCGCGAGTCCTATGAAAGTGCGGATCCTTTGAAAGTCGCATAGGTTGCAGTGGCCTAAGACCGGCCATGCAAAATAGCGGCGTATGCTACGCCACCGGTCGACTAGTACATATATATTAAACACATGAATAGCAGCACCAGGGACCACGTTTTTAAGAGAGTGAATTAAATCCTACGACTGCGCCGACCAAGGCTCGAACCAGTGAACGCCGCCTAGCGATAACGAACTTAACCTCTAGACCATCGGAATGTCCAAAAAAATAACATTCTTTTTTCGCCCGTATGCAAATTACCAACCCAGTGGTGAATGGTCACATGCCCAAGCTAGCCCCTCCCCCCCCCCCAGCAGCATCCGTTCACCAACAGCTTCAATAGAGCCGACACAGACAGTCGATAGGCATGTATTAGACAAACAATGGCTCTATCTTATTGTGTCTCTCTCATAATGACAAGTTGACAACATAAACACATTACATATAGAAGCTTCAGTGGGTAGGAGCAATTAAGCTGTGAACGTAAACATAGAGTTGAAGCTTTCCAGTGTCACTGGTTCGAGCCTTGGTCGGCGCTGTCCCTTATTTTCGTAGCATTTAATTCACTACTTTCTCTCTTAAAAACTTGGTCCCTGGTGCTAATAGTTCTTTATGTTTAATATATATGTATGAACCTATCACTTGCAGGGAAAAGTTGGAAAGGGGTGGGGGAGAAAGAAGGGGGCATCTGTGTGAACGTTTCTTAAAGGCATTTATAAAAAATTAATTAAAAAGTTGAAGGACATGAATTCGAACTTGAGGACTTAAAGTCAACTCAGCCTCAAGCCAATACACTAACCACTGTGCCAGGGAAATGCTTATGAGAATTGAAGGGTTGATAGTCAGATTATTTGCAGACGATTGCATAATATATAGAACAATAAAAACAACACAAGATACAGAAATTTTACAAAGAGAATAGGATGAATTACAAAAATGGGAATCAAACTGGAGCATGTCTTTCCACCCAGAAAAAATCTCAGTTATTAAGAGTAACAAAAAAGCTAAATCAAATTAATTCCACTTATCTTATTTTTGGTAAACCAGTAACACAAACTAAAAACGTAAAATACCTAGGTGTTATAATAAATTAAAAACTGTCATGGAATCCACATATTGATGAAACTATAAAAAAATCAAACAAAGCATTAGGGTTTATTAAAAGAAATTTATATAAATCAAATAAGATCATAAAACTAAAATGTTAATTATTATTATTATAGCTTTTGTATAGCGCTACTTTCATGCTTATAGCATGCTCAGAGCGCTTTGGTCCAATCTCATTTGTGGACCGGTGGGGGGGGGGGGGAGGGGGTATCTAGGAGTTGGTTTTCCGTGCTGCCTTTAGGCGCTCAGTAAACGCAACTCTGCCCAAGTCGGGTGTCGAACCTCGAGCCCCCTTCTAGGTAGCGACCACGCTTCCCCAATTAACCCTGGTTATGCCAATAATAGAATATGCATCCTCCGTTTGGGACCCCCCCAACTCAAGAAAACATTAAGAAACTGGAACAGACACAAAATAGAGCAGTGAGATTCATAACAAACGAATATTCACACTTGACTAAAGTAACACCTTTAGTTAAATCACTAAATTTAGAACGCCTTCAGGACAGAAGACACAAAAGTAAAATGACAATTATATATAAAACGCTGAACCATAATCTTTAAATACAAAATTAAAATTTAATAAAATACTCAGAAAGACACAAAGAGAAAGGCACATTCTTCGTCCCATATGCTAGGACAAATTTGTACAGATACTCATTCTTCCCTAGCGCTATTAGAGCATGGAATGGGTTGCCTGAGCTAGCCAGGAAAACCAGTGACTTGGCAGAATTTAACTTGACTGAATGCATGACGCGTAGGACGTAATGATCTTCTTTTTTGAAGTAACGTCTGTATTATATAAGATAAGATAACGTTTTTCTCTATAAAGTATAAAGGGGACTAATTCAACATATACATAAATATCTAAATATTTTTTTCCCTTGTTCGATATACAAAAAAATAATAATTACCAATAATTAATTTAATTTTTAGCGGTCCGCGAAAGGGGAAAAGACGCAATCAGCTTAGAGTGGAATGATTGTCCGTCCGTCCCGTTTAGATTTCGTAAACTAGAAAAGATAATGAAAATCCGACATCATAATATTTTAGACCATTCAAAGTTCATTTGCAACGGCTACTATTTTTTTCTCTGAAAGCGAAAAATCTAATGTTTAAATCACTAAGTGGTTGTAGATTTTTGTATCATTTTATTTTTACATTTTTATTGCTAAATTAAGTAAGTTCTGTCATACTAACTACTACATTTACACACACAAAAAGTTGAATATTTTTAAAGAGAAAAAATCCATTTATTATGCATATAAGATGGACATAGTTGAAAACAATAATCAATAAATATATTTTTCATATTATGACGTGAACTGCAAGCTAGCAATGAAGCATATACCACTTAACTAAAGGATTTTTTTTTACGTAAATGTGTTCCTCTTGAGGATTTGAATAAGAGATTAACCCTTTACAAAACAATTAGATCAATTAGATATTCATTATAAGACATCAGTTAAGCCAGGTTCACAATAAACTTCACATTTATTTTCACCTATCCTTTGGTCTGCTGGACCGCTGGGGCACCACACAAGTTCTGCCCACTTTCTTTCTCCATTCTTTTCAGTCGTTTGTCTTGAAACCTGCCTTATTATCTGCCTGGAGGCTGGGTTAACCACTTCGGGGCCGATTTTGAGTTTGTGTTTCCACACAAACTATCTTTGTAATGATGTCTTTTTTTTTTTTTTTATTGCTTCTTGTTTTGTCAGGTATAAGAAATGATTATGCGAAATTTCTGCTTGATTGCCTGTGTGAGAAATGACATGTACAAACTATTTACCGGATTCCACCCTTTTTTATATTCCTTGTTTTTGATAATCCTAGTCCATGATATTTTCTTGGTTATGTCATTCCCTTGTTTATGATACCTTAATATTATCCGAAAATTCGGAACCCATTCGTTTCTTCTGATGACACTAAACATTTCGAGCTCGTCACATTCATTTATTACCTTTCCTTGTTCGCCGAATCACTTCTTAAGAATTTTAACAAACTTCGCCAGCACCTTCTCACCATATTTCAATGTGAATAATTTGGGGAAAAAAATATGAAGAAAATTATAACGCGTTGACCAACTGTCTTCTCTCTCTATATATATAAATAGTAAAGGAAACAAACCCAGCACATCCTTTGGAAAGTACCGGTACTAAATACAATGTGACATATTGACGTCACAGCTACCAATTGTGATTATGATATTTAGATTTAGGCTTTAGGCGTTGCACAAAATCCAACTGAGATGTAACAGTAAATCATTAAAAATAAATGCTTGGGAATTAGACATTATCCTAATTTCTTTTTTTTCTATAAATAATTAGTAGATCTATCTATCTATCTATCTATCTATCTATCTATCTATCTATCTATCTATCTATCTATCTATCTATCTATCTATATATATATATATATATATATATATATATATATGAATCAATCAATCAATCAATCAATCAATCAATCTATCTATCTATCTATCTATCTATCTATCTATCTATCTATCTATCTATCTATCTATCTATCTTTCTAATCTATCTATCTATCTATCTATCTATCTATCTATCTATCTATCTATCTATCTATCTATCTATCTAATCTATGTATTTTATCTGTCTGTCTCTAATTTTAGATATTTTTATCTGTTTGAATTCTTTATTTCCTCAGGTAAAAATCTAAAACTTTGACAGTTCCCAAGTACACAGTGGACGATTGCCACAAGACACCACAAACTTGCTAATGTTGCTGTGTGATAGAGTGAAGGAATATAAATTAAGGAAGCTGTTTTATGTTCAGGGTGCAACATGGCGAACATTATCAGGATATGTTCAATGAAAGATGCAGCCTTCGAGTATTACACTAGAGCCTCAGGAGCGGGGCCTTTCCACTTGGCCTACTTCTCCTAAAAAAGACTGTCTGGATCCTCCGTGTCCGTCGTTGCCGAATCTCTCTGTTAGCGTTGATCAGGCGGAGGATTCAGATGACGCCAGTTCTTCGTACAATTCCTGGTCGTCTTTCTCTTTTTCCTCGTCGCCCACTTCATCGGATTACCAGTGTAGCCCTGACAGGCTTGAAGTCGATGCTGAAAACGCCGGTGCCATAGTTGCCCATAAAGTTGCCGAGAGCGACGTCTGTGATGGTCGAACAAACAGCGCCGATGCTGAATTCAACCATCAAGAGCAAACATCTTCGCAATCACCTGATGGGAGCATAACGTTTATGTCTGATAACGACGCCAATAGCGAGTCTTATCCCAGTATGAACATGGCGAAGATGAAGATGGCAGATAAATATTCAAAAAGGACAGACCTGTTTGAAGTTTCAGAAGCGAACAAAAAAGCAGATCCTGGCGTACAATTAGTTTCAGGCAGCGCATTATCCTGCAAAAAGTCAAGCAAAACGCTACCAAAAACTACTACTCCAAGTTCCTGCAGCAAAGAAAAATACCTGGATCTTCCTATGGAAGAATACGACAAGGTTGAAAGCTCTGAGTCTAAAGGCTTGAAACTGACATTCAGAAGGAAGTCAACAGAGAGGCTTCAGCCTCCACTAGCTCAGTCTAAGGAGAAAAAGATAAAGCCCCCTCCGAGCATTCCAAAGTTAATAGTCCAAAAATGTAAATGCCCCGAGGGATACAGCAAAAAAGAGCTACAGTGCTCTATATGTCAGACAGAAGTGAAACAAAAAGACTTGGATCGACGCACAACTAACATAAAAATCAGCATTGATAAGAAAGCTGAAAGCGTGGGGCATTTTGATGATGTTAAAACATGTTTAGACACTTCTTCTAACAAAATGGAAAATGCGTGTGTAGACAATCAAGAAACAACGTTAAGAGTTGCACATAGAGTGTCGGTGGAGGCACCAAAGAATTCCAGTGAATGTTTGCAAGCGAAATCAGAAGTTCCACCTAAATTAAAGCCAAAATCAAAGCAGGAAGAAAAAATGACTTATGTGACAATCTCCTCGAGCTCCTCGTGCTCATTGTCTGAGAGTTCATTGAAGTCTACGCGCCCATCTTACAAAACGTCGACCCCTAATAATAAAGATGGCGAAAAATTGAATTCAAAAGAAAAATGTCAAGTGAATACGACATCGAGTCAAAAAGTAGAAAAAAGCAGTTCTTCAAATTCAGCGCCATTAGCTCCAAAGCTACACATAAAAGAAAACGACTTAAGTAGCTCTGAATGTCATATTAAAGACTTCAAGCCCACAAAATCTTCATCCGATTCGCCTAAAGTCTACAAGTCTTTAAAATCACATTCGAACTCTCCTAAAACTCATGAAGTTACTAAAACATCAAAACCATTGACCCCAGCTCCTGTGTGTCAAAGCAAACCCATTGACTCTTCGCATTTAACGTCACTGAACTCAGAACCTGACCTCAAAGTCACTATATCAACTCCAGAAACTTCATTATCGCATGACAGAAATGCCAAAGTAGATTCGTCGTCATTGCCTTCTGAGATTCACAAGTCAAAGAAAATTATAAAGCCAACGCCACAGACTGAAGCAGAAAAACAAAACAGGCCATTCTCAAAATCATCTGATCTCTACAGCAAGCCAAAATCATCGACAGACTCATCTTCAATATTGCCTGAAATCGAAGACAAAGCAAGCAAGCCAACTAATTCATCGCCAATAGATACTGACCATAACAAAGTGAAGAATTCGCTAACAATCGCTCACAACACAAGTTCAAAGATTGCAAATGCTTCGAATTCCTCACCCTTAAAACATAGCCTTCAAAAAGATAAAATCAAATCAGCAAAGGCATTATCGATATTACCTGAAGTCTGTAACACGGAAGCAATACCAAATCATACATCGCAATCAATACCAAGCGATGCCAAAAACGATTCCTCCATACAGATTCGAAACAATCATAGCGTAAGCAAATCTGCAAAAACATCTACAACATTCGAATCTCCCACCAAAGAGAACACAGTAAAGACATCATCATCTTTAGTTTCTAACCATAGCAAAATGAGCAGGTCCCGTAATTCATTATCCTTAACGGAACTAGATGGGGAAAGAAATAAACCCACCAATTTTTCATCATTAAAGGAGGACATCCAAATCAAAGCAAAAATATCAAAAAGTGCATCTCTTATAGAGCAAGGATCTCAAAGCGGAGCAAATAGATCTCTTAAATATGAACACACCAACAAAGAGATCAAAACAAGCATTGCATCTTTCCAAGTCACCAGCATTACCAATAAAGAAATCAAACCATCTGTTTCAAAAGTACATGGACATAAACTGGACAGCAAAGCCAGCAAGTCGAACAATGAAATAGACAAGAAATTTAACGATTTCGTAAAGTGTAGTTTCTCTACTCATGCTATTTCTAAGAAAACTGATAAACTCGCTGATTTATCATCGTCAGCATGTGATCTGAAATTAAAACACAAGTCTGGACACACTTTATCACACACAAAAGAAGCAAGCAAAGGTTCATCGCTGCCATCAATCGCACACACAAATAAGTCGAATAAGTCTACCAAAACATCGACACTATCATCCGAACATGACGAGAAATCTAGCAGTTCTAAAAATCCATCATCCGCTGAACCTAAACTTGATAAAAAACTAAGCAAATCTGCAAATGTTGATATCGGTACACTTCTTCACCAAACACCAAAACAAAAAGAGTCATCGTCAAAAGTCAACGATCAGCCTAAAGAAACAAAATCCAATGAATCCAATGAAAAACTGTCGATCCCAAACTCAACGGATGGTGTTCTTGAAAAAGATCTTGCACCTTTTGATACGCTGAAAAGGAATGTTTCTGAACAAACATTGACGGCATCCTCGAACAGTCAAAGTGAACAAAATTGTGTTGTACAAAGCAATAAAATGTTCATTCAAGTGCCTGCCAGTCCAAATGAGAATTTGGATATAACCTTCCAGGAGAAATATACTAGTCAAGAACTAAAAAGTGTAGAGTGTTTACCAGTTTTAATACACGAAATGAGTCATACTTATGGGCTTTCAAATCACAACAACAACATTCCCAGAACCGGATATGATGTAGATTCGAATCCAAGATTATTAAGAAAACCTTTTTACAAGAGATCAGACAGTGCTCCACTTCCTTCTAGCTCCTCACTGCTGTCTAAAACGTCTTCGTCTGTTCTTCAGGATTCATCGGACTATGCAACACCTTGTAGAACAGCCTTGCTAGACTCTGTAATTCAACAAGAAAGGCCCAAATCATCTCCACCTCTAACTTATTACTGTTTTCAGTCCTTCCAAAATAGTGGCAAAAAATCTCCAGTGGTCATTTTAGATCGATTACCATCGCCAGTAATCGAGCTTTACTCTATGCAGACAATGAATGACGCACCTTTACTTGATGGACCGATCCAATTAGATTCTAAGGGTGTCTGCAATGAAGAGAATATGTCACAGGAAGAGCCCTACACTTCCGATTGGAACTCTTCAGATTGCGAAACTAATCGTATAAGTTCCGGAAAGCTGAAATTTACTTACAGGAAAGTCGCTGATAAGAAGAAGTATCACATCAAAACTAACAGAAAAGCTCAGCCCAAGAATCTAACTCCCGATAGGACTGTCACTGGAGAACAATTGGAGCTAGGACTTAAAGAAAGCTACACTCCAACACGCAGGCAATATCTGAGAGCGTCCAAATGCGGTGTAAGGTATATCAACGACGACGATGACGTAATAGAAGAAATCATGGCGGCATCGTGGCTTGAAGACCAGAACATCTTACAGGACAAGAAATTGACTTCTAAAAAAGGATCTGTCAATAGCTCTAGAGGCATGAATAGAGTTCGGAAGAAAAGAGGGCCAAAAAGTAAAACTTTGAAGATGGCAGCGCCGGAACCAGCTAAAGAGAAACATGTTGACGAGAATGACGGACTGGTTGATCCCAGAATAAAAGCCATGTCAGAAGCATTACGCCGTGCAGATGAAACGGGGCGAAATGCCGAATACATTGCATTCAACACAAGTCAGAGACATCACAGTTTTGGTCCAAATAACAAAAGTAAAACAAATCCAGTGAAAAGAAATGTAGGCGGGAAACTCAGGCAACCATACTCTCGTAGAAAATATTGCTTTGGCCGAAAGCAGCACGCGCCGGCTGGTGCGTATTTAAAACAACAAAACTCCACAATGAGATGCACAAAATCAAAATGCAACTTTAATGTGAGGAATAACGAAGATGAACACGTATCATATAGGAGAAGGGACGATCTCAATGCTCAAACAATGAACCCAACAAATACACCTTTATGTCCAGATTTATCATGTCACGTGGGGGAACTGTGTTCTTCTGGCAAGTACAGAAACCATTTAAAGTCTGATATTTACAACGCACGTGCCGCGGATGAAAGTAGTTCCCATTTCATTGATCCACGGATTCACATGCAAGTACAATTTTGTGAGAAGGCGCGAAAATGTAGTTGCTTCCGGTGCCAAAATGCTCAACCTCTACTCGACGAAAACGAGCGCTACAGACTCTGGTGCCGAGATAACCGAAATATCTTGCGAGATAATGGACTTGAAAGACAGTCAACCAAATGCCAAAGATGTTGCAGTCATTGTATTTGCAGAGCTGGTTATAATAATTTAATAGAGAACAATGAAATGTATTCTTCATTTTACAATCAGGATGAGAAATCAGACGATGAAAATACAGAAAACAACCCGGCTGAGACAAACTTAAATGAAAATAACATATTTATCACAACAGATCCTGGGGTCACTGAAGATTCATTAGAGGAGTACACATTAAGAGATTATGCGCTTTGCCTAGACAGGCATGCGTCCGATGAAATTCCCAGAGATGTCGACCTCATGGGACTCGACTATTCCGAGTTTGAAAATCAAGAAGATGAGCTCGAGAGCAGGTCAGAGGGAAGTTGTGTAAGAAACCAAGCAGAGATCAGTGACGACTCATGGAATATACAATCCTCCGATGAGATCAGCCCGAGCTTCTATTCGTTCTATTTCCAAGGACCTGAAGGAAAGCGTTCCGCGAATCATGGAGATAAACATGAAGAAGGAATGGACAACACGAAGATGCAATGTACGCCGAGTAAGCAGAAGATGCCACCAACAGGGATAACCAAAACCTCATCCCATCCACAATTTTTATGCAACCCCCAAACAGCGCCCGGCAGTGCAAATCTTGTCCCTATGCCTCAAAGGTCATGCATCAACAAGCCATTGTCCATTCTCATTTGCCCTTCACCTGACAACTCAGACTACGGCTCGCCACCGTCACTAACCGAGTATAAGTCACCCTTGTGGTGTAAAGAGAAAAATAACTCTCTCGATCCTGATGCCCATCACACTGTCCCTTGCTGTTCTGGCGCCAAGTGCGTTGATTCCCATTTTGAAGAGGCAGCTCGTCCAAACGATGACACTCAAGAAGAGAGCAGCTTTAAGGGAGATCTTCAGCAAGGGAAACAACTATCAAAACTAACGCTTCCCAGAATCATTGTCAGCTCGCCGTCTTCAACAAATACACAAAGCAACGAGACTCCTACGAGTGTTTCTCCATCGTGTGTATCCTACGCTAGTTTCTTAAGCCCTAGCACGTATCACGCCAGGCGAAATCAGCGATGCGATTCTCCTTTTCGGCTTCCATATATTTTGGATAGCCCCTCAAAGCAGACTGTGGAAGACGTATGCAAGTCTGGCTGCGATTTTGGCTCCAGGAAATTTCCAGAAGAAAAGATTCACCGCCAGTCAAAATTACCTTCACCGAAACATCGACGCCATTACCAAAAGAGGCTCAAGAGAGTCAAACGCCCGACTCATTCTGACCATCTCGTGGACAGTGATGATAGCGATTCGACTTTGGTGTACCCGACAGTGGGCAAAGTAGGACTTTGTAGTAAGCACGTTCCAAGCCGGAGATCGTCTTTGGGTGTGTCCTCCAACGGTCTCAGTGAGGTCTCTCCTAACAGTGCTTTGAACAGCCCAAACTTCAAAAGCGATGAGAGATCCGAGCACACGGCGAGTTCAGACAGCCAGAGCATTGAACGTAGAAAATCAGAGCTTTCCAATTTAGTATCTGATCTCAGGGAGTCTATCTCAAAGTCCAAGGCGCTGAAAAGAAGCCGGCGCACCAACTCATTCTCTGGAGATTCTCAGCCGAAACTCTCCGATCCCGACATATGTATTCAGCGCACAACAAACAACAGGCCAACTTTTGAGAGGTTCATGTCCGTGGAAGCCATAATGGACAGTGACACTCCTTACGCCACGATCACCAGAGGAATTAACAACACTTCAAAGTGTGAAGAGATCGAGCTGATGAAGTACGTATCCGGGGTGTGTCTTCAGCGCAAGGGGGAGGAAACCGCGAGTGCTTCATCGGTGGCCGAGACTCAGATGTATGGAATAGAGTTCTCTCACCAGAATCAAAACAACTGTACAATCATAAATGAGAATAAAAAAAAGGAAACAAACGAAATGGTCAAAGATTCTCTAGAAGCAACAGTAAGAGGAAACAATACCCTGAGCAACTTTTCTGAAGTTCTCACAGACGACTCTGACTGTGAAGGAAAACTTATGGTCGTGATTGAGAACGCTGAGTCCAATGAAGTCATAGAAGGGGACGAAGCGTACAATAAAGTGACATCTGGATCTTACCGACTTACCATGGGCCCCGGTAATCGCTTTCGAAAAAATGGACGTCGTATTTCAGGCCGACGGCGAGGGAAGGAGCGCGGGTTAATCTCGATCCAGTCTTTGCTGAGCCGAAAAACTGTCAACAAAAACCGTCCGTCCCGTCGAGACGGCTTGCAGACCCACAAAACACTGACCGAGTCTACGGAAGACGATGTACCAAGGAAAAGAAAAGAATGTTTCTCCTCCACGCTTCAGAATGTTGTCCAATCCAGGGCACCAGTAAACGGTGCGTTCAGGAAGAGATACTCTACCAAGAGGAAGCGATGTAAGGGTAAGTCCTCTTTTTAAAAATCTAATCACACACGCTTCTCTCCCTTAGCTACGTAAGCTTGGTGTTGCTTTCATTATATCCTCTCCAGAGGCCATCTTTTAGAGGACTACTTACAAACGTTGCATTATGTTTCTGTTCGCTGTAATCATAACCGCCGTATCAGTTTAGTGTGTTAAGACAAAAGAACAAAATAATACATAGATCATTTGAAAGATATATTGGTTGGCGTAAAAAACGATTTAAAATGCAAACCTCATTAACGATCGTAAAATCTCAAACTAGATTAGACAAGGAAATGTCCCCCCCCCCCCCGCATGTCACAGCATTGTTTGAGAATCTCTGTGAACCCTGATTACCGCATGTCACAGTGAATCTCAAACAATGCTGTGACACCTCAAAGGAGATAAACAAAAAAAAAGCTTGTTTTGTTTTGGCTTAATTTTAAAATAACATTTTGTTGTGTTAGTTTATGTGAATAAACTTTTGTTTATAGTTTACAATTTATGACTAGACTTTGAAGGCACAGAAAGGGGTATCTTGGAGAAACTTTTCCGTATTCGGTACAAATAAGTCATCAACTACTCAACCGAATTTCTCACTTTTCTTTTCACTGCCTTGTTCTACCCCCCCCCCCCCCACCCCCACGTCTTCTAAACACTCCACTTTTAATGAGGCAACAAGTCGTCCATCAAAAAGTTTTAAAATCTGTTCCTGATTTCTTCCAGATGCAAGTAGAAACCTTGTTATGTGTACATTAATGTTGAGGCAGTGAGATACGTGAACAACAGCCTGATGAGGAGGTTCTAATTCACAACGTCACAAAATGACATTGACAAAGTGTTACTAATACTTGCTAGAACTTTGTAATTCACATGTATTGATTAAAGAGTTTATATCATACCGATGATTTAATAAATGCTATAATAAGTGGTAAAAAGAGGTGTGGTAACAAGTATCATTATCATCTAGCTAGAAGGTGTTAGAATCAATATCTCCTCTTATCTAGATGGCTGTACATACGTATCTCTTTTTATTTTTAATTTGATGGCTGTCGGTGCGATGTTTGATAAGATTACCTGGCATACATAACCTGAAGACGTTATTCAAACGAGCAAAGACATGTTAGATCTATTGGAACATTTTGTTCCAGTACTGAGTTTTAATTATGAAAGTGTGATTGTTTAGTGTGTGTGTGTGTATTTGTTAGTTTCTGGGAACGTAACAGGAAGAAAGACAGTCTGTGTAGTTGTGTCGTTCAGATGTGTATGTGTGTCAATTTAGCTGTTATCTGTGTGCTAGTGTCAGTCATCTTGATTTATAATTCTTCATATGCTTTTATCTATCTATCTATCTATCTATCTATCTATCTATCTATCTATCTATCTATCTATCTATCTATCTATATTTAACTATCTATCTGTCTCTCTCCTACGTCATATAAATATATCTATATATCTAAATAAATATATATATTTCTTTATAAGTAAACAAACTTAGTCTCTTCAGCTTGTCACCTCTAGACAGTGTCAATATTTCTCAACAATCTGCGTTAATCCATTCTGGCTTAAGAATGGTCAATGTCTATCAATACATTGTCATGGATTAAACAAATAAGAAGTTGGGGGTGTTGAGCCCTCCCTTTAAAGATACCCCTGGTCAGTGTCTTTTTGGCTTGTAGTCCAGCCTCCTAATTGAGACTTAAAGTTAAACAAACTTATTGTCCCGGCCAATAGTATAAAAGGTGTGGCTTGTTTCCAGACCCCTAATTGACAACCTATCTCATAATAAACAAACTCATACCAAATTAACCTTATAGAAATTTGGCTTGTAGTCCCGCCCCTAATAAAAATTCTACTCCAAGTAAACAAACTCAGTTCCCTCATAAGATGTGACCTCTAGACAGTGTCAACACGTTGACATCTGGCTTAATGTGGTCAGCTGCCTATCTGTGAACTCAATGTTATGGACTAAACAAACAAAAGGAGGTGGGGGGTTGCTCATCTCTACCTCTGGAGATATACCCGCACATCTAGACAGATTATCAGCGTGACGTAGTTAAGGAATATAACATGTTTACTAGACCACTCAAAGGTCAAAGACAAGCCAATGTGCCAGTCATCGCTGCTACGTATGTAATACGAATTTACAATGTAAAGTCTAGTCCCCCCCCAAATAACAAACCAAGTTCCCTCGTGTGACCTCTAGAGAGTGCTTACGTCCATCGTATCTGACTTGGGGTCACCTGTCAATCAATGAACTCAATGTGATGGGCTAAACAAATAAAAGGGGGAGGGAGTAGTTCATCTAAAAATATACCTGGTTACCTTAGAGGTGTGGCTCTTGTAGTCCAGCCCCCCCCCCCTAATAAAGATTAACTACTAAGTAAATAAACTCAGTTCCCTCGAAAGGTGTGACCACTAGAGAGTGTCTATACGCTGACATTAAACCTACGTCCATCGTATTTAACTTGTGGTTACATGCCTATAAAAAACTCAATGTGATGGACTAAACAAATAAAAGGGGTGGGAGTTGTTCATCTCTACCTCTGGAAATATACCCGCACAGCTAGACAGACGTCTGGTCAGCATGACGTAGTCAAGGAATGTAACATTTTAACATGTTAACTAACTTACTCAAAGGTCAAGACAAATTGAAAAAAGTGCCAGCCATTGCATCTCTGTCTATAAAGCGCATTTATGATGTAAGGTTTCATCTCTATTTATATTAAGTTATTAACACGCCTTGTCTTTATAATAAACGATGTTTGGTGCATATTTATAATGGCTCTATTTTTTAGCACATCATTTTGTTTTCATATAAACATTAATACATTCTTTAACAGACAGTAATGGAACGAGGTCCACTTTATGCATATTAAATAGGTGTATTTTTTACTATCCGGTTTACTATCCGGTAGTGATATCCGACCGGAGCCGGATAGCACCGGATAGTAAAATATGCCGGATATTCGCCAGAAGCCGGAGCCGGAGGGACTATCCGGTGCACCCCTAATATATATATATATATATATTAGGGGTGCACCGGATAGTACTTTTTGATATCCGGCCGGAGCCGGATATAACCGGATAGTAAAATTAGATATTCGGCCGGAGCCGGAGCCGAATACCTACATGACTCAAACAGCTCGTTTTACTGAAGTTTTTGCAAATCTTCTATATAACATACCTATATTCATATTATTTTGTTGTTTTTTATTTGTTATTACTTTCTTACTTTAAACTCTATCACTGATTGATAAATTAAAATCAACAGCATTTTTTTAAAAGATATGCTTATGCTTATGATAAATAAACTAATCTTTGTAACATGTATTTTACACCATCAACTTGTCATTAGGCTCGTGTTTTAAAGGCCACAAACCGCTTCTGGTTTATATCTTATACAGATAGTGGCTTAGTAAATATCTTAAGTAATTCCAGTAATAATGAGGAGTTACTTGACACTCTTAATTAAATTTTATTAAGAATATTGTGATTCAATCAAGACACACACATAACACAATAGTAAGATTTAAAGTTAACACGTTGGAAAAGTAATTCAAAAGTGATATTTATTTATTTATTAAATGTTGCGAAGCATAGATTTAATTGTAGTCTGTAGGCCTATTATTGATAACAATGTTTAGATCTACTGTTATAAAGATCTAAGAGAATTAGGAAAACTAACTATAGAAGAAACAAAATCACCCACACCCTCCCTACGAAAAAAAAATAAAAAAATAAATAGACTTTGTGTTCGACTGATTGTAACAACCTGGTCAGATAGACGTAGTGAGCCTACACATGTAGTCCTAGTGTAGTGTGAATAGTTGATGGTGTTGACCTTCAGGTGTTTTTTTTCCTTGGGCATACGCAATAGTGTTTAGTGTGCAGGCGAAAAAAGATAACACATTGGCATGATCAGTCAAGCATATAGATAAATTATCTCTGTACCTTAGTTACCGAGGTCAAGTGTTTCTTAACATTCCAGCATATTTTTCTTTGTTTGCTAGATCTAATTGTGGTGCTTTAGATCAATTTATTTTATGCGATGTTAAATTTAACTGTAAGGTTTTCCTTTATAAATTAATAGAATTAAACAATGAAATTGGTTTTCTTTCTAAAAGTTTTAATACAAGGGGAAAAATACATAGACGCACACATACACATATTTGTTTTATTTTATTGTGCAACGAACGTGTGTTCAGCGCCCTAAATGACATTTCTTTATAAGTAAACAAACTTAGTCTCTTCATCTAGTCACCTCTAGATAGAGTCAATATTTCTCAACAATCTGCGTTAATCCATTCTGGCTTAAGAATGGTCAATGTCTATCAATACATTGTCATGAATTAAACAAATAAGAAGTTGGGGGTGTTGAGCCCTCCCTTTAAAGATACCCCTGGTCAGTGTCTGTTTGGCTTGTAGTCCAGCCTCCTAATTGAGACTTAAAGTTAAACAAACTTATTGTCCCGGCCAATAGTATAAAAGGTGTGATGGACTAAACAAATAAAAAGGGGGTGGGTGTTGTTCATCTCTACCTCTGGAAATATACCCGCACAGCTAGACAGATGTCTGGTCAGCATGACGTAGTCAAGGAATGTAACATTTTAACATGTTAACTAACTTACTCAAAGGTCAAGACAAATTGAAAAAAGTGCCAGCCATTGCATCTCTGTCTATAAAGCGCATTTATGATGTAAGGTTTCATCTCTATTTATATTAAGTTATTAACACGCCTTGTCTTTATAATAAACGATGTTTGGTGCATATTTATAATGGCTCTATTTTTAAGCACATCATTTTGTTTTCATATAAACATTAATACATTCTATAACAGACAGTAATGGAACGAGGTCCACTTTATGCATATTAAATAGGTGTATTTTTTACTATCCGGTTTACTATCCGGTAGTGATATCCGACCGGAGCCGGATAGCACCGGATAGTAAAATATGCCGGATATTCGCCAGAAGCCGGAGCCGGAGGGACTATCCGGTGCACCCCTAATATATATATATATATATATTAGGGGTGCACCGGATAGTACTTTTTGATATCCGGCCGGAGCCGGATATAACCGGATAGTAAAATTAGATATTCGGCCGGAGCCGGAGCCGAATACCTACATGACTCAAACAGCTCGTTTTACTGAAGTTTTTGCAAATCTTCTATATAACATACCTATATTCATATTATTTTGTTGTTTTTTATTTGTTATTACTTTCTTACTTTAAACTCTATCACTGATTGATAAATTAAAATCAACAGCATTTTTTTAAAAGATATGCTTATGCTTATGATAAATAAACTAATCTTTGTAACATGTATTTTACACCATCAACTTGTCATTAGGCTCGTGTTTTAAAGGCCACAAACCGCTTCTGGTTTATATCTTATACAGATAGTGGCTTAGTAAATATCTTAAGTAATTCCAGTAATAATGAGGAGTTACTTGACACTCTTAATTAAATTTTATTAAGAATATTGTGATTCAATCAAGACACACACATAACACAATAGTAAGATTTAAAGTTAACACGTTGGAAAAGTAATTCAAAAGTGATATTTATTTATTTATTAAATGTTGCGAAGCATAGATTTAATTGTAGTCTGTAGGCCTATTATTGATAACAATGTTTAGATCTACTGTTATAAAGATCTAAGAGAATTAGGAAAACAAACTATAGAAGAAACAAAATCACCCACACCCTCCCTACGAAAAAAAAATAAAAAAATAAATAGACTTTGTGTTCGACTGATTGTAACAACCTGGTCAGATAGACGTAGTGAGCCTACACATGTAGTCCTAGTGTAGTGTGAATAGTTGATGGTGTTGACCTTCAGGTGTTTTTTTTCCTTGGGCATACGCAATAGTGTTTAGTGTGCAGGCGAAAAAAGATAACACATTGGCATGATCAGTCAAGCATATAGATAAATTATCTCTGTACCTTAGTTACCGAGGTCAAGTGTTTCTTAACATTCCAGCATATTTTTCTTTGTTTGCTAGATCTAATTGTGGTGCTTTAGATCAATTTATTTTATGCGATGTTAAATTTAACTGTAAGGTTTTCCTTTATAAATTAATAGAATTAAACAATGAAATTGGTTTTCTTTCTAAAAGTTTTAATACAAGGGGAAAAATACATAGACGCACACATACACATATTTGTTTTATTTTATTGTGCAACGAACGTGTGTTCAGCGCCCTAAATGACATTTCTTTATAAGTAAACAAACTTAGTCTCTTCATCTAGTCACCTCTAGATAGTGTCAATATTTCTCAACAATCTGCGTTAATCCATTCTGGCTTAAGAATGGTCAATGTCTATCAATACATTGTCATGAATTAAACAAATAAGAAGTTGGGGGTGTTGAGCCCTCCCTTTAAAGATACCCCTGGTCAGTGTCTGTTTGGCTTGTAGTCCAGCCTCCTAATTGAGACTTAAAGTTAAACAAACTTATTGTCCCGGCCAATAGTATAAAAGGTGTGATGGACTAAACAAATAAAAAGGGGGTGGGAGTTGTTCATCTCTACCTCTGGAAATATACCCGCACAGCTAGACAGACGTCTGGTCAGCATGACGTAGTCAAGGAATGTAACATTTTAACATGTTAACTAACTTACTCAAAGGTCAAGACAAATTGAAAAAAGTGCCAGCCATTGCATCTCTGTATGTAAAGCGCATTTATGATGTAAAGTTTCATCTCTATTTATATTAAGTTATTAACATGCCTTGTCTTTATAATAAACGATGTTTGGTGCATATTCATAATGGCTCTATTTTTAAGCACATTATTTTGTTTTCATGTAAACATTAATACATTCTATAACAGACAGTAATGGAACGAGGTCCACTTTATGCATATTAAATAGGTGTATTTTTTACTATCCGGTTTACTATCCGGTAGTGATATCCGACCGGAGCCGGATAGCACCGGATAGTGAAAAATGCCGGATATTCGCCAGAAGCCGGAGCCGGAGGGACTATCCGGTGCACCCCTAATATATATATATATATATATATATATATATATATATATATATATTATATTATAATTATATATATATATATATATATATATTATATATATATATATATATATATATATATATATATATATATATAAATATAACAGTAAAGTACCCCTTTCCGACCTTGAGATTTATGGAGCAGATAATGTAAAATTCGTCTGTTTCTGTGGCCCACGGTTAACGAGGGTGTCATGTGGCCAGCACCACATATATAACAGTAAAGTACCCCTTTCCGACCTTGAGATTTATGGAGCAGATAATGTAAAATTCGTCTGTTTCTGTGGCCCACGGTTAACGAGGGTGTCATGTGGCCAGCACCACATATATAACAGTAAAGTACCCCTTTCCGACCTTGAGATTTATGGAGCAGATAATGTAAAATTCGTCTGTTTCTGTGGCCCACGGTTAACGAGGGTGTCATGTGGCCAGCACCAAAATTCAAAATCCCAGTCTTCACCAAGGTTCAAGCCCGGGACCCCTTTGTTCAGAACCTAATCGTTCTACTACTCAGCCACCGTACCTCTATATATATATTTATATATATATGCACACTGATTAAACCTTAAGATTTGAGAACAAAGTCTTTCAGCCTGTGATGACAAGGCACAGTACTTGGTGTTCACTATTTAATTAATAGTAGAACATGATGAGAACACACTCCCACGCACAAACACTCGCCCACACCCACACACCTGTGTATCAATGTCTTTGTTGCGAGAAATGTTTAAGTAGTCAATGAGATCCACCCTGTGCCTCCAACCCTACCCATTCTGTGCTCCTTTTGCATCCACTAACACAGCGCTGCCCAACCTCAGGCCCGCGGGACCATATCTGGCCTCACCTAGCTTCTAACAGTGACTGATGAAGCGGCAGAGGCTCGAGGTCATTTTTTTTCTTCCTGAATGCGGTCCGTGACACGCACGTCAAACATTTACATGCCCCTCTCCCCTTAGACTTCAAAAGGGCACTACTCCACGGGGAGGAGCTTGTGGTAACACTGTTGATACTTTTACAACTTTAAGGGTCCTTTTCTGTTCTTTAAAAAAAGTCTCCACGGGGCTATGAACGCAATAATCCTCGGTTCAGGAGCCAAGGATTATACTACCCGGCCACCATACACTACCAAAATACAATGGGTCTGAGATACAAAAATGCGTTGGGTAACCGAAAATAAAATCTATAAATAATATTTATTTTTAACATTTTATTGTATTATATAGTCACATCTACCCTATGGGTACGCTTTGATCATGGGCTAGTAAAGGAGGGTGGGTGGGGGGGGGACACATGAAAGCTTAACATATTAACGTTGTCAACTAATGTCCCAATCGAGGCGTTTTTAAAACCAACCAGTCGGTGATTTCTTTCATTCTAAAAACCGTTATTTAAGTTAGTAATTTTGACGAACTTACTAATCTCTTATCTCCAGTCATCCGTAGCTGGTACTACCATATAAGCGGAACAGAGTTGATATCATAGGTTAGAAAACGTCTTCATATGTTTAAGGGAACCAAAACTAATGAAATGGTTTACAAAAATTGAAACGAATGAAACAACTGTAAAAATCTGGTATTGCCAATAAATAATTGGTTTCTACTTTGAGGACTTTCATTTTTTTTTTAGTTGCACAATTGCACTCCGAGAGCTGTGCGTGTCGGCTCATTGTTTTTAAAGTGAAAGTGAAATCAACTAAAGACTTCGGTAGCTTGCTGTTATCTTAGCTACCCTCCGTTAGATATACTAAATCATATATTCTGTTCGATCAGGGGAAAAAAAATGACATCACGGTCAACTTGCCACACAACAGAATCCGTAGGACAAGAGAGACAATTAGGAGTTAAACTATAGCTTTTTGTAGAGCAACACGAGTTACCTACCTTTTTGAAGCTGTTACTGCGGCATGTTACCTGTATTCAAACTGCAGTCCAAAGTTACATCTGATGAACTTACACATCTGTTAGACTTGAAGCCTTTTTTTATTTTATTTGTTCACAGGTTGAAATTTTCACTTTATTTTCAGTATAAGAGTCTAGTGTTTTATTGGATTTACATACACATACAATATTTAAGTATGTGCTGGCTCCAATGCTAGAGTTTCGTGGAGGCCTCTACACTTTTTTCGAAAGCCTTAGTAAAGATCCCCTAACGAATAAAATACTTATATCTAGAAGCATGCTACATTTTAGTAAAAAGAAATATAGTACTTATACATTTTATCTCATTTTCCTTTTTTTAAAAAGTATTTAATGTGCATATTTTATTTTAAAAAAGTATATAATCCGCAGCTGTACCGGTATATACAATACATATTCCAAGCATTATACTACTACAAGCGGACTCTTCTTAATCACGACATTGTCGCCACCCGACGTCGGATTTATAGTGTTGGCGTTAAAAATGTGAAAAAACAATTTAAAGTTTTTATGACGCGAGTCAAGGAAAACATGAGATGAACCAAAAGGGGTTTTGTACCCCCCTATCCAATCGTGAGTTCGGATGTGTGTTTGTGTGGGTGAGATTTAATGTGTGTTAATGTGAATGAAATTTAATGTTTGTTTATATTGGTGAGATTTAATGTGTGTTTGTGTGTGTGACATTTAATGTGTGTTTGTATTGGTGAGATTTAATGTGTGTTTGTATTGGTGAGATTTAATGTGTGTTAATGTGGGTAATATTTAATGTGTGTTTGTGTGGCTGAGATTTAATGTGTGTTTGTGTGGGTTACATTTAATGTGTGTTTTTTCTGGGCGGATGTTTCCCTTGTTTGATCACGTAAGTGGCAGTGGATATCATTTTTTCTGATTGTACTTTCATGACTTATTCAATTCTCTCACCTTTCCTAGAACATTTGGCATCGAACCAAATTCATCTGGCGTCATCAAGATATCCACCAACCTGACTTAATTAAAGACCCGTATACTGATAATTGTTTTTTTTCAAGGCTTAATACTTTTTTAAAGACCCCCGTAATGCAAAATTATTCGCGGTTTAGCTTGAAATTGGTTACTAAAGTATGTTTTAGGTGTTTGGTGTTAAGTTCAAGTGGGACTAATGAGTCTTGTACATAGTGTACATTTTATCCATTATATTTTACCAACAGAAACCCCTAAAAAATATTTTTAGGCGCTTAGGTCTAAAGAAAGTGATCTGGGTCTAGTAGCACCTTTTGTTTTCCATGTAGGTCCACTGGGTCTGGTAGCTCCTTCTCTCTTTTGTTGTAGGTCCACTGGGTCTGGTAGCTCCTTCTCTCTTTTGTTGTAGGTCCACTGGGTCTGGTAGCTCCTTCTCTCTTTTGTTGTAGGTCCACTGGGTCTGGTAGCTCCATCTCTCTTTTGTTGTAGGTCCACTGGGTCTGGTAGGTCCATCTCTCTTTTGTTGTAGGTCCACTGGGTCTGGTAGCTCCTTCTCTCTTTTGTTGTAGGTCCACTGGGTCTGGTGGCTCCTTCTCTCTTTTGTGGTAGGTCCACTGGGTCTGGTGGCTCATTCTAAACAAGAAGGACGAATGGTGGCAGCTAGACAGAAAGGTTCAGGCAATTTTGGCACGTTTTCGCCCGGGGCAGTGTCCGATAGGAGAATACTTCTCTAGGGCCCGAGAGAACCACGATCACAGCTGTCGACACTGCCACACGGAAGACGAAACAGTAGAACGCATCCTCAACGACTGCATGGGGCTTAAAAACACATTCGAAGATACGACTAGTCTTGAAACAGAACTGGTTCATGCGAGGGTCTTGTCATGTACGGAGACAGGCAAATCCTCCAGAACACTGCCAGATACCTGGACCGTGCTATAAGGGATCAATCTCACCACGGAGCTTTAGTACATGGTGGCTTAAAAATGGTAGCTCCTTCTTTCTTTTCTTGCAAGTCTTCCTTGAAGACTTAATTGAAGAACACTTGGCCACTGTTCCGAAATTTCTGGGTTCGATTCATTGGCGTTTTCAAAATCGTCTGCCTATGCGGATAATTATGTTCTGTTTGAGGACTGCCAAGTGTAAAGCATTGTCAAGTGTAAAGCAGTGCCACTTGTAAAGCAGTATCAAATATAAAGTAATGTCAAGTGTAAAGCCTCGTGTGAAGCAGTGTGTAAAGTATATACAAGTAATGTAAGATGTAAAGGAATGTCAAATCTAAAGACGTGTCAAATGGCTCTAAATCAACACCAATAACAGTAAACTCAGGATTACCTCAAGGAACAGTCTTGGGTCCACTACTATTTTTAATTTACATAAATGATTTACCAAATTGCATTAGTTCAGGAACAAAAGTCAGATTATTTGCAGACGATTGCATAATATATAGAACAATAAAAACAATACAAGACACAGATATTTTACAAAGAGAATTAGATGAATTACAGAAATGGGAATCAAATTTGGGCATGTCTTTCCACCCAGAAAAATGTCAGTTGTTAAGAGTAACCAAAAAACTAAGACAAATTAATTCCACTTATCTTATTCATGGCAAACCAGTAACACAGACTAAAAACGCAAAATACCTAGGTGTTATAATAAATGAAAAACTGTCATGGAATCCACATATTGATGAAACTATAAAAAAATCCAACAAAGCATTAGGGTTTATTAAAAGAAATTTCTATAAATCAAATAAGAACATAAAACTAAAATGTTATTTAACCTTGGTTAGGCCAATAATAGAATATGCATCCACCGTTTGGGACCCCTCAACTCAAGAAAACATTAAGAAACTGGAACAAACACAAAATAGAGCAGTGAGATTCATAACAAACGAATATTCACATTTGACTAGAGTAACACCATTAGTAAAATCACTAAATTTAGGAAGCCTTCAGGACAGAAGACTCAAAAGTAAAGTAGCAATTATACATAAAACACTGAACCATAATCTTCAAATACAAAAACAAAATCTAATAAAATACTCTGAAAGACACAAAAATAAAGGCACATTCCTCGTCCCATATGCTAGGACAAATTTGTACAAATACTCCTTCTTCCCTAGTGCTATTAGAGCATGGAATGGGTTGCCTGAGCTAGCCAGAAAAACCAGTGACTTGGCAGAATTTAAGTCATTGGTTAATATGCATGACTAAATGCATGACGCGTAGGACGTAATCATCTTCTTTTTTGAAGTAACGTCTGTATTGTATAAGATAAGATAAGATAAGTTTAACCGAGGTCATAGTGAAAACAAGTGTAAAGAAGTGTAAAGATTACTGACCTTTATAGACCTATAGATTTTTTACCTTTTTAGACCTAAATATTGCTGATCCTTAGAGCCTTAAATACTGCTGACCTTTATAGACCTTTGCTTGAAATGCACTTACCATTCATAACGTTCTTGACCTAAAGTTCATTTACTAGTCAATACCCTTGACATTTAACCTATGTTCATAGTTCTGGAACATTCCAAAGTCTACTTTAAACGAACCAGGCTCAACGAGTCAGTCATTAACTACCCGTTCGTTTGGAGTTATACACTTTTTAAAAAACAAAGTACTTCAACATAGTCAATGACGACACTTGGTAGAGAGAAGGCGTGGTAGCGTAGAGTACTTAACAGAGAGAGAGAGAGAGAGAGAGAGAGAGAGAGAGAGAGGGAACAGATTTATTAGTGTAGAACATTGAAGGGCAAATTACGGGCCATGGGCCAAGTCCGGGCCGCTGAAAGTTTTTTTCCGGCCCCCACACGTTTTTAAATAATGAATTAATAATAACAACTTCTCTCAAAATGTGAACATTTTTTTAGAACAGTTGAAACATTTGTGAAATACTGCGAATTTCAATTTATGTTTCTCATCTGTTGCGTCTGCTGATTTGAAATTCACACGAACGAAGTCAACATTTTGGTTTAGGGTGACATTTAATTGTCATTGAAACCACTGACTATAAGAGTTGCTGTTTGTTACTTTATTGTAATGTGCATGTTTGTCAAATTTTTCACCTCGAAAATGTCGGTATAGATTATTCAGAAGATTGAACACCTTGGTTAATTCAAAAGGCACGCACTATATTAGGATAAAAACAAGTCACAGTGTAATCATACAGACTCTCATGCAACTGAAAATGAAATTAAAAGTTTTTAGTAAGATATACAACATAAAGTGTTTTACATTTAATCACTTTATTCACATTCAAAATAAACGCAAAATGTAGAAATAAAGAAAATATTGAATAGCTATCTGTGGCATTGTACGTCTACAGAGATGATCTTTTCCCTTTGCAACTTCTTGTGTGACTAAAGATACACAGCTGCGGTCGCAGGTTGGGCACATGTAATCACCAGGCCCCGTTGTACTTTAACCTTTCTTTCTGCTTCTGTTGTGTATGGCATCTGCAATCCAAGACCCTTCCTTTATGCTCTCTCTCTCCATGTGGATCTATCCAGTGCTACTTTCCCCAGCTGTTAGTGTCGATTTTGAAGAGCTTCATATCGCGTTTGAATACGCCAGTATACTACGCCCCAATTAAGACCTAATTATGGCAGACTATAATCAAAACCCCTGTTAAGACAACACTCTTTAAAAAAAAAGTAAACACTCTCAGGTTCTATTTTCATAAACACTTTAATATTCGTATAAAGAATGTAATCATAATATTGGAAACGTTCTTCATATTCCTTCAGGCTCCCTCTTTTAACATCGCTTCTATTCAATACCCACATTCACACCATTTGTCATTCACACCATTTGTCATTCACACCATTTGTCATTCACACCATTTGTCATTCACACCATTTGTCATTCACACCATTAGTCATTCACACCATTTGTCATTCACCCCATTTGTCATTCACACCATTTGTCATTCACACCATTTGTCATTCGCACCATTTGTCATTCGCACCATTTGTCATTCACACCATTTGTCACTCACACCATTTGTCATTCACACCATTTGTCATTCACACCATTTGTCATTTACACCATTTGTCATTCGCACCATTTGTCATTCACACCATTTGTCATTCACACCATTAGTCATTCACACCATTAGTCATTCACACCATTTGTCATTCACACCATTTGTCATTCACACCATTTGTCATTCGCACCATTTGTCATTCGCACCATTTGTCATTCACACCATTTGTCATTCACACCATTTGTCATTCACACCATTTGTCATTCGCACCATTTGTCATTCGCACCATTTGTCATTCACACCATTTGTCATTCGCACCATTTG